>CAMXCT020000668.1:587735-717735 GCA_947184155.2 Cladocopium goreaui | reverse complement strand
ACAAATAGGAAGCCGAAATCTATGGATTGATACGTGTATCCGTCTATTTGTTCACATATCATACAACGTATGTATCTGCTTCAGCCAACCTTCAGCGTCGCCTTGGGACGCCAGATTGGCAAAATGACGATCCGAAACCCGGTGCGCTCGGTGAGACACGACATTGCCAGTGGTTGGATCTTAGGACATCACCTGGTGTTTTCAGAAGATTTTAATGTGATTGAACCATGTTAAAACATGTTTAAAACCATGAATTACTCTAAATGTTGGGAGTTGATCATGTTGATCATCGCACCATGAATGGGGATAAAATGGATGTTCCTTGCTGAAAATGATAGGGGTTACATGATTTTGTATCTTGGGCAGTGTAATGCAGTGTAATAAAATCCATGCAGTGGCAATCCCCATGACCGAACCATAACCAACCATCATTTTGTGGGATTTTCCAATAGGTTTTTGAAACTGATAAATTAAATGGCGTGCTTTGTGTTTTAGTGTTTTGGTGTAGCAATGGTGAAAGAATGGCATGGTGACATTTCACCAAAAATATGGGCAAGTGACCTGTCTCTACATTGGAATTGAAATATATTGCATAGATTTGATCTTACTACTAACGAAAACGTTTAATTGCATAACTTCGCGTTACATGGGGTGGTTTGAAAATAGGGTGCCCCTAAATCCGCCAGTGTATCATGATTTTGCCTACCGCTCTGGGTGGTATACCGTCTAGGAGTTTCACTGCAGGGGTGAAAATTTTGATTCGCCCCCCAATCGCCCGCTTTACTTAACTAACTTGTCACAGAAAATTCTGGCTGGAGGCATTCTGTGAATCATTGTCCTCTCTTAGCTCCTGAAAAAAAAAATCTGTGAAACATGCGTTCGAGTACCCGAAAATTCACTGGCTCAAACCAGAATCATTGTCCCTTTCCTCTAACCAATTTGCGGGTCTATTCTCATAAAGGGATGCCTTGAATTTCAGTGATGGGTTTCACTGGTGGAACTGAGGCAACCATGTTGGGAGCCACGTCTGGGAGCTCAGTCCATCCAAGATTGGGATCATGACAACGAGTATACTTTTCATAGAACTGGATGATGGGAAAATTTACAGGAAACCCCTATATTTGATGGTAAAAACCATGGTGTCCTGTAAATTTTCCCCTAAACCAATCCAGTGAACTTTCTGAGATAGGACAACACAAAAGAGTGATTCAGAGTGGTCATGACGTCATTATATTCATTATCCGTCATTCATTGGGGTTTCATCATGTTTCATCAATCTTCTCAGATGTTTTTTGTTTAACGTTTCAATGTTCACTTCCAACTGAGGATCAGTATGAGCAGTGCTGCGCGCAAGACGTTCGGCATCCTGGTTCCCATGGTGATGACTGGGGATCCTCCACTTTAGTTTAGGAAAGGCCCATAGAGAGATCATCTTGGGAAAATGGCTCTCTGGTTGGTGGTTTCAAACATGGCTTTTATTTTCCATTTCATATATGGGATAATCCATCCCAACTGACGAACTCATATGTTTCAAGATGGTTAAAACCACCAACCTACTCTAAGTTTTGGAGCTGCTGGAGCTGCTGGTTACGAAGCTGAGGATGGTGAAGACAGCGAAGACTTGGCATTGTGAGATGACTGACATGATCTGAAGACATGTGATGTCCTACTTTTCTATGCACAATGTTGATACTACCAGTTACATATATTTATATATGTATATATATATACAATATATACATCAAATCAGAAATATACACGTCTCTCTCTCTATATATATATATAAGCAGGATAATATGCCCATTCAATAGCTACGTATTACTCATGATTCCATTCGCCCAGGGCAGTTCCTATGATCCTCACCTTCACTACGGCGGGAGGCGTCACAGGAATTCGCCCCTTGGCTGCGCTTGGCGATACGATGGGATCGGCTACTGCTTCCATGGATTGGCGGTTAAAAAAACACGGAAAATCTTCAGGAAAGCCATCGCCATAGCCCCTTTTTTTGTTTATGGGACATGGAACATCTATGGCTTTCCGCTTAAGATTTGTTCAACCATGTTCAACCATGCGGTGAGAGAACCCAACGTCCGGCGAGGTTATGAAGAGGCGCAGGAGCCGGACGATTGTTGCGAACTCGGTCGTTGTTTCTGTGTCAGTTGCAACTGAGATGATAATATGTAATATATATAATAATGATGGGAATAATAAAAAATGATGATAATATATAATATTATGTAATATATATATATATAATAATGATGAAGAAGCCAACATAGAAAAACGAGTCTTTGTTGGGAATTGAATCTGTGAGTGACCTCTGTTTTTTTCCCTTTTTTTGGTCGAGGGGATCCAAGATATCCACGGATCCTGGCGCTTGGAAGGGCTGTTTTTTCAGGGCTGTTTGATGGCCACGAATCATGGGTCCATATCCCATGACGGATCCATGGTGCTGGTATATATGCTAACATGACTGGGGTATATTGATATTGATGGGATCCATGTTACCATATATAGCATACATGGATCCTATGGGTATGGGTCCCAAAAACCGTAGGACAGCTTGCGATTGAAGATTGTGTTCCTTCGAACAGACCTGGTACACGGACCCAGTGCTGCAGGGTTGGACGGAAAAGGCTTGCCGGCTTGCTCATTGATCTCGTTGATCTCGTTGACATGTGACATGTGGAAAGAAACCTGGATTGTTTCTTGTCGAAATGATTCCAAGTTTGAGTCTTAATTTGTTTGGGATCAAACTGTTTGTTTCCATTTCCATTCTTCAGAGGTTTTTGTTAAAACATGTTAAAACACCTTCGCCAGACTCAATAATCCAGATGAAATTTGCGAGTCAACATTAACACCTTATATATCTTTGCGGAACGAGTTTGTTTCCTTTGTTCTTTTAGATGCAGCCTCACCCCTTGCAGCGCAAGTGAAAGATATGATATGACCATTCAGTCGCATTCCTTCTTCAAGACTTTGTAGTCCAAGACCCCATAGACCACCGGTCTATTTCAAGAATGAATTGTGATTGATTCATTGCAATCACCCGGCCATTCCAATTTAAGGTCCTGTCCCAAAGTTGGTCAGCTACATTGATTTAAAATCGATGTATCCAATAGTTTTTTTTCTGCCCAAAGATTTATGTATTTTCTGTTTTTGTTGGTGAATTTTACGCCCCAACGGTTACCGTTTGTATCCATTTGTGCTGCACCGTTCCATAGCAACTAGCCCAGTTGGATATCCTCTACGCGGATTTGGCTGGAAGTGAAATCCCGTTCACCGTCCGGCTGCTAGTTGTGTTTCTGGAGGAGTTGTGGATTTTTATTGGATGTATACAAAGATGCACCAAGACACTCAAAGTACTGTACCCCCAAAAATGGGTAGACATACTGAACTGATGGGTTAAAATTGTCTAGGCAAGGCTGGCAATCATCCCACATGCTCTGCAGGGTTTGTTTTTATGGTAACAACATTGTTTATTACCTTGCAATGCCGGTATGTTAAAGAAGCAATGAACATAGTGACATAGTGATTCATGTTGGGGGGTGCAGTTGGTTTTGGAAATCTTCCGCGTGATGACACCTAGCTTCTTCACAACCCACCTCTGGCATGGTGGATCTAGGAGGTAATCGTAAGATCCTCTCCCCATTCTTGGTGAAATCCCAGGAGGACATAGGTGTTTAATATAGTTTAATGATGTTTCATGGAGGTTTAATGGAGGTTTAATGGAGTATAAAGCCAGGTAAGATAAACCATGATAAACCCTCCCCCAATCGGCCGACCGGGGGCATGACATCATGAAAAACCCTCCCCTTGGAGACTCGTATGCCCCCTTAGGTCTCCACTGAAGATGACTTTGGCGAGGTGTTGGGAGGGACCTGGTCAACATGGCTTGTTTTCCCCCAAGGAATGGGAAGAATCAGTCCATTTTCATAGGCATGTTCCTATTGGGTTAGTTATTTCTATCATTTTCTATCCACTATATATGCCATGGTCAGCTTAGTTTGATTGGATGAACGGATTAACCCATTAATTAGGGGATGGGAATCATCAACCTACTTTCACAGGGATTTAGATTAACCTATGATGTGAGCGGGTTCTCAATATGGGATGGATGACCGTAAACCATTCATCCCATGTCACTTGACCATGGCACATCTATATTGTATAAACATATTATTATATAAGTTGCTATAATTTGAAAGCCCAAATATAGACTTCTCTTGCACTGTATCTAAGTCTGGCCAAGACATGGATTACCCGTAGATCAACAGACATGGCTATGGAGCGGCCCCATTTTGGAAATGATTCACCTGTTGAACATGGTATTGTCCTTTTTCATGCGTCAACAAACAAGTATATATATATATATTTACACTGCAAGAAAAGGAAGAGAATCTGAGCAATAATGTGGGAAACACAATCGGATAGGACTAATAGGACTTACAAATTGCATGACTTGACAAAACATTGCCACAACCAGTGGAAGTCAGGATGTAAGCACCAAAACAGGTATTAATCAGCCACTCCAGAGATCCCCCCCGGCAAAAAGCCATCATTCCACGCTCTCCTGGCACGTGTGTAATTTCCAAAAAGGTTCTGCCTCGCCACGTCCAAAATCACCCAATGAGTGGTATGGAAATCAGGCTCAACCTTGGTTTGCTTGGTTGATGCGAGTTTGTTTCCAATATAATTGATGGAAACAAAGATATCCTTGATATCCTACTCAAGGATGATGTTTCTTGATGGGCTATATAAAACAAGCCAGTTTTCGCAGCTACATCTCCAAACTGGGTTGCTTTTTACACCATTTCCAGGTTTTTTGGTGAGCGAAGTCCAGATGGATGGTTGGATGGGATCTTCTGCCAGGCATCACAAGCCATATGCGGCAAGCTGTTCCTTGAGCTCTGGTGGGGGCACCAAGAAGATCCCACATCGCCGCACATCACCTCGAAAGTTGTTACATGATTCATTTGTTATACCCCCAGAAAGGGCCCCATAGGTGGGTAAGGTGGTGTATCATGGTTGAAAACTGCATGGGTGTGTATAATATATATATATAATAATGTATATATATAATAATATATATATATATATAATAATAATAATAATAAATAATAATAATAAATAATAATAATAATAACAATGATAGTAATAATAAAAAATAATATATATATATATATAATTATATAGATATATATAGAAATATATATATAATTATATACATATATAGAATTATATATATAGAAATATATTTAGAATTATATATATATATTATTTTTAATATAATTATAACATAAAAAATATTTATTTACACACACATACACAATTAGAATCAGTTAGATGTGTTTATAAACCAATGTATCCCCGCGGGGGGGGCTAGGGGCGGGGGGCGTTCCGGCCAAAGTTGCGTACGGAGGGATGACCCATTCCAAATGTGCCAGCCACATGTCAAATGATGTCTGACGCGATTTGCCAAGAGTTCCCTGTCATTTCGGCGAAGTTGTTGCTGCCAAAAGGGGAAAAGTTTCCATCGGTTTGACCCACTTTTTTTTCATGTGGTGCCATCCCCAGGTATAATTTGGTTTATAGCATTTTATACCCCCAACAACATCATATATTGATATCATTATATACATGTATATGATTATATATACATATAAAATTATATATATGTTCACCATAAGTCCTAGTTATTGGAGTCAGACTACATATATTATACATATCTTTGGAGTCATGGATACCTTTCAGATAGGGAACCTGCCTCCCATGTTATTAGCCAACTCGGGGAACCATTGAATTTCAATGTAGAAACCAAAAGGATGGAAACGTCATAAAACTCTCAATTTTCCATCATTTTTCTAGTCGAAATTGACTTTTCTATCCCTTTTGTTTTGGGTACACGTGTTGGATTTTTGCAGCTCCCATGTTCCAAAAATCAGGGGCTGGAGCTCAAAAAATGCGAGGTCAGCAGATATGGAGCGCGGATTTCCCATGCCCAAGGGATGTTACTACAAGGGCTATCCGACGGGCAACCGTCGTGAGGTGGGGTCAGCGGGGCGATTTTTACAGAAAGCCACAGAAACTGGGGACATTTTTATGTAGAATGTATGAGGTATATATATATATGCTATACTATATATATATATTATGCTATATCTATATATATCCAGATAGATATGACATATAGATATCATATATACCAGTTTATGTGGCACATCAAACATCAAACATCTTTGAATATGCAATTTTAGATTTGTAGATGAGACCTTGAAACCATCCACCAACGTTCGACCGACCCAGCTGCGTGCGTTCGGTACATGAACTTTTATTTGGGGCCATCCGAAAAACCACGGGTCAGATCCCATTAGATTATTAGATATTAGAAACAAGTGATGGTGTATCAATGTGTATCACAATATTCCCGATTGAAGTGGCCGCAAAGCATACCTAGGGTTTCGCGAAGCCATTATAGGTAATCTACGGCCACGATGAGGGGGCAATGGTGAATCTTACCTTTTTTTTACCTAAATAGGTATTGCAAGAACCGGTAATTTATGGTAATTTCATGTAATTTCACTATCAAGTGACACACCAACGGAAAACAAAAACACTCAGAAGTCTTTTGAAACCACCTTTCCAGATACCACCCGAAGGTATCTGGGGCGGGAGCAACGCCGGCAGGTCTTCGTCGTTTTCGAAGGAAAGAACGGCCTACGGAAGGACACCACCTACCAGATGGCCACTTGGTCAAGCGGTTGAAGAGTTGAAGCTATGTGAAGGCCATGGGCTGAATCATTCCATTTTGATTTGAATGGGATTTAAGAGGATTTACTTGGGAATTACCTGGGAATTACCTAAAATTTACCTGGGATTTACTGGTATTCTGCTGGAGTTTGAATCGATGGAATTTTCAAGGGATCTGATCATGTAATAGGAGTGTGATCCAGTGGAGAAACCTTGGAGAATTCAATGTACCAATCTTTTGTGAATCCAATGGGGATATTTTTCAGCTTAACCAATAGTTCAATTTTAATAGCCAATAATAATCAATAATACCTCTTAACTATTTGATGATCCAATGAAATAAAAGATTTACCCTCTAGTAAACTAACATAGCTATTGAAAATGGCCGTTTAGAAATAGTGGATTTACCCAGCTACAAAATGGTGGATCTTTCCATAGTTTTTAATGTATGTTTACCAGGGGATATACCATCATAAATCCCATATATGTTCCATAGTTTCAATATTTAATAATACTGTCTTAATATTAATCTTAACAACTATTTTGATGATCCAATAAAATCACCATTAAATCCCATTAAATCCCATTAAATGCCATTTAAATGGTAACTATTGGATGGTCAGTTGGATGATCAGCCGGTCCAACGGTCCAATCGTTTCGCCCTGACTGGAAACACAAGCGATGAGACCATATTTGGGCGGAGATTTCTGAGGTGTTTTTGAGTTGAAAAGCATGTTGACTGCGAGATGATTGTTTCAGATAAATCTTGGTGTTGAGAATTTGAAACCGACCGGTCTTGGCCATGCCGAACTGAAAGATCCCTGCGAAAAATCATTGGCCATGGTGGTTTCGAGCGTGAAACATGATCCCCGTGGGACATCATGCTGTCGGACAACATATATATTACTCAATAGCTTCCCTTGTCATCTCAGGGCCTGTCGCCCGCCAGGTCAACTGCCATGAGATTCTAGAGCATTCCCCGGTCCAATTAGTATTGAATTATGGCACATTGTTTCAGTGTTTGGGACCTACTTGTGACCTTGTTTTGGAGGTTTCAAACTCTTATTCACATGGGTCGAGTGTCAAGATTTGATGGAACACATGATTTCCTAATGTTTCCTATATTTTCCTAAAGAAAGATTAGAGCAGCTTATTTATTGAAATGGTCTGTCAATCTTACTGTTGCAGATGTTTTATTGTTTCCCCCATAGCAAGGAGGTCAACAGCAACATCCCAGATCTTCAACAATGCTACACTCATTTCTGAGGTCTTCAATGGAATCGTGAGCTCAGCCATGTTTGGGACAAAATGGATATAGAATTATGAGGATGCAACCAGACATGTACCCGGCCTGGTAAACATACAAAAAACTATGGAAAGATCCACCATTTTTAATGGGAAAACTCACTATAAATTGCCATTTTCAATAGCTATATATGTTAAATTACCAGACATGTAGCTTGTTCATTTGGATTTGGATGTTTCTCCATGTTTTTCGGAGCCCCCCACGAATGGCATTCCTCACCAAACATGACATGTGGTGGCAACTTGGGGGTCCACCATAGCTTTACCCTAACTTGGGGTTGAGCATGGACCCAGAAAAACAGAATCGACAGTCTAACCAAAATCAGGACTTCACATCGAACAGGCTCCAACATAATCCGATTTCAAACAGAATTGTTTGCATTCAAACATGTGTTACAAGCATTATTTCTCGTTTAGATTCTTAAGTATACCAGCATTTAAAATCGTCAGAGATTTCAAGGATATCCCTGGCACAGCTTGGCACCTCGCCAGGTGCGGGAGGACAATGAGCCGCCCATTCCCAACGTGGTGGTGGCCAATGCCCAGTTATTGGAGTGTGGGCACTCAGAGAATGTCGCCTCCGATATGTACTGTATAATATCATAATATAATATCTTTATATATACGTATATATATATATATCATCCTGGAGTAGATAGAATATGGATGAACATGGGAAAATTCTAAGATATTCATCACTAAGATATGGACATATAATTATGAATCGATCCTTTACATGACATGATATAACCCTGTATTTATACTTATATCCCTTTGCATCCAGCCGTAGCTTCTGAGGAAGTATGGGTGGGATATGATCTAGAAGGTGTTTACTAAGTCTGACGGGAAGTATTTGGATCGATAGGGTATATAAGACATCATGTTCAGATGAGTAAATCGAGCTTATTAATACCGGGTTGGATCACTTTTACCACCAACTTTGAAAGCTATGTTGGGGAAGAGCCCCGATTGATAGCTATTTTCCGGCAGAGGAAATCAAACCTTTCGTGGGGATCTCCTTTTTTGGGGGATCTGAACAGTTGAAAACACCACAAATATGTCTTCCTTTGAAAACAGCCAGGATCTTTGTAGCCAGGAGAGGGCTGGTGATTGTAGTATGCTTGAACCTCTGTAACCACAGAATTCGGAAAAAATCTCTAAGTGTTGTTGAACATGAGTAGTATATGTAGTGTCCAAGACGGAAATTCATATAGTTTCTCAATGTTTCCCATATAGTCTCTTTATTTTGTTTTTGTTTGCCAAAGCAGGCATGTCGCTCAGGATTTTCCCCATGGATGACGTCACTTCAAGACCCTATGAGGTGACCGGGATCCAAATGGGATTTCGGGCGGCTCCACGTTTCATGGGGATTTCTGGCCCAGGTCATACCCGTTTTTTGGGTAAATTCTGGGTTTGAGGTTGAAATTTGATGATGTATTCCCGGTAGTTTGATACCTTAGCATTTTTGTGTTTGTTGCTCTCTTATGTTTGGTGTTTATTGATTCCAGTCTTGCCTTGCTATGTGACATTCCGTGTTTTTTCAATGTTCGGAGATAACATACATGTCCATTTCCCATTCTTAAATCGCAATTTCCCATGTATGAATGTTTCTATAAAATTCTATAAATATATAAATGGTTATTTCCCATTGTAGTTATCCCATGCTATCCCCAGATCCCAGTATATCACCATTATATCACTTGTGTTTGTGAAATCCTCGCTGGATGTTTGATTTGGAGGCCATCGAGCGAGGCACGGTCTCTTTGACCACCGAACCCAAGGCTCTGGGCAGAAAGGATCGGGGGAAGAAAGGAATTGGTTCTTTTGGTTCTTTTTATTGTTTTTTTTTTCTGTACCGTAATTAGAGTCTGCAAGAGGCAGCAAGGAATAGACCTTAAAACGCCTGTGAAAGTGAAAGCTTTTTGTCTTTTTATTTGTTTTTGAGGATTACATTTACCTTCGGGGAATCAAACGTGGCTGGCTGAAAACGATAGTTTTTTTTTGTTTTATTAATATTTTTGAGGATTGGTATTACCCCCCCCGGTGTCCTCAAACGTGGCTGGAAAATCCCAGAAAATGGGGATTTATACCTAGAAAAATCATATCAAACTATATACCCTCTCGTAAACTAACATAGCTATGGAAAATCACCATCTTTAATAGGTAAATCAACTATAAATGGGCCATTTTCAATAGCTGTGTTAAATTACCAGAGGGTACATGTGTGTTTTTTCATGATTTTCCATTGCCATGTTTGATTACCGGAAGGTAAATGGTAAGGAATGGCCATGTCAGCAACAAAAATGGACACCTGGAGGATTCAAAAAGTTAACCAGCAAAAATGTGGATATGATTGCCATAAATCGGAAGTGGTTTGGAACCCATGAATAACCCACATATCAGTGGGAATATGCCATACATCGCTGATATGGGTTTTCCCACTTGCTAAATGGAATGGAACTCTTGGGTGTAAATTGAAAGTATGCGTGTGAGGGATGGAGGGATGCATGATGGTTGACAGCAATGTGGACATATGTGGAAATGGACTCTGTGTATTGGACTTAGTTATATCATTTGGCTTATTCATATATAGAATTTGGGACTTATCCTGATGATCAATGGTTAGCCTCCGCTTACTCAGTTCCAGTTCAGATATCTTGTTCAAGCTGCTGTCCGGTCCGGATGCACCTAAGGTGGCTTGGTAGCTATTCATACTAGAATGCGGAGATATGAATAGATATGATATATGATATATGATGATATATGAGTTATCATGAGTTATCCATTTGCCTGGATGAGCATCCAGGTCTTCCATTACCCTCTGGCAATTTAACGTAGCTATGGAAAAATCACCATTTATAGTGGATTTTCCCATTAAACATGGTGATTTTCCATAGCTACGTTAAATTACCAGAGGGTACATGGGACCAAAACTTCCCTGCCGGTCATTACAGCCGGTGCCCGCGGTGCCAGTCGCCGACCCGAACCATTGCGGGCGCCGAAGATCCGCAGTTCGCTCCGGGTGGATTCAAAATCCTTGGTCACTCAGCGGCTTTTGAGTCCGCGACTTGCGGCGCGTATGACAGGTACCCTCTGGTAATTTAACGTAGCTATGGAAAATCACCATTTTTAATGGGTAAATCCACTATAAATGGCCATTTTCAATAGCTATGTTAGTTTGCCAGAGGGTATGACACTTCGGTGTGTTTGACTTTGGGACTTTGGGGTGGAAAAAATATGACTTATTCCCCATGTATATGACCATCAAATAATGGGAGCAATGATATATATATATATAACCATCAAATGGGGGTTTCCTAAAGTGGGGGTACCCCTAAATTGCCCTAAATTTCTAAATCATCCATGTTCATAGGATTTTCTATCATAAACCAAGCATTTTGGGGACCCACCATTTATGGAAACCCCCCAAATGTCAAACTCGTCGGGAGGTTTTGGTGGATGATGGCTGCGAGCTGGTGTTTGTTCAATGGGGAACACCTCGAACTAGTGGGGTATGTTCCATGGCCCCATGGCCACCTTTGATTCCCAAAGGGTATATCAGTATGATTCGATGTTTATTCCATTGCAACCCCATGATGATTGATAATGACCACTATTCACAATATGACTATATACAGTAAATACTATATATATTCTATTATATATATATATCCATTATGATTTATTATATGTGCCATTTGGTTTTTTTTTGGGCTCATCCACCCACAAAGCACAGCCAGACTGGCCGTAGCTGAGGTGGATATCAAGACCTACTGGAAATCAAGGTGCTGGAAGCAATTCGATGGTTGGTCAAGTTGGATATGACAAAAAGGGTCCTGTATTTTGTACATACTGTGGATGGAAGAAATCCTGCACCACCTTGGATGGTTGAAACCCTATAAATAGTGGGATGTTTACCACCTATCAACTGGTGATTCGGATTTCGCTGGCCCATCCACAGTATCATATCGAGCTACCATGTGGATCTTGCGAAGCTTTTGAATCTGGGATCCAGATGGCAGTTTGGGACTACCTTTTCCTAGTCCAGAACATGATCACTGGTTGATACAAAAAAATCTTGGCTTTTTAGGTGGTTCAAACTACCATTTCTTCTCCAGACCCATTGACCATGGCTTTTTTGTTGGCCAGGCTGGAGATAGCCGGTGGCCCCAGGTTTGGTGAGGATTGAAGGAGGCAGAATTTGATGTGCAGATAAAGTCTGATATCACTTCGCACTAGACTTTTGGTCATCAACAAAAGGATTGGTTTTGAAGAGAAAAGGGGAACCAGTGTCTTCAAAGAAGGACCCCAGAACTTTGAAAACCGGCTTAGGGTATTTTTAAATCAAATTTGCTGGGTAAACATTCAGAGACAGACGTGGAAAAACCCAAGAATTCTGTCAGGCACATGTTCGTTCAAACAACTTGCAGATTGATGCCGCGGATGGCAGGGTGGACATGGTATTGTTTGGATGTAGTCATCTGTCACGGTGTTGCTAGGGATTGTTTTGTTCGGTGCCTGCAGATGGAACGGTGAATGATTACATCCTGCAAAGAGTTTTCAGTAAACCCATTCAACTGTAGATTAACCTCCACCATTTAGACGCAATAAACATTACAGTTGTAAACCAAATCATAATCAATTGCGCCCCCACTTTGCCTATATAATATATGTTGATTGTGATTGCCATCCATATTGACAATTATAGGACCATTATTATTAACCACTGCATTTTCTGTACTATCTTAACCTGGATGTTTGTTGCATGCCCACAGAAACGTCCAATTCTTGGCCGGTATTTGAAGGATCATTCCACTTATTAGTAGGTGGTTGGTAAGCCTGATCGTAGCTTATCCCATCTATAAATGTATTGTTCCTTGCATATCACATTATATCACACTAGACCCCCGTTGAATCATGATATTTGTTGCTTTAATCCCAATGTTTGATGGTTAAAACCCATCCTTTCCCCCACTTTTTTTCAACACACATCAACATACATCAAACATAGATCATCATGATATACAATGATATATGATCATTAAATCATCATTCTTAATGTATCTGATATAGATAGATAGATAGATAGAGAGATAGAGAGATAGAGAGATAGAGAGATAGATAGATAGATAGAGAGATAGAGAGATAGATAGATAGATAGATACATAGATGCATAGATACATAGATACATAGATAGATACATAGATAGATACATAGATAGATACATAGATAGATACATAGATAGATACATAGATACATAGATACATATTTACATACATACATAGATACATAGATACATAGATACATAGATACATAGATACATAGATACATAGATACATAGATACATAGATAGATAGATAGATAGAATGATAGATAGATAGATAGATAGATGCATAGATGCATAGATGCATAGATACATAGATACATAGATAGATACATAGATAGATACATAGATAGATACATAGATAGATACATAGATAGATACATAGATAGATACATACATAGATACATAGATACATAGATACATAGATACATAGATACATAGATCCATAGATCCATAGATACATAGATACATAGATACATAGGTAGATAGATACACAGATACATATATACATAGATACATAGATACATAGATACATAGATACATAGATAGATAGATACATAGATACATAGATACATAGATACATAGATACATAGATACATAGATACATAGATACACAGATACATAGATACATAGATAGATACATAGATACATAGATAGATAGATACATAGATACATAGATAGATAGAATGATAGATAGATAGATAGATAGATGCATAGATGCATAGATGCATAGATACATAGATACATAGATAGATACATAGATAGATACATAGATAGATACATAGATAGATACATAGATACATAGATACATAGATACTTAGATACATAGATACATAGATACATTATACATAGATACATAGATACATAGATACATAGATACATAGATACATAGATACATAGATACATAGATACATAGATACATAGATACATAGATACTTAGATACATAGATACACAGATACATAGATACATAGATACATAGATAGATAGATAGATAGATAGATACATAGATACATAGATACATAGATACATAGATACATAGATACACAGATACACAGATACATAGATACATAGATACATAGATAGATAGATAGATAGATAGATAGATAGATAGATAGATAGATAGATAGATAGATAGATAGATAGATAGACATCGATTACATGATGACACAGATACACAGATATCATAGATACATAGATACATAGATACATAGATAATAGATAGATGAGATAATAAGATAGATACATAGATACATAGATACATAGATACATAGATACGAGATACATAGATACATACATAGATAGATAGATAGATACATAGAACATAGAGAAATAGATACATAGATAGATAGATAGAATATAAAAAGATTAGATACATAGATAATAGATACTAGATACATTAGATACATAGAACAGAGTTACCACAGTAATAGATACATAGATTACTAGATAATAGAGACATAGCTAATAGATACAGAGATAGATAGATGATAGTGCATAGATGCATAAGATACAGACATACATAGAGACATAGAGACATAGAGACATAGAGACATAGATACATAGAGACATAGAGACATAGATACATAGATACATAGATACATAGATACATAGATACATAGATACATAGATACATAGATACATAGATACATAGATACATAGATAGATACATAGATACATAGATACATAGATACATAGATACATAGATAGATAGATAGATAGATACATAGATACATAGATACATAGATACATAGATACATAGATACATACATAGATAGATAGATAGATACATAGATACATAGATACATAGATAGATAGATAGATACATAGATACATAGATACATAGATACATAGATACATAGATACAGAGATACACAGATACATAGATACATAGATACATAGATAGATAGATAGATACATAGATACATAGATACATAGATACATAGATACATAGATGCATAGATCCATAGATACATAGATACATAGATACATAGATACATAGATAGATAGATAGATACATAGATACATAGATACATAGATACATAGATACATAGATACATAGATACATAGATACATAGATACATAGATACATAGATACATAGATACATAGATACATAGATACATAGATACATAGATACATAGATACATAGATACATAGATACATAGATACATAGATACATAGATACATAGATAGATAGATAGATAGATAGATAGATACATAGATACATAGATCATAGATACATAGATACATAGATACATAGATACATAGATACATAGATACATAGATACATAGATAGATACATAGATACATAGATACATAGATACATAGATACATAGATACATAGATACATAGATACATAGATACATAGATACATAGATACATAGATACATAGATACATAGATACATAGATACATACATAGATACATACATACATAGATAGATAGATAGATAGATACATAGATACATAGATACATAGATACATAGATACATCACCATTAAATCATCATTAAATCATCATTAAATCATCTGTTCCAAGGCCTCAATGTGGAGCTGTTGGGCTTTCCCACCACGGCTGGACGCATCCGGGGCTCGTGCGGGCGCCCTTTTTGCGCCCGGGGCGCCCGCTTCCCTTTTTCCCAGGGGTCAAGGGGAGGTTGGCGGCCCTTTCAGTTGCCGGAGATTAATGGTGATTTAGTGGTATTTAATGGGATTTAATGGGATTTAATGGTGATTTAATGGTATTTGATGGGATTTATGATGGTATATCCCCTGGTAAACATACAAAAAACTATGGAAAATCACAAGTTTTAATGGGTGAATCAACGAACTAAATGGTCATTTTCAATAGCTATGTTAGTTTACCAGAGGGTATGTTATACTCATGGAGATTGTACTGGAGATTATAATGGGAATTCATCGATATTGATGGCGCACATGAATATCTATAGGAAACATAATGGATATGAATGGGATTCACCAGCCCTACTAAACCATGGTTTCTGCGTGGCTGTCCAATATTAGATGCGATTAACCAAGAGTGTTACAAGAATGATGTAACCGAGAACAATGGTAGGCCTTTTTCGATTTATCCTAGCAAAAAATATAGTGGTCGCACAGTCGCAACTGGGTGATCTATCCATGGATTTATCCAGCCCTAGCGGTGGTGATTTTTCATCAACGAGAATTGTGACTTCACCAGCAAAAACCGCAGTTGACCCAATCAAACATCACAGAGATAGGGTCAAAATGTCGGGGAACACAGGATTTACCAAGCTTATTCAGAGACTTCAGGGATCATCATGGATCGTCATGGATCATCCCTAATGTCCGACATAGTCCTGCACCAACAAGTTGCAAGCTATGTTTGACAAAAAAATATGCCAAGAAATTTATCATCCCAGCTACCTTCTGGTATTGAACATAGCTATGGAACAGTTGATAAGATCATCGAAATGGGCCATGTTCGATGGCTATGGTTTTGTAAAGGGTAAAACACATTTTTAAAAAAATCCTGGTGAAAGCGCATTTACCACCATTTACCCATCATTTCCCCACTATTAGCCATAACAGAACCACTATAAATCACTAGAAGCCATGACTCAAAGACGGCCCAGGGATATCATTCGCATCTTTTTGTGGCCCCTCACACAGCCTGGAGCCTTGGAGCCGTCAGTGGTAAGGCTTCGGGAAGTCGAAGCATGGGCAGATTCATACTGTATATATATATATAATATCATGGGTTAAATGTATATCCCCATGATGGTTATATCATATAACCTTATATACCCATTATAACCCCACTACCTACCCTCTGGTTATGCTATTTAAAATGGCCATAGAAATAGTGGATTTACCCATGAAAAATGGCCATTTTCAATAGCTATGTTAAATTACCAAAGGGTAAATCATGTCAAATGATTAAAACATAGATTAAATGGGTTTACGTGATTTGAGTCTAGGTCCCATAAGATGTAAATTGGAAAGAAACATGTTTTTTTTTTTCGGATTATTGGCATATGGAACTCCTGATCATTTTGAGGTTCCATCTTCGCTTAACTTGGGAGCAAGTTACAGCATTGATGTACCTTGAAAAATGGGGATTCACCGAAGCCTAAATATTTCTGACGTCTTTGAATTGTCGGAAAATTTGCATCCCCTCTGGGTAAATTATAACGACCTCACTGTCCTCCCTCACTGGAAATCATAGTTAGTAAGGGAAATCATCACCAAATGGCCTTAATTCTTGTTAGTGAAATATGATAATTTACCCAGATATATAGCCATATAGCCATATAGCCATAGTTATAAAGGTGATTTACCCAGATCCCCTGTTTTGTTGCTGAAGTTCTGAAGTCTGTAGCTTTTTGGGGTGAAAATTTTACCATCCCAACAGATCCCAACATCTATCTTCAGGAGACAGGTTGGGATGTCAACCGCATGGGACCCGGAAAAATGATCCAGGGCCAAGCATCTTTTGTTGACAGAATGGGTGCTAAATGGTGCTAATTTGTATATGTGTTTTTCGGTAGTTTTTGGATGTTTTCCCTATATACAAACTTCCATGGACCCCGAAACCAAGCATTTTTAGAACACTACTGGGTTACACAATGTTACACTATGCTAAAAACTCAGTTCCACTACTCTTTCAAAGGGCCGTTTGGTAGTGGCACTGAATCAGTGGATCCTAAGTCTGGACCCAAATCGTATTGAATTTTCTCCTGCCGGCTTTTGTTCCTCATCCCCTGTAAAATATGTCCATGTTTGTCGGTGAAATTCCCCATAACTTCGGCATCCATGGCTTGATGTTGAGAACATATTCAGCAAGGCATCATGACCATTCGGACCTACCCTCTGGTAAACTAACATAACTATGGAAAATCACCATTTTTAATGGGAAAATCCACTATAAATGGCCATTTTCAATAGCTATGTTAAATTACCAGAGGGTAAGGGGTCTTGTCCCATTCGGAAATCCTCTGGTCATCATGGCGATGGCTGGTTTGGACATCCCTGAACTGGGTGTTGATTTATGGCTGGAAAAATCATCGAAACTGTAGCAGGTTGGACTTTCCAACACGCCATGTTTGATGAGACCAGAGGTTAAGTAGCGAATCCCATTCAATCGCCATCTAATATGCCAGGGTCTCATCCTATTTTATTTATCTCCATTTAAATCATTTGATATTGCTGGTGATAAAACCACATGATTTCCCTCTCCAGAAGGCGTTCCTTCTGTGACAAAACCACGGTGACTGTCAGGTGGCAAACCACCAGCTCCTGTACAGCTGAGTGTATCGAGAGTGGTGAGGCGAAGATGCTGCTTGATCGGGATCATCATCAGTCGTTTAGGCAATGACTTAGAGTTTCAGATGGGCGGATGGATAACCCTTGGTCAAACTTTCCCTTTTTGAAATTGCCCCTCTTAAAAACTGGTCACAACTGGCAGCCCTTGAGAAACGCCACCTCAGTGTATAACCACAGGCATCAGATATAGCTTATATAATCTCATATAAATCATAAAGCATCATAACCATATCATAACCATATCATATGAGATTTAACATATATTTATATGATCATAACCATAAACTATAGTTTAACCACTATAGTAATTTCCAGGTTCTGCCATTGCCATGCTTGATTCCAGCCATTCCAGCCCGGCCTGTCGGCGCAGATCAGCTTCCTCTGTGGCCAGATCACAAGCTGTTTGGGTCTTCCCACAGTTCCAGGTGGGAACTGCAACGCTGGGTATAGCAGCAGCAGGGGGGTTCATTCAAATATGTCCACTAAGGACCCATGGCACCATGTGTTATATATACTCTACCTATACATATATTATATATATACACTCTATGACTGTATGTATTACTATAATATGTATATATATATGATATATGCTGCCATTGTTACAAATACAGCAAGTGTTTGAAGTCATTGTTCTGTATGCTTCCGATGTTGCAATGACCTTTTTGGGTACATGTAGCATGTAGGGCTACAACTATACACCTTGTTGCCTGTAGTAACAACTCCTGGATCTTAATCCAACATGTTACGCAGCAGCATAGTGTTAATCTACACTCTAGACATGACTTGCATTCCTTGCATTTGCTATGATGAGCTGCTGGTCAATCTGCGTTTTGCGACCATGCAATTCATGTAGAAGACCCTTTTGCGATGAACGCCTGTCAACGGGTCTGATAAACTGTCAGGTGGAAATTCGATAATTTTGCTACTGGTAGTAGAAGTTGCCAAAAAGAAGTATCTGTGTCAAAGCTTTGCTTGGATCAAAGTCAACCGAACCTTAAAATAGGCATAGATCTGTCATATAGTAACTATGAATACCTGGTACTATACCTATAGATAGTTTCCATTGGTACTTGTTTGCACAAAATCGGATCTGTCCAAACTAGTTCTATGCTGTGTGTTTTCCTGCCCTTAGCTCCCTAGAAGGTCAACAAGGTCAGCTTATGCTGGGTGGTATGATCGATCCTAACATATCATATTGTTATAATCCATAATAGATAAATATTGATAATATTGGGTCATAAGTAATTATAGAATAATACTATCATATATCCTTTACCATTGGTCGGATTTCAGCAAATTCGACTGGTCGCAGAAATTCACATGGATACTGGATAATTACCGTAAATTGGGTAGCTTGAGCAGCCAGCAGCCAGGGTCTTCAGATTTGTTTCACACTTTAGCATATGTTGGCCGTACTAGAACCAGTATCCTTCGTTGTTTCTGGATCCAAATTCTATGCATCATGTTTGTTGAAAACGAAAAACATTGGCCCATTTTACGATTTTACCATCCCTTACCTCACCTTTTGGTTTGGGTGAACATGTTGAGAGGCAGCAGAAACACATATATTTTAGTTATGTTCAGTATCAAAGGTCAAATGTATATATTCATGCATTGAGTTTGGCAGGCTTGGGTGTGCATGTGTCATCTTTAAGTGAGTCAATGAATGCTTTCATTTTGGCTCAAGTGGAGCTGAGCCAAAATAGCATTCATTGCTGTTTCTTTCCTGGCCCTGGTAAGGGGTGACCTTCCTAGACCTTGATTGAGCGGCTCACCACATCAATAACCAGGGGTGACCTGGTTGGTTACAAGCATCGTAAGGGGTGACCTGGTAGTTGCAAGGGGAGACCGTGCATGCAGCGTAAGCTTCGTGGGAGCGATATCCCGGCGGCCACCGAGGCGTCGCTCCTCCATGCTGCTGTGTTCCTGGAGTTCAAGCAGCACGTGGCGAAGCGATGCATTCTTGCTGCAGCAGTCCTTGGAAGACGCCAGAAACGGTTTTTGTACACCTCCTCTGCGGCGAGCAGAGTTCCTCAGGGACATTGGCGGCCGGGCACATCGTCTTATCCTGCGCTGTGTGACCACCCAAAGTTCGGGGAAACAACGAGTCATCGACAACGGTGACACCGGAGGGCAATCAGACCTTTCTTCCGATGCCAACATGCTTACACTATGTAGTCGCCCATAAGCCTGGTTATGCGTCGTTGGTCTGAGGACGAGGTCGCCGAGTTTTGTCACCATGATGCCTGGGAGACAGGCTAAGAGGACCTGCCGTCTGCCTACAGGTACTGCCCCATGTCAGCAGGAGAGCTTAGGCTGCGTTGTCGTCTGGTTTCGCTGATGAGTGGCAAACTCCGGTATCCCAGGTCTATGCAGGCCTCTTGTTTAGGCTCCCCCTGGCAATCACTTCGTTCAACTGATTTTCCCAGACTGTTGGAAGCGCTGACTCGCTGGTATTGCCAAGTTTTGACATCCCTGTACTTTAATGCCGCGATCACTGATGTCCGCTCTGCCAAGGGCTCCGGGCAATGGGCGATGAAACAACTATGCCTGATGATCGGATCTTTATTTGCGGAAGACAAAACGCAGACCATGCAGAGCACTGGCGCTTCTTTGGGACTTACCCATGACCTGAGTTGCATCAATAAGACAGGTCATCTTCGTTTTTGGGCCCGCACCAGACTCCATGGCAAAGTTCGTGATGTCTTGCCACGGCACGTCAAGCAGGCCACTTTACTCGAGGCACAGCTTCCAAACTTTATAGACTTGCAATCTTCTTGGAGCAAGGTATTTCTGGGCGAGTCGGGTATGGCGGTCTCATGGCCATCAAGGCACGCAACTGGAGCTCTCTATGGTGTTGTGCGCCTTGATCGAGCGCCCCGACCTTTTTCGACATCGACATGGTCTCTGGTTCCTCGACAACGTTGCCGCAGTCATGACCTTGGTGAGAGGGCGCTCTAGCAATTCGGGGTTAGCAAAGCTCGGCCATTTGATCCATTTGGCTCTGTTTGCACTGCGTGCCCAGCACTTGAGGGTTCCCAACACTTGCCATGCATACGAATTGACTTTTTAAGCGAGTTTCAATATTTGCGATTTCAGCAGCGCTGGCTGCTGCTGGTTTTGACTTCCCCAAGCAAGCTGGGTGTCGGCAGTGGGCACAGAAATGTGGGCGTTTGCTGTTTTAAGCAGGTTGGGTTTCCAGCAGGAGGTGATCCTGCTTGGTGTGGCCGTACTTGCTTTCGTGACATATATTGGGGTCCAAGCGGGGGTGATCCTCCTTGATGGCGCCCAACACTTGCCATGAGTATTGCTTGGACCACAGGGGGAGTGACCACACGGCTGTGGGCCTCTGCGTTCTCAAGTAGGTTGGGTTTCAAGCAGGAGGTAACCCTACTTGGTATGGCCGTATTGCTTTAGGGGCATAGGGTTTGGGTCCAAGTGGGGGTGGTCCTACTTGAGGGTGCCCAACACCTGCCATGAATATGGCTTGAAGTTTTAAGAACAATTTCAGTTCCAAGTAGGGGTGATCCTGCTTCTGGGCAACTTGGTTTCTGGCCATTTCAGCAGCTGGAGGCTGTTGGTTACTTTGACTGCCCCAAGCAAGCTGGGTTTCCAAGTAGAGGTAACGCTACTTGAGGATCACAGGTTGCCCACTGGCACTGCCAGGGAGTGAACACAGGGCTGTGGGCCTCCGCTGTCTTAAGCAGGTTGGGTTTCAAGCAGGAGGTAATCCTATTTGGTGTGGCCGCACTTGCTTTCGTGACATAGTTTTGGGGTCCAAGTGGGGGCGATCCTACGTTTTGGTGCCCAGCACTTGCCATGAATCTGGCTCGAATTTTTAAGCGAATTTCAGCTACCAAGTAGGGGTGATCCTACTTCTGGGCACTTGTTTTTTTTTGCAAATTCAGCAGAACTGGAGGTTGTTGGGTCTGACTTCCCTCCAGGAGGCTGGGTTTCCAAGTAGAGGTGACGCTACTTGCAGGCCACAGGTTGCCCATCGACACTGCAAGGCAGTGACCAGAGGGTTGTGGGCCTCTGCTGTCTTAAGCAGGTTGGGTTCCAAGCAGGAGGTAATCCTACTTGGTGTGGCCTTACTTGCTCTAGCAACATAGGTCCGGCGTCCAAGTGGGGATTATCCCACTTGAGGGTGCCCAGCAGTTGCCATGAGTATGGCTTGAAATTTAAGCAAATTTCAGTTTCCAAATAGGGGTGATCCTACTTCTGGAAACTGGATTTTTGCAATTTCAGCAGAGATTTTGACTTCCCCAAGCAAGCTGGGTGGCGGCAGTGAGCACAGAGATGTGGGCCTCTGCTGTCTTAAGCAGGTTGGGTTTCAAGCAGGAGGTAATCCTGCTTGGCGTGACCTTATTGCTTTAGTGACATATGTTTTGGGCCCAAGTGGGGGTGATCCTACTCGTTGGTGCCCAACACCTGCCATGAACGTGGCGTCAGTTTTTAAGCGAATTTTGGTTTTCAAGTAGGGGTGACCCTACTGGTGGAAACTTGGAGGTTTTCGTTTTCAGCAGAGCTGGAGGCTGTTGGTTTTGACTGCCCTAAGCAAGCTGGGTGTCGGCAGTGCGCACAAAAATGTGGGCGCTTGCTGTTTTAAGCAGGTTGGGTTTCCAGCAGGTGGTGATCCTGCTTGGTGTGGCCGTACTTGCTTTAGTGACAATTGTTTTGGGTCCAAGTGGGGGTGATCCTACTCGTTGGTGCCCAACACTTGCCATGAACGTGGCGTCAGTTTTTAAGCGAATTTTGGTTTCCAAGTAGGGGTGACCCTACTTGTGGAGACTTGGAGGTTTTCGTTTTCAGCAGAGCTGGAGGCTGTTGGTTTTGACTGCCCCAAGCAAGCTGAGTGTCGGCAGTGCGCACAGAAATGTGGGCGTTTGCTGTCTTAAGCAGGTTGGGTTTCAAGCAGGAGGTAACCCTACTTGGTGTGGCCTTATTGCTGTAATGGCATAGGTTTTGGGTCCAAGTTGGGGGTGGTCCTACTTGAGAGTGCCCAACACCTGCCATGAACATGGCTTGAAATTTTAAGGAAATTTCAGCTTCCAAGTAGGGGTGATCCTACTTCTGGGCAACTTGCTTTCTTTTTTTTTTTGCATTTTCAGCAGAGCTGGAGGCTGTTGGTTTTAACTGCCCCAAGCAAGCTGGGCTTCCAAGTAGTAACGCTACTTGGGGATCACAGGTTGCCCACTGGCACTGCCAGGGAGTGACCACAGGGCTGTGGGCCTCCGCTGTCTTAAGCAGGTTGGGTTTCAAGCAGGAGGTAATCCTACTTGGTGTGGCCGCACTTGCTTTCGTGACAGTTTTGGGGTCCAAGTGGGGGCGATCCTACGTTTTGGTGCCCAGCACTTGCCATGAATCTGGCTCGAATTTTTAAGCGAATTTCAGCTACCAAGTAGGGGTGATCCTACTTCTGGGCACTTGTTTTTTTTTTGCAAATTCAGCAGAACTGGAGGTTGTTGGGTCTGACTTCCCTCCAGGAGGCTGGGTTTCCAAGTAGAGGTGACGCTACTTGAAGGCCACAGGTTGCCCATCGACACTGCCAGGCAGTGACCAGAGGGTTGTGGGCCTCTGCTGTCTTAAGCAGGTTGGGTTCCACGCAGGAGGTAACCCTACTTGGTGTGGCCTTATTGCTTTAGTGGCATAGGTTTTGGGTCCAAGTTGGGGGTGGTCCTACTTGAGAGTGCCCAACACCTGCCATGAACATGGCTTGAAATTTTAAGGAAATTTCAGCTTCCAAGTAGGGGTGATCCTACTTCTGGGCAACTTGCTTTCTTTTTTTTTGGCATTTTCAGCAGAGCTGGAGGCTGTTGGTTTTAACTGCCCCAAGCAAGCTGGGCTTCCAAGTAGAGGTAACGCTACTTGGGGATTACAGGTTGCCCACTGGCACTGCCAGGGAGTGACCACAGGGCTGTGGGCCTCCGCTGTCTTAAGCAGGTTGGGTTTCAAGCAGGAGGTCATCCTACTTGGTGTGGCCGCACTTGCTTTCGTGACATAGTTTTGGGGTCCAAGTGGGGGCGATCCTACGTTTTGGTGCCCAGCACTTGCCATGAATCTGGCTCGAATTTTTAAGCGAATTTCAGCTACCAAGTAGGGGTGATCCTACTTCTGGGCACTTGTTTTTTTTGCAAATTCAGCAGAATTGGAGGTTGTTGGGTCTGACTTCCCTCCAGGAGGCTGGGTTTCCAAGTAGAGGTGACGCTACTTGAAGGCCACAGGTTGCCCATCGACACTGCCAGGCAGTGACCAGAGGGTTGTGGGCCTCTGCTGTCTTAAGCAGGTTGGGTTCCACGCAGGAGGTAACCCTACTTGGTGTGGCCTTATTGCTTTAGTGGCATAGGTTTTGGGTCCAAGTGGGGGTAGTCCTACTTGAGGGTGCCCAACACCTGCTATGAAATCCTACTTCTGGCAACTGGATTCTTGCAATTTCCGCAGAGCTAAAGGCTGTTGATTTTGGCTGCCCCAAGCCAGCTAGGTCTCCAAGTCGAGGCACCGCTACTTGAGGCTCACAGGTTCCCCATCGACACTGCCAGGCAGTGACTACAGGGTTGTGGGCCTTTGCTGTCTTAAGCAGGTTGGGTTCCAAGCAGGAGGCAATCCTACTTGGTGTGGCCTTAATTGCTTTAGCGACATAGGGTCCTTCCAATTGGGGGTGATCCTACTGGTGGGTACCCAACACTTGCCATGAATATGGCTTGAAGTTCAACCGAATTTGAGTTTCCAAGTAGGGGTGATCCTACTTCTGGAAACATGGTTTGTTTTTGCAATTTCAACAGAGCTGGAGGCTGTTGGTTTTGACTGCCCCAAGCAGGCTGGGTTCCCAAGTAGAGGCAACGCTACTTGAGAAGCCCAGGTTGCCCATCGACCCTGCCAGGCAGTGACCACAGGGCTGTCTTGAGCAGGTTGGGTTCCAAGCAGGAGGCAATCCTACTTGGTGTGGCCCTAATTCCTTTAGCGACATAGGTTCGGCGTCCAAGTAGGGGTGATCCTACCTGAGGGTGCCCAGCTGTTGCCATGAATATGGCTTGAATTGTTTAAGCGAATTTCAGTTTCCAAATAGGGGTGATCCTACTTCTGGAAACTGGATTTTTGCAATTTCAGCAGAGCTGGGGGCTGTTGGTTTTGACTTCCCCAAGCAAGCTGGGTGGCGGCAGTGAGCACAGAGATGTGGGCCTCTGCTGTCTTAAGCAGGTTGGGTTTCAAGCAGGAGGTAATCCTGCTTGGCGTGACCTTATTGCTTTAGTGACATATGTTTTGGGCCCTAGTGGGGGTGATCCTACTCGCTGGTGCCCAACACTTGCCATGAATGTAGCGCCAGTTTTTAAGCGAATTTCGGTTTCCAAGTAGGGGTGTTCCTACTTCTGGAAACTTGGATTTTTGCGGTTTCAGCAGAGCTGGAGGCTATTGGTTCTGACTGCCCCCAGCAAGCTGGGTTTCTAAGTAGAGGTAGCGCTACTTGAGGATCACAGGTGGCCCATGGGCATTGCCAGGCAGTGACCACAGGGCTGTGGGCCTCTGCTGTCTTAAGCAGGTTGGGTTACAAGCAGGAGGCACTCCTGCTTGATGTAGCCCTACTTGCTTTTGTGACATAGGTTTGGGATCCGAGTGGGGTCAATCCTACGTGGTGGTACCCAACACCCGCCAGGAGCCTGGCTCGAATTTTTTAAGCGAATTTCAGCTCCCAAATACGGGTGCTCCTACTTCGGGACACCTGAGGTTCTGAGCATTCAGTAAACTGGAGGCTGTTGGTTTTTGACTTTTCCCGAGCAAGCTGGGTTTCCAAGTAGAGGTAACGCTACTTGAGGGTCACAGCTTGCCCACCGGCACTGCCAGGCAGTGACCACAGGGCTGTAAGCCTCTGCTGTCTCAAGCTGGTTGGGTTTCAAGCAGGAGGTAATCCTACTTAGTGTAGCCCTACTTGCTTTAGCGACATAAGTTCGGCATCCAAGTGGGGGTGATCCTACCTGAGGGTGCCTAGCAATTGCCATGAATATGGCTCGAATTTTCAGCGAATTTCAGTTTCCAAGTAGGGGTGATCCTACTTCTGGAAACTTGGATTTTGCAATCTCAGCAGCGTGGGCTGCTGTTGGTTTTGACTCCCCCAAGCAAGCTGGGTGTCGGCAGTGCGCTCACAGATATGGGCCTCTGCTGTCTCAAGCCGTTTGGGTTTCAAGCAGGAAATATTCTGCTTGGCTTCAGTGACGTAGGTTTGGGGTCCAAGTGAGGGTCCTACTCGTTGGCACCCGTTTTTTTTTCTTCTTTTTTTTTTACGTTCTCAGTAGAGCTGGAGGCTGTTGGTTTTGACTGCCCCAGCAAGCCAGGTTTCCAAGTAGAGGTAACGCTACTTGAGGTTCACAGGTTGCCCATGGGCATTGCCAGGCAGTGCCCACAGGGCTGTGGGCTTAAGCTGGTTGGGTTTCAAGGAGGAGATGATCCTGCTTGGTGTGGCCTTATTGCCTTAGTGATTCAGGTTTGGAGTCCAAGTGGGGGTCATCCTACTTGCTGGCACCCGTGTTTGCGTTTTCAGCAGAACTGGAGGCTGTTAGTTTTGCCTGCCCCAGCAAGCCAGGTTCCAAGTAGAGGTAACGCTACTTGAGGTTCACAGGTTGCCCATGATCATTGCCAGGCAGTGGCCACAAGGCTGTAGGCCTCTGCTGTCGTAAGCAGGTTGGGTTTCAAGCCGGAGGCAATCCTACTTGATGTGGCCTTACTTGCTTTTGTGACATAGGTTTGGGGCCCACGTGGGGGCGATCCTACGTGGTGGTGCCTTCCACTTGCCATGAATCTGGCTCGAACTTTTAAGCGAATTTCAGCCTCCAAGTACGGGTGCTCTTACTTCGGGAAACTTGAGGAGCAGGGCATCTATGGGCGAGTTGGCTATGGTGACCTTATGGCAGTGAAGGCTTGCCAGGACGAGAGTGTCACCAGCTTGACTTCAGAGATTGAAGAATGCTTCGAGGTGATCGAAGCAGTGATGCGTTTCGAGCCAAAACGTGAATTTACAGTTTTGTTGCTACCAATTGCGAAGAACTACAATTCCTGTGGCAGCCTGCAGAGACCCACATTGCGCAGTTGGAGCTCTCCATGGTAATTTACACCTTGAGTGAGAGCCCTGGCCTTCTCCGCCATCGACACGGTCTATGGTTCCTCGACGCTGTGGCTGCAGTCATGACCTTAGTGAGGGGACGTTCTAGCAATTCGGACCTAGCAAAGCTAGGCCATCTGATTCCTTTGGCCCTCTTCGCACTGCGTGCCCAGGGCTACTGGGAGTACGTCCAGAGCAAGAGCAACTGGGCCGACGACTTGGTGGCGCTGCCATGGATCTAGCTTTCATTCGTCGTACCTCCCCACAATCTTTTTCCAGTTGCCATTCGTTGCAGTCATTCTCACCTTTGAATTCCTCTAGTGCTTTGGGTGTTTGAGTGCATTGGGTGATACCTGCAAAGGCAGGTCCCAACCTGGGGTGACCAGGTTGCTGACCAGAGGTGATTCGGTCTGGGGCTATGTGCGAGTCACATTGTGACACATCCAAAGCAAACCTGAGGAGAGCAGGTGAAACAGACTGAACTTTGGTAGGTGGTTGAAAAAGAGCTGTGCGCGGAAGACGTGGTGAGTTCTTCATATGTCACTTTGAGATGTATTCATGCATTGAGTTTGGCAGGCTTGGGTGTGCATGTGTCATCTTTAGTGAGTCAATGAATGCTTTCATTTTGGCTCAAGTGGAGCTGAGCCAAAATAGCATTCATTGCTGTTTCTTTCCCCACCCTCCCAACCCTAAGAGCCGACCTCCCGTGGAGATGTCCGCCTAGGTTAGGGGAGCCTGCATGGCAGGCGAGTACATAGCCTCTTTCGGGGATACTCTTTTGGGGCGACCAAAAGAAACTTCCCTCCCTTAGGTTAAGGGACGGGTGATACCTGCAAAGGCAGGTCCCAACCTGGGGTGACCAGGTTGCTGACCAGAGGTGATTCGGTCTGGGGCTATGTGCGAGTCACATTGTGACACATCCAAAGCAAACCTGAGGAGAGCAGGTGAAACAGACTGAACTTTGGTAGGTGGTTGAAAAAGAGCTGTGCGCGGAAGACGTGGTGAGTTCTTCATATGTCACTTTGAGATGTATATATATATATATATATATGTACATATGTATATAATTATATATATATAATATACTGTCTCCAACTTCGATGCCAGGTATGGCTTTGAACATTCTGAAGATCACGTTGCCTGCCTGCGATACTGCTGCCACGTGCCAATTTGATGCGACTTGGCAGGGAGAACATAGGGTGTGTTTAAGGCCAAGATTAAGCAATTTAGGGCCATTATGCGAAGGCTATTTCAATGAGGATAATGACCTATGAATGACTTATGAATCTTATAAACTTCACATGGAAACCAAACACTTGCTGGATTCAGAAAAAAAAACATATTCCAAACCTGGTGTTTCTGTGAAAAGACTCACAGCTGTAGCCAGATCAAATTCTCGTCATCCTAGGACCTCTATGGGAACCGAAAGGTTCGCATCAAAATTGGAGGTGCCAAGGGAGGAAACCAATCTGCGGCATAGTTAGATCAGCTGACAATGATGATCAACTTGGAAGTTTACCATGAATGTTGGTGAAGGCTTTGTATTGGAATCCACATTGCCATACAAAGTACTGGTAGCACCTGGCAGGGGATGATGAAGATCAACCGCTCAGAGCGGGGCTAATCTGAATCATCCCAAGCATCCCAAGTAGGGGTCTACCGGAAAATACCCCCATAATTAAAGCACAAATTGGGGGTGGCTATTGAAGCTATTGGTCATGAATCTGCTAGATGTGCTTGATCTGCAAGTGAATTCTTAGTATAGTATACTATAGTTGGATCATGGCAGGGTGTGCAAGAATGATGGTTGATCAACCTGGGATTCAGATCTGATTTGCTGGTGAATGGTTGGTTAGACTGTGACTGAAGCTTTAGCCGTGGCAGCCATGTTCACAGAGGAGTTTGGGATATGCCATCAGCCAACTCACTTACGGAAAGATATTTCACACATCTATAGCAAGACCAAAAAAGATAGAACCATGTTTCCGAGATGGTAGTTCAATGCTATTTACCACATATTTCCAGGTCTCGCACTTTTCTATCTATTTTGGGGTTGGTATAACATATTCTAAAAGAACATGTAAATAAACCACTACCCGGTATGCCGTTCTTTCCAGGCATCACTATCCCCTCCGGTGGCTTCTTTGCGCAGAGATTAGCAGCACAGGTGGACGAGACAGCTAGTTGGGTGGGCTAGGTTGGCAAGAGTTTCTGGATTCCTGGATTCTTCCCAGATATTGATGATGAGATTTTTTTCCTTGGAGAACCCTCTTTTTTTTTGGGGGGTTGAACAAAAACATGATGTCCTGCAGATTGTCCTATAACCAATCCATTGAGTCACATGTTTGCCTGCACATGTTTTCCTATTTCCTCGCAAATGAACTGCAGCTGCTAGGATAGGTCTAGAACTGCTACACAGCTATGTAACTATGTAAATTGCAGTATTGAATTGGGGTTGATTCTTTTACATAGGACTATCATGTATTATCAGCCAACGTATTGGGGCTGCATTCCTGGTATTACAATAAGCACATCCAGACAGGCCACTTATGCTTGGCAGAATGTTTTTGCCTCTTCGAGTTGAGTAACTTTCAGGTCTGGAAGGTGACCGTTCGACCAAGACAATAGCCTCCGGTGTCATCAAAGGTGGCTGGAAAATCCACTATAAATCGAAGTTTATAGCTGGGAAAACCATCGAACTAAATGGTGGATTTTCCAGCTAGCCATGTTTGATTACCGGAGGGTATGTTTGACTTTTTTGAGCGGATCCCAGAGAGGATGAAAAACGAATAGTTGGGGTTGTAGTGGTCAACCGAAACGCTTTGACAGGTCAGCCAGTCAGCTCATTTTCCGCGACAATGCCCAGCTACAAATTGAATTTGAAGCTTATCTAAGGATATAGCCATCGATCACACACAGTAGAGGTATTCACAACCAGTTCTCGCTTACTGAAAATACTGAAAACGTGATTTGTGTCCCTCGGGCACTAACTGCCTGTGATGAATGGATGAAAAAAAAAGCACAGGTGACAGGAGGTTCAAATTCGGGATGATTCATTGTCCAAAGTGACAAAGAAATGCGCTTCACAGATGCTCCTAGGGACTCTCTCAGTTTGAACCAAAAATTCAAGCTACGCTTCAGTAAACTGACTGACATAGCCAGGGAAAATAAGAATTTCCCAATGGGTGAACAATCTACAAATGGACCAAAGAGATCCAGAGAGTATTACAAACAAAGAACATGTTACAAAGCCATATTCATCCACCATTACATATATTTTTTTATCACCCTGTTAACGTTGGTCAATTCCATGTTTTTTTTAACCAGAGGGTTTTCCATCCATGCAACCACAGCCATCATTTTTGTGGGATCCAGTTCGAGAACTCTGGCCGTTCAGGTGTCAGACTTTGGGGACTCGAGACCCAACTACGTCCTCTCCGCCGGAAGTTACATTTACAAGGACTGGATTGACTGGATCTGATCGACTGGCTTTCGGATCCTGTTTGGTGGGTTGGAACATTTTTTAATTTTTCCATTCAGTTGGGAATTTCATCATCCCAACTCACGAACTCATACTTTTCAGAGGGGTAGGTCAACCACCAACCAGGTCGTTTTGAAGTGGCTGATTCGGCCATAGGAATTCACGTCACAGGATGCGGTGGCGAAACGATGGTTAGCTTTGCCGAACAATCTTTCGCAATGTCGTCTCGGTGATTTTTTGGCCCAAATTGATATAGCAAAACGGAATTACAAGATATTACAAGTAATTTTCCATCACATGAATAATCACATCACATGAATAATCATATATATATTCATATATATCATATATATATGTGCAATATAAGTTATTGAATATGATTGAAGTAAACACAGTATAAACATGGTCATTTTGGCTCACAAAAAATCTGTGTCCCATTGTCATTGTTCCATCCCTCAGGTCGATTCAACCGCTTCAGGAGCCCAATGCAGGAATCACCTCTGCCAAAGTCGTGTCCCAGTTGGGTGGAGGCGAGGCACTCGCCGTGAAAAATTTGGAGCTTTGGAGGCTTTTAAACATAAAACATTCCTTCTAAATGGATACTGTATACCAGTCAGTTACATCTAATTACTAGTTTCTCAACATTCCCAAATGCGTCCAAATGGATACTATATGCGTTCTACAGCAGTAAATTTACTAGTCGGATGTTCCGTTTGGAGGTTTTATACATGGAAGCGATGAGAGATGAGCTTCAAACTTAGCAAATGGCTCAAAGTTGGAATCTTTCGACCTGGATCTTGCCGTTTGGACATATGATGAAATATGACAATCTGGTTGGTGGTTTGGAACATGGCTTTTATGACTTTCCATATATTGGGAATGTCATCATCCCAACTGACGAACCCATATTTTTCAGAGGGGTTGGTTGAAACCACCAACCAGCAATGTATTATGCACATATAGTCGATTATGGGATTCCATGAATGTTTCTTGTCGTCGGTTTCTGGGGCTGTATTATACCAGCATGGAAGGATATGATGATATGGTGGATCACCCAAACGATGTGCCAAAGTTGCACCCGCAGCTTGTACACAAATAGTGACCATGAGGTGACATCTGAGCAGGAGCTAGTAGCTGCTAGTAGCAGCTAGTGGCAACTAGTAGCAGAATCTTAGCCGATTGGATTCCCAGTGAACACTCGGTCCGATTGGAAGGTGGTTCGAAATGGGTCCGATTAAAACAGTCCATTTATCTGTTGAAGTTGGGTTGACCTTCACCCTTTTTCTATACTCGTTTATCAGTTCCTTCTGTAGTTATTTAGCAATCTGATGGTTTGTCTTCATTTCGGAGGAGTCAGATTTCAGTTTTTCCGCATGCTTCTGTTCTGTTTAATGGTTTGTTCAAAGATTCTTTAGTGGGATGGCAGCCATGGCAGCTGAAAAAGGCATTGTTTTCAAACATCTGCAGGAAATGCAAAGCCTTTCCGTGGCGACACTATGAACGTGCTCTACGCAAGGCCATCAGTGGACAGATTTTGGGGAGCCATCATAAAATGTGCGACCCGTGGTGATGGGTTGGAAAAAAGATGATTATACTAAGTGGTTCATTGGGGATTGTAACAGGGATATATTCACTAATAGGCCAAGAAAAAGAGATTATTGTTATCATGTTATCCATAATATTATACTATAGACATATATAGATATACTTAGATATATATATATATATACAAGTAGTAATTATTGTTACCCACTATACTTTGTAGTGAAATGATTATTATAATTCATACTAGCCCATACATTCGGAATATTCACTAACCAACCAGTATGATGGGATGGCTAAGTCTTAGCCTCAAGGACATGATCTCGTCTCCACGCAGAAAGCTTAGAGGCTAATTGACGTATTCGAGTGTTACCAATCTTTCATAATCTTTCGATTTCATTATGGTTAATTGCTTTTGCAGATCCATAATCAACTATAATTATGATTAACTATGATTAATTATGGTAACAAATAATGGTTAACTAATATTTCGATTGGTAAAATTATGTAATTTCTGGCAATGTTACAGTGATGTATTGAACCCGAGACGGCTACAGTTAGACCATGGATCGTTCATTTCTTGTAGGAATTTGTGCATTTTCTGTGCCCCAAACATCCACACACTTCGGACAACGAAGTGGTTTCAAGATGGCTAGAGTTCACCGTGAATCAAGGCCGAAGCCTTCCGAAACAACATCACTTTATTTGACCACAAGTCCATAGTGTTGTACTGGTTGATAGCATTTGATAACTTTACAATAGGTGTCAGATTCATGGTGTGTAATTATGCTATATAAATTAATATTGATATTGATATATATATATGTATGTATGTATGTATGTATGTATGTATGTATGTATGTATGTATATATGTATGTAATGTAATGTAATGTAATGTATGTATGTATGTATGTATGTATTTAGAGTATAATGATATGATATCTACATATCTCATGAGCAGTTGAATGGCTTAAAGGGGGCCCAGCTGGACGAGGTTGACACTCTCCTCGACGATCAAAGCGCGTGACAACACCTACGTGGGGTGGCCGTGTTTGGGGAGCTGTTTTGGATCTAGAATTTGTTTGGAATTTCAATGGGATTTTCATGGAAATTTAATGGGATTTTAATCGTTTGTAATGGAAAATCCATGGGATTGAACATGAATTTCATGGGATTTCATGGGACTTCACCAACAATAATGGCTCTTAATACTATATGAATTAATTATGGGTATACCTAGACCATCCGTTTAGACAGCCCCCCAAAAAAAATGGTAAAAGTAAAAAAAGGGTAAAACACAAATTTCTTTGGTACAAACGGAGGGTCGTCATAGGACGGTCCTAGTGAAAAAACGGGCCGCAACTTTTGTTCATCTTCATCGATGTCCAAGCCGCAGAAAGAAGAGCTTTTGACCCCCGGATTGGGCTGGATTTGACCCGAATCCATGGGGTAATCCTCTATAATCCTCTGGTAAACATACAAAAAACTATGGAAAATCACCATTTTGTAGCTGGGTAAATCAACCATTAATGAAATATGACAATCTGGTTGGTGGTTTGGAACATTTGGATTATTTTCCATTCAGTTGGAATGTCATCATCCCAATTGACGAACTCCATCATTTTTCAGAGGGGTAGGTATACCACCAACCAGTCATGTTCTTTCATAAGATTGCCGTACATTGGGAGGCAAATGCCCCCATTTTCAGACACGCCAAATTATCAAAATGGTGAAATATATATATATATATATATCACTGATTCCCATCAAAGAAACTGTCCCGCATATTCCTCAGTCTTGATTAATCATATCCCATGAGACCCCTCATTTTCCAGTTACAATCTGGTACTTGGCCAGATAGCTTTTACCATCAAATGGTTGCTGAATTATACACCAAAATATGATATTGTTGGTGAAACATATCTTATAACATCCCTGATTTTACCGTGAAATGGTTGTTGATGTGGGAAATGAATGGAATTATACTCCCTGTCATATCTCCAGTTATTGCATGTATATTTCTCCCATTAGCAATAGCTGGGACTTTTGCTAGATATATCGAACTAGTCACTGGGGTTATCAACAAACAAATAGTTCAGATTGTTAAAAGTGAACTGTTCATATCCACACAAAACAAAAATATAATGTTAATATCAACTGCAATGTTAATATCCAACACACATGAACTGTTAATATAACTGTGGGGGGGGGCACCACATGCACCACATTGCAGTCATATCTCTCCTGCCAGAACGATGCTTCCTTCACCATCACCTTGCCTGAGGCGGGGGACACTGCGGATGTCGCCTTTAGTGCTAGCAATGGTGATTTGATGATGATTTCATGATGTTTTTAATAGTGATTTAATGGTGATTTAATTGTGAGTTAATGTTGATCTAACGGTGATTGAATGGTGAATTAATGGTAAATTAATGGTGAATTAATGGTGCTTCTCCTAGGATTAAAAAGGGAAAAACCATGGGATGACATCGAACGCTTGCGCTTTCTACGGATTTCCCGTCAAGCCATGTTCGACGACACCGGAGGGTATTTTCTGTTGTCCTACTACAACCCCATTGTGCTTCGTACAATCAATATATCGATTACATGTGCCATGGTCAGGTTGCGGCAGGGCAAATGAGGTTGTTTACGGTAATCAATCGGTAGTGGGGTAGCATATCCTGAATTGTTGTCTGAAAAAAATGTGCGTGACACTTTCGGGTTGTCTGAGAATGGGGATACGGCCATATGGCCCTCATAAAACAGAGGGGTTTGGGGTAAATATGTTCAGCGATTTTTCAGTCTGTGGTGATTTTACCGATGAACATCCTGATCACCAACGACTGCGACAGCAACGAAGATGGGGATTCAACTAGTGGATTTCCCCAGCGCAGATTTCACCCGTATTTGTCGCGATTTGTCGCGACATCACTGGGAGGTCAGGAGTTACTATCCCAAAGGTGTATCAAAGGTGCCTTATTTCTGGGTTATTTTTGGTAATTAATTTGTAATTTATGTATCGAATAAGGATTTACCCAGCAAACATGGTGATTTAACATTTCTGAGTTTGTCTCCGGCTGTGGAGCATACCCCAACGCGACAATTTTAATGTGGATTTTTTGGCAAACGAGACCATATTAGCTTGCCATACAGAATTCTGCAGTGCGTTTTGTTTTGGAAGGAAATCTTGAAAACATAGATGAACAAGCATATATGTTTGGTTTATGGGCTTTACACACACTATTCAAAAGGTCCCATGTGGTCCTCGGGCAGAATCAGTACCGTACGCGGGAAAATGAACATGGAAGAACCAGTAAACATGCCGGGAAAAGCCTTTTCTGTTTTGTTCAGGATGAACAAACCGACTTCCGGCTGGAAGTGAAGTTGGTTCTAGGTCGTGACTCTGCATACTGTAGCTGCGGGCCATTAGTTCTCTTTGCAGCTGGCATTCGGAACATGACAGATGCCTTTTGTTTAACCGTCATCCCGTGTTGATAAAGCCCTAAAACTAGACCAAGTCTAGGCCTCTAAGCCAGGGTTTCTGAGGGGAGAGTTGATTATCGAAAGCTCAACGTCGCGCAAAATGATGGCTTGATTGGCTGCTTTCAATCAAGAGCTCCTACTACTAAATTGGGTAGCGCGGGTAATCCTAACCAACTTCGAGCTACGGTCCCCAAGTATTAGTTCTAGTGATAGGCCATGCGTTGTGGGGGCCCGTCGTCAGTTATATACTGTTGGCGGATTGTATACCTTTTATTGAATAATTAACATATTACGGTACATGTTGACGTCCATTTCGCATGTCATTTTTCATTACAGTTAACATTACAAGTTACATCACATTTTGCATTACACCACGTCACAAAATACAGTAGATATAGCAGTAGATTTCTTCACATTGCATATGTTACACTACATCAGTTTTGTTTGCCGTTCCGCACAGCACAGCGCATTACATTGCATTGGACCACATTGTAATGTGTTGCATTTTTGCGTTTAACCCTGTGCAAGACTCCACTGCATCGACGGTACTGGTACGTTACAAGACGTCGTGCAATATACTACATATATCTCCAAATTGCCTTTCAGTGCAATCAACTGTACGCAGGCAAACAGACAGACAGGGAAGCATACGCAAATATCCAGACATAGAAACGTGGAAACATAGCAGCCTACCAACAGACCTATGGCTGTACAGCCATGATATTACATCTTGGGGCCGCCTGGCAGGAAGGCACGAGCCAAACATCACCCCCGCTGTTGTTTCTATCTGGATGGATCTGGAAATGGAGGGGTACTTTGTTTTGCATATTTTTTGGGGGGGTCCTGGCTCCTGGTGGCTCCTGGTGGCTCCTGGTGGCTCCTGGTGGCTCCTGGTGGCTCCTGGTGGCTCCTGGTGGCCTGTGGCTTCTGTGGCTTCTATGGCTCCTGGCCCCTATGACTCATCTATCATCTATCGATCAATCTATCAGTGGAGCATGTTCACCAGGTGCATGTTGTGCATTAGATACACATCCGTATAACTCTATCTCCATCTCCATCTCCATCTCTATCTCTATCTCTATCTATATCTATCTATCTAATTCTATCTATACCTGTTGTCTATCTTTGTCTATATCTATGTCTATACCTATGTCTATATCTATCTATATCTATTTATATCTATTTATATCTGTTTATATCTATTTATATCTATTTATATCTGTTTATATCTATTTAAATCTGTTTATATCTATTTATATTTGTTTATATCTATTTATATCTATTTATATCTGTTTATATCTATTTATATCTATTTATATCTACTTATATCTACATCTACCTCTCTATCTCTCTGTCTCTCTATCTATCTATCTCTCTGTCTCTATCTATCTAAAAGGTTTGCATTACCATCGAGATGATGTTCAAAGCCCAAGCCAACCCTGAACCAAGCCAGAATATACAGTACACCAACCTTATTTAAAGAGATCTTAAACCAACTCGATGATAACATCCAATGAAACTATTGTGCATCGTTGTGCATTAACCTGTATTCCACATGTTTCCAGGGTGCATGTCGTGTAGTCTATACACCTTGGTATCACATTCAACCCAGCACCTTGCATGTGAAAATACGTGTTTCCAATCTACTTTGGGGGGGGGCGCTGAAATTATTTAAATTCAAACTTGCACACGTTTCAATACACTAGTTTGATTCGACTACATTTGTATTTATGTTTATCTATCTATCTATCTATCTATCTATCTATCTATCTATCTATCTATCTATCTATCTATTTGCACTTATATATATACACTTATATATATATGTTATATATATGTATATGTACTTATATGTATATATATATATTTATGTAAGTTAAATATATATATATGTGTGTGTGTCTGTACATATATTTATATATGTATGTATCGATAAGTGTATATAAATATGTGAATATAAATACACCTACATATTTACCAATAGATATACAGACATATATATATATATATGTGACATATTTGTGGTTGTTTATATACACAGCTTTGATCCCAAAATAAACTATACATAATCATGCGCATGGATATGCATCCACGTAATTATAGCTATTTGTATGTACATGTTGTATCCCTAAATAACCCCTAATCCAACCCTAAACAAACCCTGACCAGACCCTAAACCAGCCCCAAAGAAACCTTAAACCAACCCTAATTAGACCCTAAACAAATCTAGAAGAAATCATTAAACCAACCCTAAATAAACCCTAAACCAAACCCTGCATATATAAATATATTAAATACACGTGTAAATACACTGATCTACGTATACATATAGTCATGGTTAGTCATGCTCATGCATATATACCTCTTTACATCTACAATTTATAGTTTGCACATCGTGCGTTTCCAAAAATAAATGAAAACTTCGGAAAAAAACAGCATGAAAACCATGTAAAAATCAATGAAAACTCTGGAGTCATAAATGAAAACAAGTGAAAACTGAATGAAAACCATGGAAAATTTGAAGAAAACTATGGAACAATCGAAGAGAACCATAGAACAATTGAAGAAAATTATGGAAAATTGAAGAAAACCATGTAAAAATTGAAGAAAACGATGGAACAATTGCAGAAAACTATGTAAAAATTGAAGAAAACCATGGAACAATCGAAGAAAACCATAGAACAATTGAAGAAAACTTTGGAAAAATTGTAGAAAACCATGGAAAATTGAAGAAAACAATGGAAAAAAAAATAGAAAACGATGGAACAATTGCAGAAAACTATGTAAAAATTGAAGAAAACCATGGAACAATCGAAGAAAACCATAGAACAATTGAAGAAAACTATGTAAAAATTGTAGAAAACCATGGAACAATCGAAGAAAACCATGGAGAAGAAAATTTGAAGAAAACTATGTAGAAAACATGGAAAATGTTGAAAACGAAACACCATGGAAGAAATGGAAAATCGAAGAAAACCATTGAAAAAACTATGCCATGGAAAATATTGAAGAAAACGAAAAAATGGATGAACAGTGAAGAAAACGAGAAGAAAATGAGAGATTTGCCGAAACCAGTCGAAAAAATGATGAACAGTGCGAGTGAGAGATTTTAGCGACAAAATGCAGCAAATGAGAGATTTTAGCTGCAAAAACCAAAGAAGGGAGCCTGGACGACCAAAAAAAAAAATGAAAAAAACATGCAAATTTAATTTCGCACCCTCTGGAAATTGTGAAGATATTATTACAAGGCGGTCATAGCAGAAAACGGTTTGCATGGCGTTCTGGCCCTGACAGCTGCTAGGTGGCATCATGATGTGCTAAAGAGGCCCCGGGTCTTATTTGGCACGCCTTTGCGCTGCCTCCAAACCTTTCCGGCCTCGCCCACCACAGCACTTTACCTTGCGCTTGGCCTTTTGGAACCAAAGCGCTTGTTGCCAAGGACAGATCCGCGTTGTGACTTCGGTCAATTCAACCCATGTGTGATCTGCCGCTAAACGTCCCTGCCTAGTATCCGCCGAAAAGCCAGAGCGCGCCAGCTTAAGCTAGGTTGATCTTTGAGTTTGGTGGCTAATTGGTGGGAGCTGGCTGGGTTTCTTTTGGCCCCTAGCACGCACCAACCCGCACGGATTCCGATGGCCAAGGGCTACACTTGTCGAGATATGAGTGCGACAGCCGAACCACCAGGCGTGGCTTTGAGCTCAGGGGACGCATGCATTTAAACCGATTTTATTTTTTTGGTGATGAAAACCACTCAGGAGTAAGATGCCGTTATCCCTGATATTCTTGTCTGGCAGTAAAACTCAGTAAGAACTAATAAGATATCAGCAAAGGGTAGAAACTTGCGACCAAGATGGGCCACCTGTTGGAGTTGCGCTTCCAGGTGGTTAGTTCGATGATATCTAATATACATATTTCGAAGTTTCCCACTGTTCTATTTAAGGGTTGCTATAGTGTAACTTCACGTCATGTCACTTCCCGTCGTGGCTTCGCCCCTTGGCCCACCTGTTTCCAATGCAAAATGCCAAACTCCACAGGTGCCTTATGCCAACCAATGTTTAAAAGAGAAACTTACCAAATCCCCCAAGAGTATGAGAATGCATTTTAGATGGCTTTAGTTGTGAAAACAAATACGTCTCCAGCAACATGTTCGGAAGTGACGGTTAGTTTTCGGCCCCAAAATGGGTAAGTCAAATATGTTCTCAACGCTTCGATTTTCCAATGATTTGTTCAGAATCACTACGTTACAATCATTTACATAAGTTTGCAAAAAAAAAAACTACAAATGGCTGATTGCCCACACCATCCAAAGTGACCTCTAAAAATCCCCTTGTTTGAGGTCATAAAATAGCCCCGACATTTTCACTTACTAGCCCCAAAATCACAAAATAGTCACCAGGGCCAAGCTAGTCATTTTACAGTGGAAACCATTTTATAAACTATAGTCTGGAATATCAGCATTGTCAATTTTATGTCACCTTGAACTGCCAGGGCCATGTTCGTTGTTTTTTCCATGAAAACAATTTTACAACCATAAAATGGTTTCTTATATATATATATCTCTCTCTCTCATATTCATAAACCATAGGTATAAAACAACTAAAATCTGTCTTACCCTCTGGTAAACTAACATAGCTATGGAAAATCACCATTTTTCATGGGAAAATTCACTATAAATGGTGATTTTCAATAGCTATGTCAAATTACCAGAGGGTAACCACTGTTTATAAAGTAGATCTATCCACATTTTCAAAGCATAGGGATTGCCAGGGATCAACACCTGGATGGCAGAGATGGATCTGCCAGCCTTTGGAAGCCAGGTGGATCTGCCTGTGGGTTTGGGTGAAACACCAGGGGATCAAAAATGTTGAAATAATGGGGATATATGACTTATATAATATAATATAATTAATATATATATATATACGTATAAATATATATATATATATTTACATAATCTATACATTATATATATATATAAGATATAAAATATATATATATAAGATATATATATATATTAAATATAAACTATATATATATGTACACGATCAAACAAGTTGATCCAATTTGGGTATATCTAGTTGGAACATGTTGGAACAGTTAGGACATTTTTTGTTTTGAAGGGGATATACTGGGATATAGTCAACCAAATTGTTCCAGCTTGGATTTTTTTTTAAAAAACATATATACATATGTATAGTTGGACAACTTATCGACACAACAATATTGGGGACTGATAGTGGGAACATCTGGAAAACTTAAGAATTTGCATTGAACAGTAATTAAGCAGTGGATGCTATTACCCTGGTGGTTGATGATTATAGGAGAATATACAATTCAATATTTTGGGATTGTCATACTGAATTGTGGGAAAATTGTTTTGAACGCCCAAGTATACTGTAATGGCAGATGGTTTTTGGTTTATGATCAATCGGATTTACGCAACAAATGGAGGTTTGCTAAAATGGAGGTATTTCCAAATCATCGTAAAATCGACCATTTTAGTATAGCGGATCCCCCATTTTAAGAACCCCCCAGATCATGACAAACTTACAATGTGAGGCCCCCAAGATATCTAAGTTGGTTTATAACTCCAATAACTATGGTTTATGGTACTTATAACTATAGTTACTGGGGCTTATAAACCAACTAACATCACTGGGGGGCCTCACATTGTAGGTATATGAGCAGAGCAAAGTTGGGGAATGAAGCAGCGAGCATGGTTGATTTGACCAAGGTCCGAATCCAACAAAAATGGGGTATGACCTACCTTGGTCCGAAGCAGGTGGTTTCCCAATTTCGAGCAGTCCTGGATTGGTTTTCATTGGGAAAATGAGGTTTTGAACTGTTTGAACCATGAGTTTTTTGGAGTAACAAAATTTGAGACAAATAACCAGAGCGGTGGTTCAATGAAGATGCTGGAGCTACAAAATTTGTGGCGAACATAGTTTGCTAAGTTTGCTAAGTTTGCAAAAGAAAGGGATCAGGGAAAAAAATGCAAACGTTCTCCCACATTTGCAGATACTTAAGAGTTTCCAATGATATGGTGACCCATATTGCCTCGTTTGTGATTGCACAGAGTAGTTCACTTTTCCTGCCAAGAAATGCGATTATGATCTACCGTAGATGGATTGGTGCAGCTTGGGATCGGTTGAATAGCTACACCGCCAACCGTCACAAAATCGAATATTTACATATATCACGCAGTACTGTACTCATATGTTGTTCATATACTTAGGTTTCATGATGTTTTATGCATCTACTGAATTCTGCTGATACATGCGTTTGCTGTGCAAATTCTGCGCATGTCATGCACATATATTTACCTGGTACGGGCGTGTTTCACGGGATTGTGTTTGCACCTGCTTTATATTCGGTTTTGAGTCCACAAATGATGAACTCATGGGTTCCCCAATTTCTTTCAAAAATAGCAAAATTCTTTAGTTCTTAGGGTTTTTGATGGTTTTTGTTTAGCCTCCACTTTTATTCACTCTATCCCACGTTCATTGTTTCAATTCACTTACTTGTTTTTTTCTCTACAAGTCCAATTTCTTCCTCGACGCCCTTCATTATTTCCCATGCAACAAAATGGGTAGTTCACATCCCAGCATGAAGACAATTCTGTTCATCATTTCAGATTTATCAGGTTTACAGTGTACAGTTGTTTTTTCCCCAAACCAAATTCCTCGACAAACTGTTTGTCTCAACACCAATGGATCCCCAGTTGTTTTTTTTTAATGGCCATGAATTGGGGTCAATACCATTGCGGGACGAATCCAAGTTTTATCGACCATTCAAACACGAGGGAATCAAACATGGCGACGTGGCGTGCTGGAAAACCCCCTATAAGTGGAGGTTGTAGTGGTAAAATCATCATCTATAAATGGTGTTCCTGTGTATTTTCCCAGCTATACAGCAGCTATATTGATGCACATTGATGGATGATGTTCATTGATTTTCCCGGATTTTCCCAGCCAAAAAAATTAACCTCCAGTTATCGTGCGGTTTTGTTTCCAGCTATGTTGGATGACCGATCGATTCAGGTTCCCCAAGGACGTGGAACACCAACGGATGGCAGCGCCACACACGGTGCCGGTGGGGGGAATGGCTACTTCATCTGCAGGGTTCACCATCAAAAATTGAGGGGTATACTGGGTAAATGTTAGTTGGGTGGTTCAATACTTTATTTTTTTACAATACTATACAATTATATGTCTATATATGTAATATGATTTGCCATGTAAACCAGCAAAGAATGGCATGCTGAGTTTGAATACCAGGCATATGTGTTCCTGCGTCCAGTGTTTGTTTGGGAACAGTTTGGATATTAAAGAGGGTTCACCAATGTTCATCGAGAGGGGTGAAGGGGGTTGTCATGAAGCTGAGCTAGCGGAAAGTGTTTTTTTCTGTGATCTCTCTCAGCCATGTTTGTTTTCTTCTTAAAAGCTGCAAGGTAGATTACCTTCGGATGACAGTCCAAGTAGATGTGGTTCTATGTATATTGGCTTCCCCGAATGATGCGCTGACAATGATTCACATATCTGAAAAAAGTAACATGTTGGTATGTTCTTTGCCTACGCAACATCATCCATGGATATCCATGGTAAGGTTCTTGTGGAGTCGAAAAAAACAAATGCCCAAATTGTTGTTGGTCACCTGGCTCCTCTCGGGTAATCAAAGGTAGCAATGGAACATGGCTTATTACTTATTTGTAGATATTGTGTCCACTAAAACTTTTTATTTAGAATTCGAGGGGATTTTCCACTGCAATGATTTAGATAAGGGCTGCAGCATATTTGTGCTTTGGCTGACTATTCGGAAGTGAGTTGCACTGTGATGTTGGATGATCAAGGTCTTCAGTCACCAGGTTATAGTAACCAACAAGGGCCGCATTCAGTTGCCCAATGCAAGCCCAAAGCCATGTTAGTTGATCCTCAATACCAGGGCCATGGTTTTCGTTGGGGCTTCCATTTTGTGGTTTTCGGGCCGCCTGTTGATACGTCTTGGTTGGCTTTTTAAACTATGGGGACTGCTAGATTTATGGCATTTCCTGTGCATTCACTTTTTGGTGAAATCTAAAATCTAATGACCAATCCACATGTTTCATACATAACGTGTATATGATTGTATATTTATACATTAATTATATACATATATTGATGAGATAAAACTTAGGCCAAAAGCCAAATTCAAGGATGTTTTTTTACGTGTTTTTTGTTTTTGTATGTTTATGATTTCACTTATTTTTCAATTATGTTTTTATGGTTCCATGTTTGCTCTTTGATTTCACTGCATGTTGTATTTAAAAAAAAAATATATGGGTTAATTATGATTTCATGTCATGTTTTAATGATTTGTTTTAATGATGTTTTATGTTGTTTTCTTTGGATTGTTTCACATTTTTTGTTATTTTTGTGGTATTTTATTTTTTTGCATGTGTTTTGTAAAATGATTGTAAAAATCATATAATTGATATGTATATATATATATATGTATATATATATATATGTATATATATATATATATATATTTATGAACAGTTTACAGAAACATTTCAAAAACAATCATAAACATCATTTAAAAAACATAAATTTACATAAACTTAATGAAAAGCTTATGTTTTGTTTTCAAAAGAAGCTGTTTGTTCATAAAAACAAGCATATTTTTTCATCATTTTAATGTAAAAAATATGTGTTGTGTGTTTGTTTTCTGTTTTTGTGTATTGTTTGAAATGGTTTTTAATGATTTTTGTATGTTTTATTTTGTCATTGTTTGGTGCATTTTTTGTATTTTTTTGTATATATATTTGCACCCAAAAATGACAAAAAGACAAAAATACAAAAATCATAAACAAAAATAAACAAATCATTAAAAAACAATTAACAAAACATATTTTTTACACAAACACATATGTTTTGTTTATGATTTTATAATGAACAAACAACTTTTTTGAAAAACAACATGAAAATTGGATAATTTCTATGTAAAATTTATGATTGTTTGTTTTAATGTTTTTTAAATGATTTGTTTGGAATGTTTTCTGTAAAAGTTTCGTGAAATTTATATAAAAAATACAATTTACAAAGCACAAAACAAATACAAGAAAAACACAACAAAAATACAAAAAACATGTCAAACAACTCATAAAACAAAATTCAAAACAAACACATTAAAACAATTCATAAAAACATGAAATGCAATCAAAAAAAATAAACAAAATCTGGCCCCTAAACAATCATTAACAAAAAACAGAATGAAATCTCAAAATAAATTATTTATGTTAACCCCTGTTTTAGCCTATTCCAAACTCACATATATATATGTCAACGGCTTTCTTTGACCATGGGGTGCCCCTAAATCCCTTGGTTAATACTTTATTTGTTCCAAGATTATTGTTAAAACAACACCACAGATTATACCTCCCATTTATTATACATATGTATATATATATATCCCCGTGACTTAACTTTTGTATTGGAGGGGGGGTGTACCCCCATGTGATAATACATCAATTTGGGAAACCTGAGGAAATGTAAGGTTTCTTTTGGTATGGTATATTTAACATGATCTTTTCCTCTGTTGCCGGGTTCCTCCGCTTTACTCTTGCATTCTCTATCTTTTCCTCTTCTTTCATTATCTTTTGTTTCCTGTTTTCTCTTTTTGTTCCCTGTAGTCTTTTTATGTCTTTTTAACCCCTTTTCTCTTTCCATTTCATTCCATTTCTTTCCTCTCAGCCTCTTTTGTTTCTCTATGTTACTCTATCCTCTCTGCTCTCTTTCTCTCTCCTCTACTCTATTCTTTCTCCTCGTTTTCTATTATAGGTTGCCGGGTTGCCGGGTCGCCGGGTTGCCGGGTCGCCGGGTTGCCGGGTCGCCGGGTCGCCGGGTCGCCGGGTTGCCGGGTACCAGTGCTCCTCTTCCCTCAAGCCTTCCGCTCCGTCTCGGGCTCTGTGCTCTGGAAGCAACAAGAACTTACTGTCAATCTCCCAGACGGAAATGGGAATCAGCTCTTCACCATTCAAAGTCTCATCCTGCAGTCAGAAGAGAGAGTGTCAGAGAAGAGAGAGTCAGAGAAGAAAGAAGATCCAAGTCGTCAAGAAAGCGGGGAAGTGATCCGAATTCAGAGATGCATGATGATGCAGCTTCTTTCAACCCTAGCCACATTGCTTCCGCCTTCCCTCGGGTTTGGTACTTGGCCCGGATCCTGATTGCCATGTCAGAAAGTAGTGAAGGGCGTGCAAGGCACAGCCCCCTTTGGTGTCCCTTCTGAAAGGTGAGCTACAAGGCGCCCGGGACGTCAGTACCTGTAGGAATGACAATGGTTTTCTCCTACCAGGATTATCCTTGAATTGAATCAATTGACAATGGCTTTCTCCGACAGGGATGATGATAGAATCCTAAATCAATTGCCAATGTCCTTCTATCTGGGCAAATCCCACAGAGACTATCCTTGAATGCTGTTAGTCCTTCTATGGTGTCTCCCACAAGGACCATCCTTGAATGCTAGATGACATTAAATGACTGCCTTTAGTTATGGACTAGCTTTGCCTTGGCTAAATCCTGAGGATTTAAACGAGGCAGAGGGAAATATGGCGAGGCAACCTGTGTTGACTTGCTGAAAAGAGGCCTGCCTTGCTTAAATCCTCAGGATTTAAACGAGGCAAACAAGTTTGCAAAGCCTCTTTTCAGCAAGTCAACATTGCCTCGCCATATTTCCCTAAATCCTCAGGATTTAGCCAAGGCAAAGCTAGTCCATAACTAAAGGCAGTCATTTAATGTCATCTAGCATTCAAGGATGGTCCTTGTGGGAGACACCATAGAAGAACATTGTCGCACCCGCCGAAACATTGGAAATATATCATCATCCTGGACCAGGCCATCATACAAAGCAATCTTCTTGAATTGATCTTCGCTCAAGCGATAACGTTTGTTTGCTCGGGCATCTTCATGCCTGAGTGATATGCTCAAAGGCATCTGAAATGAGAGTCAGCACATCAAAGCTCACATACGTAGTCTTGCACATGTCTTTGCTACAAAGTTGCCTGGGGGGCACTCTGTTCGGGGCCCGAAGTTCGGGGCCCGAAGTTCGGGGCCCGAAGTTCGGGGCCCGACTCTTGTGGCACAGGTATGCCGAAAAACATTTGATTACATCATCAGAGTTCACATACATGTGCTTCTACATGCCTTTGCTACAAAGTTGCCTGGGGGCACTCTGTTCGGGGCCCGAAGTTCGGGGCCCGAAGTTCGGGGCCCGAAGATAGGGGCCCGAAGTTCGGGGCCCGAAGTTCGGGGCCCGACTCTTGTGGCACAGGTATGCCGAAAAACATTTGATTACATCATCAGAGTTCACATACATGTGCTTCTACATGCCTTTGCTACAAAGTTGCCTGGGGGCACTCTGTTCGGGGCCCGAAGTTCGGGGCCCGAAGATAGGGGCCCGAAGTTCGGGGCCTGAAGTTCGGGGCCCGACTCTTGTGGCACAGGTATGCCAAAAAACATTTGATTACATCATCAGAGTTCACATACATGTGCTTCTACATGCCTTTGCTACAAAGTTGCCTGGGGGCACTCTGTTCGGGGCCCGCAGTTCGGGGCCCGAAGTTCGGGGCCCGACTCTTGTGGCACAGGTATGCCAAAAAACATTTGATTACATCATCAGAATTCACTTACATGTGCTTCTGCGTACATGCCTTTGCTACAAAGTTGCCTGGGGGCACCCTGTTCGGGGTCTGAAGTTCGGGGCCCGACTCTTGTGGCATAGGTATGGAATAAGGACACGCTGGATTGAAACCCATGTTTGCCCCCTTTTGCTACTCTGGGATGAAGCGCGAAACCCTATCATTTAACCATACTCATAGCCCTACTTAGTAATTTTAATGTATTACCATCCCCCCCCCTCTAAAAGTAGAGTTGTCCATGGGGATATATATATATAGTATATACAATATTTTGCGGGGATGGCACCCCATTTTTTAACGCACATAAATATCGTATCCATTGTTGGTAATACCCATATGTTTTCCTACTATGCTTGGCTTTATACCCTCAAAACCCCCATATCTTTGTTGCTGAAACTGGGAGCCACCAAGTCCTCTCACTTCCTTACGAAGGTTGGACAGCTGTGGGCAACCAATGCCGCTTGACAGGGCTGGGGAACACTTGGCAAAGCAACTGGATACTGGTAAAATAATGATATATGTGTATATTATGTGTGTACATATATATATATACGCACAGAAATGAATATAAATCTCTATACCTCTGACATCCTATGACTGCAGAACGCACGGGATATTGGGAATAAACCGGAATACGTCATGTGATATGAACCTGTTGGTTTTGTGAATCATCCACAGGGAAACCGCCTGGATGGCAGACCGTTATCTCGGTCACAGTAGATCCACACTGCCGAAAAATGGTTTCAATACTGTTCAATACTGACGAACTACTATATTATGATATACCCTCTGGTAATTTAACGTAGCTATTGAAAATGACCATTAATAGTGGATTTTCCCATTAAAAATGGTGATTTTCAATAGCTATGTTAAATTACCAGAGGGTAGTACTGTCAATTATCCGAAAAACGATTAACGCTTAACATTTTATTTTAATACTTGAATCTCCGATATGAAATTTCTTCACCTTCAGCACGAGGTGATCAACTGTGAAGGCCTAGTTATGTTTTTTTCTATACCTGCACCCTCAATAGAAGCCCTCCCCCCCAAAAAAAAGAACTTACAGCATAGTTTGAGTGTTTTGACACATTCTTGTGGGTCAACTAATGGTCAAGGTTGTTTTTTTTGTCCCACTGTTTCATGTCATCTATATGATGATTACTGGCTGGTTGTTGTATATTCTGTTTTGTTCATTTAAACCCTACCAATTCAATTGACTAACATATATATATATACACACATATTATACACACATCGTATGGGTTGACAGTATCAGACAGCTGTGTCTTCCGCAGGTTTTTCTGGTGGGTCCAAGTTTGTTTTCAGTGATTGTGTGGATGCTGGAAACAGCTTTGATGAATTGGGATGTCTCTGCAAATTGCAATGAGATGGTTTTGCACCCAAACAAAACAAACATCACAGCTAGTGTTTGGGATCTAAGAAAGCACCAGCCAGATACCTTGTGGATCTTTCGGCTCGTTATTGTTGCTTGTAAGACCCATATCATGTGCCGTTTTGCAACAGATATAGCCGTGGCTCAAAGATCGGAGTACATACAATGACCAGCAAAGTTGGCTATAAAACAACTAGTCGTCCTTTTTTTTGGGTTCTTACGCTTAATAATTTTGAGTCAAATGTTGGATTATTTTTCAAGCCTTATTGATGGATGGTAATCACTCCATCAATGGTTGAAATCCTTTCCCCATGATCGAAGTAGTCCCGAATGATCGTCTTATGACTCGACCATAGCCCATTTTTTCCGTGGACCTTGACCACTGCACTACCGTGGACCTGTGTTTCTCTTGTTCCGTTCTTGTGAACATTCCTATCCCTGTAGTACCAAGAGACAAAAAAACACCTGTTGATTGGTTCTGAAATTAGGGTCATGCTACCTGGTTTCTTCCGGAGTAACCCACTTCATAGGGGTATCTATATTGACATCCATTAACAAATCAGTATTGCATGGTATGAGAACAGCAGCTGGTTTTTTCAATGATATACCTGTGTTGTATTTCATGGATTTTCTGGACTGAGAATCCAAGATTTTCATAGATTTTCCCAAATGCGTCCATGATCTATACCCTCCGGTAATCAATCAATATCAATCACGGCTAGCTGGACACTCCACCATTGAGTTCGATGAATTTCCCACTTTTTTTCACCTCCTTTCATGGATGATTTTCCATATTTTCCCACTAAAACCAGCATTTTCGGGAATTGTCCAGCCATGTTTGAAAACAGCATGGATCAAGTGGATCAAGGTATCTACACCCCACAGCATCCTGATGGAATCGTCTTTGCGGGCTCTTCGTTGGTACGGGCCGCCTGGAGATTCGGGGTGTTCGAAGAAATGGACACCGGAGAGTGGCCACCCAAAAATATGTGTATTTTGTGTGAAAAGAATGGGTTAATACATGTTAATACCTATCTGAATGTTCCTTTTTTTGAATGACTAATGACGGTGAATGATTGGATTCACGTAACCATCGACTTTCGTATGGGACCCCAATAAGTAGATGGTTACTCTTCTAAGCCTATATATATATATACTAGAATCATCTAGAATCTGTGGTATATACCTCAGGGCTTAAATTCTGACCCATCCCCATATGGGAATTTTATGGAGAATCACGTGTTTTTTTATCGATTTTCAGGGAGGCGTGGGAGTTTTCTGGGGGTCGCTTAAAATACTGTGACCATGTCGTTTGTTTTGGAAGGAATGCTCCGGAATTGAATCATTGAATCCAATGATTTTCTGAATTTCCGTTTAAGTTTTTGCTTCACTGGCCCCGTTTGCCTTGAATATTGACCCATATGAACCCTCCGGTAAGATAGCTATAGCAATAGGAAGTAACAATTTGTAGATGGTTTACCTATATTCAGCATAACCATTGTCCACTGCCATGTTCTGTCATAAGAGGTATATCACAATGTAGTCATCCTGCAGTAGATGAATATGATATGTTAAAAGATACAAGTATTCCCATTTTGGTGATTTAGTGGTGAGTTTTGAAATTTCCACATTCTATCTCCGGATGACTGTATATATGTATATCGAACAGCTGCTGGCCCTAGGGTTTTTCCATGCCTGGGCCTTAAGATTTGACACCCGCGAGTGACAAGGATTCAGGGCTTACACTCAGAACTATGTACCCCTAGAACCACTCTCCAAAAAAATGAATTTGCTGAAGATGTCCTTCTATATATATTATATATATATATCCCTTTAAACCAATATTTCATCATTGATTATAGCAGCAGTTGACCAAATGTTTCGCTAGCATGTCACCATGTCACATCACCAGGTGGTGAAAATCACCGTGGCCGGGGCGCTTGGGGCGCTTGGGGCGCTTGGGGCGCTTGGGGCGCTTGGCCATGGGCAAGTCGCAGGGAACCAGAATCATCCGGCTCATACGAACCACCCTTTATATCATGTATTTGCACACATTTGGTGAACATTTGGATAGACAATTTATATAAATGCGGTTCAGTCCAGTATTTGATGGATTTTTGCAGAAAAAAGGACACATACATGTTTGGATGTGTTTGATGTACTCAACTTGTGGAAGACTACCCTTGATGGTTGGCTCAGAAGAAATCCCTCTTGCGCTAAGTACTGCATCTTGATGTATATTGCACATACCGCCCACAGGTGCGCAATACGGAAGTTGAATTCGGAAGTGCATCTGAATGATCTGAATGTAAACTTGATAATGCAAATCAACATGAACATGTTGGCAATTGTGTTATGTCTATAAAAGGGTCCACCCATGTCCAGATTTAGAGACCACAGACTTGGTGATTACATCTGAACAACGCACAAAAAATGTGAACTTTTTGTTTTTGAAAAATCAGGGATTGAAAGAGTCAGGTTCAGACACCTTAAACTGATCTGGAAAGCCCATGAGCTGTTTCCAAGAGGAAAGTGATCTTCGAAACCCAGGAATAGCCACCTCAAACGGGCCTGGCCCCAACGAGGACAACCCAACCTTCGCGCTGCAACGGGCAGATGACAAGAATGCGACCTGGACTGATGGGATACCGTGATACCGAATCACGAATCGGTGATGCCCCAGGTCCTTATAACTAATAGAACTGTTGGGATGGTGATGAAACAGCGGGGTTCTAAACTAACTTAAAACAAAGGGGGGCACCAACGCCACCACCATGTGGGTGTGTCTTGCAATGGGACTTACCCGGCAAAATCCGGCTTAAAATGGCCACGTTGAGGGGAAATTCGACAAGAAATCTTTTGAACAAACCCACACCGGGGAATTGGAGATTCATGGGAACAGCCGCATTTTGTTTCTTAAGAGGACAATCTTTGGAGACACATCGCGGTTTTCCATTGTCAGGTTAGATGAAAGGGTACCTGGACCTAGATGTTGGGTCCATCTCATAGAAGTCACGAAGCAAGCTGCAGTTGTTTGCTTTCACATTGCTGTTGGTGTTGTGTCATTCCACTGTTGGCCAATCCAGAAGGAGCGTTGAATCTAAAGGAAGATGTTTTCTTTGGATGCCTGATGTATGTCGAAGTATTGTTCTATGTCTGGCAATGCTTTAAACCCAGCAGAATAAACCAACCCAATTGACCATGTTGACCCACTTAACTGTTTTTTGGGGAATACTAGAAACAGCTAGTTACACCATTCCCCCGGGCATACCGCATTCTTCACCATGCATTCAGTCGTGGGTACTCAACGACTGAACCTACTGGAATGAAGACGGGTTTCACTGAAAATTGGGGACGGGCCCCCCCAAAATGGCAATGTTTTTCGGGAAATTGATGATAATTTCTACAACATGTCTAAACTGTCTAGACCATAGATATTTGGACTTTGGGGTACACCGGGTACACCTTAATATTTCAGAATCTTCCGAAGATTTGAGCCCAACTTTGCCAGGTTTGGACAGTTCACTATGCCAACATAGGCGAACTGTCGACTGTCGTGGTGTCCCAAATTGGGTCGATACTGCGGGGGTTCCATGTCAGCTTGAATATCGTTGACTTTGTAAGCTTCGTGATGACCAAAATTGGGAGTTTCCATCAATGGGGGATCCCCAAAAATGCTTGGTTTACTGAAAATCCTATTAAAATTGATGATTTAGGGGTACCCCCATTTAAGGAAACCTCTATTTCGGCTATGGTACACAAACAAAATCTTGAGACTGCCGTGGGATTCTGACGTAACATGACGTAACATCCACCCAGCTCTGCCAATGATCTGTGTGTGTGCTCTGCAATCGTCCCAGTCTAGATAGACACAGTCAGGTAAGGCTCCAATTTTAATTATCAGGTCATTTTACTGTTGGGGGTGCTCAAAGATTGCTGTAACATTTAAGCGCTCATTTTTAAGCAGGACTAGAGGGTAAGCATATCCATTTGCCATGGGCCAAAAATCATGGCGATATACAGATCTGGTGGTTTCAGATACACAATGATTCTTTGTTTCCTCTACCGGGATCTCCGAATGTGCCCGTGTTCTGTTGGCTACTCCAAGTTACCACACTGCTGGAGATGAATTCATCTCTCGTGTTTCGGTTCGTAGGTTCTCCCATGGGTAACAACTCTGGTTACTCGGGCCGATTCATGGCAGGCCTTCATCAGTTCGGAAATTTGAGGTGCCAACTAATTGGGGACGTGATTCGTTTGGGATTTGGCTGGAGGGAGCTGTTTTTTTTGTTTTTTTCTGGGGCAAGCCATAGATAGGACAGTTGGAAACCTGGAAATGTGAGGTACATGTCATACCATCCTGGAAGCGCTTTTCTATCTTTCGGGGATTATGTAATGTGTTGAACAGGTACGCTGAGTATACCCTCATCAAATCCACCATAATAGTCAGTCCATGTTTCATCGTTTTTGTAGGACACACTTTGTAAAAAACAGCTTACATAATTACACGAACTCTGACGTGTCCAAGCACGTGTTTGTTTTCTACCAAAACCGCTTCAAAAAAATGCCAAGTTTGCTCGTCAAAGTTTCACCATTTAAAACAAGCAAACATGGTAATGTCAAGTCCACCCACGTGTGGGAACCATGGCAGGTTCCAAATGCTGTTCCAACTTCCAACCTGCGATTGCATATTTAGACATGTCCTTTTTCCCGCTGGTTGGCTACTTTCCAGGACGGCACATCGAACGACCCGGAAATGATAATAGAACTAGTACGTATGCCGAAGCCACTCTACCTTTCCAACAAGGACATGATATGACATGATTAATTCGCATGGATTCTATTCTTTTCCAATGGATTCTAGCCGTTCCATTGACAGATTTTCGCCTGCAGGATTCGCAGAGAGACTCAGAAGTATCGTTTCTCCTCCGCTGCAGATTTGTCTCTTGGCATGGGGGAAGAGTGAGGTAATAGTTAATCTATGTCAATCTTCCCGAAATAAACAGATCCAGTGCTATTCTCTCGGAGAAGTGATGGATGATCAGATGATGTCAGCGATTTTTTTATGAGTAAAAACATGTGAAATCATGGAATCGGCGGTTGAGCATCAAACTTGGGAAGCGGTCCTGTAAATTAGACATTTCCCCGCAGATCGGAACGTCAGCCACACATGTCCAAATCCTTAATCCAGTAGTTGTTTGGCTTTGGCTCACTGAATCACGTCATGCTTGTATATGTTTGTGATATTTGTGTAGCAGTTTTTGTCTCCGGTCAGCGGGATTTCTAGGGTCAGTTAACTGATCTCCTGGGAGGACTTCCCTCCGCACAGCCGGCACCCCAAGGATGTACCAGTCCAACAATGCAGTGCTGGGGACCGTTGCGGGGTACTGGGCTCGCGGAATGACAAAGCCATGGTGAATTTCAGGGTGTATTGAGCAGCTGAGCATGGCTCTTTTCTAGCCATGTTTGGTCAAAGTGCTACTGTTTCTAATGGGGTGTAATTCTTTATCACTGTTGGAATTAAACCTTCATGAATCAACACAGGTTTTTCTCGGAATTGACATGAATGATGGGTGCTGCCTGATAGACCCGGGGCCCAATTGAGACTCTGATTTCTTTGGGCTCTAGCAAACAAGCTTTGTTTCAAGATCAGTACCAACTGATGTCTTGGCAAGTGGTTTTGGGACTTGCAGGTGGTCGGTGCTCAAAGTTTCCAACCGCTGGGAGTCTGGCAATGTTTGGCCATGTTGGCACTTTTACCTCCATCGCAGTAACCTGGAAAACTGAGTTAAACTGTTTCTTTGTGATGGGGACTTAGATTGGAAATGATTGGAATATCAGCCTGAAAGCAATGTGTTTTTACAACGCCAACAGCTTTGCCGCAATGCCCCCCTGGACTTGTGTCAAGCCAACCTGGGATATGACTTGAACGTTTGGTTCCGGTGGCAGTGATCAACGGAAAATTGTGGATATCTGCAAATGAACGGCGGGGAACATCTTGATGATTATAATAATCATGTATTGTAGCAATTATTTGTACATATCATATATTATATACATTACACATTTATGATTAATTTATAACATGTTCATTAGTAATCATTACTGTAGTACATATTAAGTACATATTGTTTATGATATATTACAATAAACGTAGGGCCTTAGGGGTCATTGTGGCTCCTTTGTGGACTTCATCAATCTTTGAAAACTTGTCCAACTTCTGCGCAGGATCATTTCAGACGTCTCCTGTCAGCCTCAAGTGCTCTCCGCTTCTACCGCCAAGGCAGTCTATCAGGCGGGCTGCAAGCAGCATGCTGCTGGTCATTGTATTTAGTATTATATAATAGTTAATATAATAAGTAATGATAAATGATGAATAAAATAATATTACAATAAGTAATAGTACTGATGAATTTCACCATGTGGGGGTTTCCATAGATGGGAATACATCAATAGCCGGATGGTTTCATGAAAAATCCACCAAACAAATGGACGATTTAGGGGTACACCCATTTTAGGAACCTCCACAAACGTTTGGGCTGTTTGATAAGACCTTGAAGGATTGCTGAGAATTGCCACTGCAACTCTGTTTCTGATGGATCCAGAGGGATTGATAGGTGTACTGATGGGATCATGAAACACATGGAACCATTTTTGGGAGAACTTTTGGAAGATCCATTTGGCAAAAAATGTGTCATTCATTATGGCTTACAATGTGGTTTCAATGGGTTAATGAAATTACACATAGAACATCATAGAACCAGATTTGTTTGGAGAAATTACCAAGTGCAAAAAAAAATGGTGTGAACAGGGTACCGATGTACTGGCATTTTTGACCCACAGCCATTTCACTCTGCTGGCGGGCGCTCGATGAATATGACCAAAGTACAGCTGGATCTGCATGTGTTTTGTGTCGCTTATGCACCAAAATTGTACAGATGGTTTCATGTCCCTACTTGCTACATCTGCCATGATCAAGATCTACACTACCTGCACATGGAATCATGTAGACATACATCATATACACGTAGATATTAATACATATGGGATCATATGGTTTGCCTAAACACAGGGTGCCATTTTCCCTATTAAACTGGCCATTGGTGGGTATCCCCTGTTTTCAAACCCATCTGCAAAATCAATGGTTATAGTTATAATGTCTTTGCCTTTGCTGTGCTATCCCCTCCATGTCTATTGATGTCTCCATGGCAAGTCACAGGATCTACACTTCTTCTTCCGCACGGAACAAGAGGCTCCAACAGATGCTTCGTTTTGTGAAGGAATCCACCAACATTTGCGAGAGATGGCCTTGTGAAATGAGTGTTAGCACTGGCACCATATATGGAAAGTATTTGATGGGATTTAGTCAACCAATGAATGGGTGAAGATAATGAATTCAAAAGATATAGTTTAAATATGTGTCTAAATTGACATAAATGGTAACTATATAGAAATTCATGGGATATTGATGGTATTTGATGGGATTTAAACAACCAATGGTTGGTGAAAATTCTGACGATGTTTTAAACAATATAAATTGTAACGACCTCACGTCACGACATACCTGTAAATCAGGGTTCATGAAGGGAGCCATCCCCTTTGAATGGCGGATTTTTGTTGTTTGAATTACAAACAAATAGCTAGTTGACAATATGATGCATGGAGTATCTACCAAAACATCAAACTTACCGAACTTACCGTAATAATCATCAAACGTGGCTTTTTTGAACACCCAACATTTAGTTCGATGAAGTTTCCTGCCCCATTTAGTTCGATCAGCAGTTCGGCCTTGCGCCGTTTGGGGGTCGTAATTTAGGGGCATGGTTTGATTAATTATTTGTATTCTATAAGGTGAAGCCTCATAGATAAGTTGATTTACAACTTTTATAACTAATATCAATGAGGATCTATAAATATCTATGATATATATATATAATATAGTAATATATATATATATATATGGACCACATGGAATTATGTGGAACATAGATAATGAACTATCATAGATATGCTATTATAGATATGAATTCTATTTGGAATTAGCTCATGGGGTGAACATAAACTAACTTGCACATCACTGGTTAACGCAATGCCTGCCTGCATCCGCCGTAGCCATCCGGGAGATTTCTGCCATGATTTGTTTTGATATGTTTTAATTTATGCATGGTATATAGACTGTATACATCATATCCGTCGTTCACGGCGCAATGGGCATCGAACGCGCCATCAAAGCCATGTCGCCGTCAGCGACTGCAAGAGCGCTGACGGTGACCGTGGTGAGTTTGACAGGGGAAACGCTGTTGGAAGAGGAGCCGATATGGGCGCTTGTTTCAATCATTTGTTACCGTAATGTGGGTGAAACAATGTCATAGACCACCCATGACTGGCAATGGATAATATATACCACCTATAATGATGGTGATGACTGGGGATGGTTGATTATTGTTTTACCCACATGACTAGGGGTAAGTATCCCGAAATAGCCAGAGTTCAGTCTGGTGAATGAGTTAATTATTCTAACTTACCAAGAATCTGAGAATTACCTTCTGGTATTTCTGGTTATTTAACATACGTAGCTATGGCAGCCATGGATAGCCATGGTGCATAGAACTAGAGGATTTATGATGACTTACCTGGTAAAAACTAGTGATTTTCCAGTTTGTTAAGTTAAAATAACCAGAGTGTATTTCATGAAACAACTGATTATACTGTACGAAACCCAATAATAAACAATCCCCAATGGAGGTTTAATATGAAATTGGGTATACCGTATCTCCACCTAGGAAGGCGATGGTGCTTATTCATTATGACCCCCCAGTCATGGTTGCTTAAGGATGGTTTATTGTTGGGTCTACTACATGAATGTATTATAATACATTATACTGAGATACAGCGCCTGAATTTCAATATCCAAAAGGAAAATTGTTGTTCCCAATTCTAGTTTCAGCTATGGGATAATGTTCGGCTAAGATATACTGGGGATGGAATGGGAACATTCATCACAATGAATTACAGGAGTATAACGACAATTTCACTATAAATTAGTATAAATTAGTGAAACACCGATCAATAAGCAAACCCGACTCTCATCCAATCTCACCATGTGGTCTTCAACAAACTTCAATGAGTTGGTCTACCATGTCATTAGGATGAATGGCAAGGTGAAAGTTAGGTTAAACATTTCATAGTTTCCCTGAAATTGAGTCATTTAGGAATATCACATCGACTTATCGTCCTCGTCCTAACATAGTTCTACAGGGCTAGCCGGCGAGTGTCCCACGTTTTTTGCCACGTTTCCTGCGGCTTTTGGAGAGGGATGATGAAACCAAGCAGTCAAGTTATTTATTAATGCGTAACGATATGTAACGATATATGCATACATAACATAACATAACATTACATTACATAACATTACATAACATAACATTACATACAGTATACAGTATCCAAGAATCCTCGGCAAAAAAAAATGACCATTTGGTCCACCTTGTGGAACTGAAGGATTGTTGGCCAAGCGGTTCAGCTGGGTGCGACGAACTGTTCTGGTTCCAAGATGTTCCAAGTTTTCTGAAAGGATTAACCCATGGCTTGGTGGTTTACTGAAATTTCAGCAATGAGCGAATCCGTGATAGAATCATTTCAAACATTTCAGCAATGAACCTGTCATAACTTGTTTGAAGGGTGTTGAATGATTCGCATCCAGTGCGCGCTTTCTCCTGAAATAACAACTCAGCGTGTGCTTCGCAAGTTGGCGCCTGCGGCGAAGGAGATGACTGCTGTGAATTCCAAGGATGTTATGTCCAAGCTGAGTGGAACCACTTGCCCCGTGGCTGCCTTGTAGGGTGATCGAAGATGATGGAAGCACCAAGCAGATCTGCTTGGATGTTTGTAACCCATGTATATGTATATTATACATAATATATATATATACCTTGGGATATTCCCTAATCTATCTCGCTGACTATCTATCTATCAATCTATCCATCTATCCATCTATCCATCTATCAATCTATCAATCTATCAATCTATCCATCTATCCATCTATCCATCTATCCATCTATCCATCTATCCATCTATCCATCTATCCATCTATCCATCTATCAATCAATCTATCTATCTATCTATCCATCTATCCATCTATCCATCTATCCATCGATCCATCTATCCATCGATCCATCTATCCATCTATCCATCTATCCATCTATCCACCTATCTATCCATCCATCTATCCATCTATCCATCTATCCATCTATCCATCTATCCATCTATCAATCTATCCATCTATCCATCTATCCATCTATCCATGTATCCATCTATCCATCTATCCATATGTCCATATGTCCATCTATCGATCTATCTATCTATCTAGCTATCTATCTATATATCTATCTATCTATCTATCTATCTTATCTTATGTTATCTTATCTTATTTTATCTTGTCTTATCTTATTTTATTTTATCTAATCTTATCTTATTTTATTTATCTATCTATCTATCTATCGATCGATCGATCTATCGATCTATCTATCGATCTATCGATCTACCGATCTATCTATCTATATCTATCTATATCGATCTATATCGATCTATATCTTTCTATATCTATATCTATCTATCTATATCTATCTATCTATATCTATCTATCTATATCTATCTATATCTATCTATATCTATCTATATCGATCTATCTATCTATCTATCTATCTATCTATCTCTATCTATCTATCTATCCATCTATCTTATCTTATCTTATCTTATATTTTATTATCTTATCTTATCTTATATTATCTTATCTTATCTTATCCTATCTTATCCTATCTTATCCTATCTATCTATCTATCTATCTATCTATGTATACATAAAACTGGTGCATCAATAAGGGCTATTACATTCTAAGTTACCACCCACTTACGATGTCTTCTTTGATGCACCCCAATGTTGATACTGTGGATGGAAGAAATCCTGCAGCCCAGTTGGTAACTCTTGGTAACTATGAAAATGAAACACTGTAAATATCTGTAAATAGTCAGATTTTTGAACGGGATAAACATCGATAAACCATCTACCAACTGGTGCAGGCTTTCTTCCATCCACAGTATGTTGATGTGGTGCAAGGTGGGGCCTCAAACGAGAGCTAAGGTGACGCACAGTTCACTTGGTGAGTTCGTTTGGGTTTTTAGGAGGATATGGAGGATATATCTATAGTTAACGGGGTTCAAAAATTCAACATCTAACTGGGTGGCCCTACCTTACCTAAATCCAGGGATTTATCATATGTTTTTTTGGGGGATATCCGCGATTTTCGGCGCCCAAAGCTCATCCTGGAGATCAGGAAGAGTGTTTCTTTTTCGGAACCCCCAACCATGGGACTCCAGCCATGATTTTCCCCTACTATTGAGGTCTGTTAATGGGAGTAGTATGGGAACTGGAGTCTCATCATGAATTCAAGTTCCAGTCCTGTAATCAAGTGCAGTATCAGGTATGATTTCAGTTTTTGATGCAAACACCAGTCACATGAAATATAAACAGACTGGGTCAGTGGCTATGTTTTCGTCACTTTATGGATCAAAGCTATCATCTTTTGTGGGGGATCGACGTCCACAAATCCCAACCAAACTGTGGTGTGAAATTAACGGGTACCAAGGTTTTGACATGAATGGTGTATTTACATCCCATTAAAGTTTCATTAATGGTACCAAATTAATGGATGTAAACTATTGATGGGATGTGGAATGGTACCACTTTAATGGTACATTAATTAAATTAATGGTACCATAGGCATTTGGAATGGGATGTAAACTGTCCATTGCAGCCTTGGAAACTGGAGAAGAGCTGATCTTGTTTGGCCACGCTGCAGGTTTCGATAAGTTGTTGATGGATGGAAACACGGTCTCTGGCAAACTTGAAGTTCCAGAGGGTATCTTGGTGGCGTCGTGGAAATGGGTGTGTCACCTTTAGGTTTGTCAAAATTATAAGGTATGGATGGGTCCAGCTCATATCCAGTACTCAATCATTATTGGGTATTCCCCATTTTTCACAGTCATTTGCGGCATTTTAAGCGGCATTTTGTACCTCAGTTCCGATGGATTCGTGCCAAACGCAGGTGCAAAGGGAGTGACTTTGACTCTGGTGCGTGCCTTGGCACATTTGGCACATCGCCTGCAGAAATACCCTCTGGCTATGACTAGCAGTTCGCCATGGGAAATGACCCATTTATAGATGGTTTACCTATTAAAAATTACCCTAATCGAAATAGATGGTTTACCGTTCTTAATAGAATGTCATAACCAGATGGTGCTTTTAATTGGACAATCATATATAAATGGAGGATTATACATGCCATGTTTGACTACCGGAGGGTAGTATGGTTGATGGTTCATTTGTGGTTTGGGTTGTTTGATGTGGACTTGTGATACCCCACAGAGAGTACCACCTTCATCCGGGTACGCTTCTTGTTCCAAAGCAACAACCCAAAGCACTGAGGAAGCATCGGTTGAGTTGATGCACGTGTGGACATAGTCATGTTTGTGCCTATGACTCTGGGGTCACATTTCCTGAAACTCAGAGACTATGAGTCAAATTTTCACACGGGACTTTTTTCCAGTCAGAGTCAGGGAACAGTGTTTGCGCCACAAATGTCAAATGCATCAAACTGCAGTGTTTCTGAAAGAAAAAGCTCTAGATTAATTTGAACAGGATAACCAACAATAACCATTCAGGGAAAATATCAAGGGCATTCCTGATCAACAAAAAACTACGTTGTTCACTTCCAAAGTGTTCGGTTTCAAAGTGTCCATACTAATGTACGTCAGGTGTTGATATGGGCTTGTTATCGGGCATCAGCGAGGACATGATGAAGGCTGGGTTTCAACTGTTGGGCTGATGACCGCGATCATTTTACAAGGGCCATGACCGTAAGGAAAATGAGATTCTGGTTGGTGGTTTCAAACATGGCGTTTATTTTCCATTTCATATATGGGATGTCATCCTTCCCATTGACGAACTCATATTTTTCAGATGAGTTGAAACCTTGAAACCAGCCAACCAGGATTCATTGAACAACCAGTGTTAAATGTTGTTAATTAATCCCATGATATTCCCATGATATATTCATCAAAATTCCCCATGATTTCAAGATATTTCAAGTGGTTCAAGTCATGTCTCCGTCGGGAGAAAACCCCCGGACCCTTGGATGCTGAAGCTGTACGTCTCCCAACTGATGGTTATCCCATACAGAGGACTGTTACTAACCAAGAGAGAACCAGTGCCCAACATGTGGGCCTCCTTAGTTGGAAGGTGTTCAATAAACACAGTCAATTGTAGATTGATCTCCATAAATTCAACACTTATTGTAGCTTGTAGTTACAAACCAGAGATATCTCGGGCCCATTGTTTTTGACAAATGGTTAAGCCTTTGTTAATGGTTGTTGGTGCTTACTTAGCCCATTAAAAAAGTGTTTTTTTACATTTGTCTAGTTGGAGGATCATCCAACTTGGCTATTTCAGGGCATGATCCTCTAGGTAGCCACAATAAGTCCATGATAAATCATAATGACAGTCTAGTTTCTACATGTTTTCCATAATAAAGCCACTATGATGTTCAATTAATTCTTTTTTTTCCCAAAAAAACAACTACCTACATTTTTCCCATCTAGCCATGTTACCCTCTGGTAAACTAACATAGCTATTGAAAATGGCCATTTATAGTGAGTTTTCCCATTTAAAAAGGGTGCTTTTCCATAGTTATGTTAGTTTACCAGAGGGTATCTCATGTTTCAATATAAACGCGCTCAGCTCGCCAGGTGCTGGAGGATTTCGGTGCCATCCAAGAAGTGCCAGCGGCCCTGGCGGATGTGACGATGGGGCAGTGCTTGTCGGTGGCCAAGCGCGACGGCACACACTGCTCCGGTGGAGGCGGGTTCGGACGGGGGTTGGGGGTTCTCATGGGAGATTTTTGTGAAAAACATAGAAAAACAAATATGAAAAAAAGAACTGTGGTAAATTTTGGGTTGTTATGAAGCTAACAATTGGTCGACCATCCTGATCATAGGGAAGTTCAGTCGAAGAAGGTACAGTATCCTCATTTCTATATGTTTGTTGTGAGTTTCACAAGAATGCAAAGCATTGACCACGTACCGGGTGGTAGTTCCATGGTGGTTCTTGAAGAGATATGGATATATTGCGCTATGAAATTTGGTGGTGGATGTATGACTGATATGTTAACAGACACATATTATAATGTGTACACAATGTATATGTAGCTAATTATACATATAATGTTGAAATATGCAGTAAAATGATATATAATGATATATATATACAGATATATTATTATCCGGGAAAGTTGGATGATTTCAGAACTGCATCTCTGAGCTCCAACGTGGTGCCCCTTCCGGGCCAACGACATCCGTTGCGACACCAGGTTTCGGTGACACAGAGCGCATGCACCACGCCATTCTGCTGCCGGATGGTCGAATCCTGGTGAAGTACCACTACTGCAGCGACTACATGGAGAACCTCGATTCTACACGAGGGGCCTTTGGGGAGACTATCTGGTTTAATGAGTTTAATGTTGCGTTAATATGAGTTGGATAGAGTGAAGTGTCATTGTAGATATACATTTGTATCTATACATATGCAGGTCTAATATGGTGAAATATGAAGAAATATGGTGAAATAAATGGGCATGATATGGTGAAAACGACAGGCGAACCATAAGCATATGATAGTGTTGGGTTTCAACGTTGTTGAATCAACAGACAGGGAGAGATCGAGCAAGAATCGGGAAAAGTGGAAGGTGGGAAACCAGCAAAAATGGGAAAACTTAGGAAGATGAATCCTGCAGAATGTTCAAGCGCCTGGTTTCATCAGCATATGGTGTATGTGAACTTTGGGTGAAATTAAGTGGTGACAGGCGTGTGCCGCAGTGATGGGTTACTATCGCGAATGCCCCATATTGATCAAGCACAGGTTGACCAAAAAAACATGGCTCAACGGCTCAACGTGACCCTCTGGTAGTCCCACCAATCAAAAGTGGCCCATAAACAATCTTCCTATTGGAATCATCACGGATCAGTTGTAAGATGTAGATGAAACCCAAGGAACCCATGGTGGTACCCCCAACTTCGTTGTTTTTGTGACATCACAAGGTGAGACCCTCCAGTGAGAAATGTTGGTCTATAAAGCCATTATATAACTATAGTATACTATAGTCATATCATGTTATTTCCCCCATAAACCCTAGTTCACGAAGTTTTCAACCTGTCTAGGGAACCGAAAACCTTGTACCCGTTTGGCCCTGAGACACTCCGGAGACTACAACTGCTCCTGCACCTGGGAGATCGCGGAGGGACGCTTTACTCCGTGTGATGAACCTGGAGTGTTGGAGGCGGAGCAAGTGGATCCCCACTGGTGAATGACTGGCCATGACTGGCATATACCCTCTGGTACTTCAGTCTATATATACCTATACACACATATTATGTGTATATATACATATATATATATATAACTATATATATATAAAACAGGGGGGCTGACGTTTGCCTGCAGGACTGCAATCTCTTTCGTTGCTTCAGAGCGTGTTTATTCGCAGACTGCGAACATGTAAGATATTGATATTGCAACGCTTACTTAAGGCATTACCGAACGCATGTTTTAAGCCATGTCTTAATCCACAATTTGCAGTGGTTCGAGCCTGAAATTAAAACCCTTAACAAACCAAAATCAACCCTAAACCAACCCGAAATAACCCCTGAACTAAGCCTAAAGCATATGAACCACCAATTAAACTTTGGCAAGCACCCGCGCCAGAGGGATATATATATAATGATATATAATATAATGATATATAATATAATGATATATAATGATATATAATGATATATAATGATATATAATGATATATAATGATATATAATGGTATTTTACATATATATATATATATTACATATCACTTGTTATGACACCATGAATCACACACCATCACACACCACCACACACCATCACACACCATCACTTCATTCTGGGATCATGCAGATATTTTTGATATGAAACAGTTGGATTGTTAAATCAGCATCTTTGACGTTGATATGAATACGCGATAGGATAACCCTTATATGGATATGGAACAACATGTTTGCCGAACAAGAAACAATCGCTTAGATTGGACATGCCTCAAAATCCCTGGTCCCCTTGGTATTTGATTGAAAATATGTATACGTATATATATATATACGTATATGTGAAAGAAAGCCATGAACTAACTTTGTAAAATGAAAGTACTGTATCATAGAAAGCCATATTTTCGCGCATATCCCCTTACATAGCCCAAATACAAAAGCCTTACATGGTAGGTAGCCTCCAATTTAGGCAGCTGAAATGGCCATTGATGTGCATCCTAGCCATTAAATCGTTGTTATATTCCATAGTCCATTGTATCCAAACCATTAACATCTTAACCATGGGATATCATATGTCCATAATATTAATTAATGATATTAAATATATGCAAATTAATATCCTAACGATTGTTATGTTGATAATATTGATTGCTACAATGAATAAGACATCCTAACCATTAAGAGAACAATGAATAATATAACAATGAAGAATACTTATGATATATCAATCTCTATTATAACAATGAAATATATACCATTATAACAATCAATTGGTCAATCCCAACCATTAATTAAACCCTAAACCATTAATATTGAGTAAACTATTAATCCATGATAGGAACTATGACATGTATACCGTTGGATAATGGTTAATAATAGTAATTTAACAATATAATCCCACTATATACCATTATACCATTATACCATTATATGGTTAAATCTACCATTATGGTCACCATTATATCATTTAACCATTTATACCATTCTACCATTATAACAATCACTATTTCTACTGAATTCCCAACCTTTGTCGGTTAAGCGTCCTTCAGGTGGAGTGGACTGCCTGGTCGGAGCTGAAACATAGCACCACCGAACCCTTTGGCCCAGGTGCGTGGCCTTTCTATTTTTGTTCGGTGGGTGTTTCATGGTTTTTGTTGATAAGATGAATCATCGTTTGATGAGATAATTATAATTACATGTATAATATATATATTTACATATATATATATACACATATGTATATATATATATGTATATATATACACCTATTCTGATATATTTTATGATTATATGATGATTTTGAATGATTGATGATTTTGAGCCCTTCACGGCGATAAACCATTTGGGATAATGACGACTTGTAGCTGGGTAAAGGTGGACACTACTCTGGTTGAAACATAGCTATGGAGAATCAGGAGTCTACCAGGTACCCTCTTGTTATTTCACATAGCTATGGAAAATGACCCATAGAAATAGGTGATGTACCTATTTATAGATGGTGATTTTCCATGGTGAACTGTTAGTTATAACCAAAGGGTAAATACTCTACACATGTTTTGTTCATAGTTATATTATCTCAATGAAGGAGATCTGACATATGGTTTTTATTTTCCACCAAACTTGGTGAACAAATCTTCTCCCCCCAATATCAAATTTAAATAGCCCCAATAAGGGATCCAAAACGAATAGATGCGGCGAACACCGGAGTTTTGAGATGGCGAACACCGCATCCCTGCACCTTCTTCCCCACATTCCTGGCATCCTGAAAATCCCCCATGTTTACTGTTTTTCAGAAGCCATCTGACAGCCTCTGTATCCTCTGGTAAATTAACATAGACCCTGAAAATAGCTTAGTTTTAATGGAAACTAATCTTCCAACCCCTATCTGCCAGGGTCTATGTTAATTTACCAGAGGGTAAAGAACTTTGGACATTCCAAATGCTTCAGCAATTGCCAAAGGGGGCAATTTCCAGCTGTTTGTTGTTGAAAGATGTTGAAAGGTGAAACACAATGAGATGGCAACATGTTTTTTTGGGCCAAAATTGGACGGCCCAAGGCCTGCAACCGTTGATCAATCTTCAGCTAAACTATCCCAAATGTGCAAGATGTTACGAGGGCAGGACCTAGTTCCACTATTATCCCACTAATGTCCTTCAAATATCCCACAATATCCCAAAGATATAAATGATTATCCCAATATTATCCTACTATTACCCCTCAAATATGCCTTAGATATCCCAAAATTGTCAATATCTTCTTGGGACTTTATTTTTCAGCTCAGGCGAGATTACCCGCAATTGGGAAGCAAAAGTCATTGACCCTGCCATGAAGCGAGGACGCAACGGGGAAATGTTGGTTGCTTCCGTCCCAAATGATGACTATAATGACTGTAGATATTGGTGGTCATGTGATGTGATGACTATAATGACTATAGTATGACATTAGCTACTGGTTATTGTTGGTTCTTTATATTTGGTTATTGATAGTCATTGATTACAGTATTACAATGACTATATATAGTCTATAGTGGTGATAACACCCATTTCTGTTGTTGAACATATGGTTAATACAGGAGTCCAGGTGGATATGTTGCTTGGTGACGTTCAGATACAGCACATGGCAAGACTCCTCGAATGGATGTCTCAACTAGTGCCCAAATGAGTTGAGACACTCATTGAAATGTTGATGGCATCAGTGCTATGACTTTGTTTCGTTCCTTAAAATCCTCCATGTGTCCAAATTATTTGCTGCTTTTGCAACCAAAAATCAATTCTTCCATTTTAGCATCCCAATGATGGTTATATCTACCATTGAAGCCATTGAAACCGACGAATGCCATATTAAACCCAGTTTAAGCGGTTTTTTTGGAATCCCTGGAGGGTGATGTCAGCGGTTCAACCCACTCCAGGACCCTCCATTCTGGTACCTACGGATCATGGGAAGTTGAGTGTGCCCAAGCTGTGTGACTTGTCCCAGCGGGTGGGTGGAAACTTCAAAAAAGGCATCATTGGAATGATCATTGGGTTTCCCAATATAGTGGTTAATAGTGGTTAATAGTGCTTAATAGTGCTTAATAACCACTATTAACCACTATAGTGCTGAATATAGTGCTTAATAACCATGGTTAATAATAGTGGTTAATAGTGGTTAATAGTGCTTAATAATGGTTAATGAGATATCTGGTTGGTGGTTTGGAACATGACTTTTATTACTTTCCAGAAACAGTTGGGAATGGAATAATCATCCCAACTCACGAACTCCATCATTTTTCAGAGGGGTAGGTCAACCAACAACCAGTATTACTCGGTAACTTTCACCGAGCTTTTCGAGTGAAGTAGTGCAATTCATCCCAAAGAGCTGTTGAGTTTTTGGTCATCTACACAGCATACAGTGTTTTTTCCCGATGGGATATGATGGGATCGTCGGGAACTAGGCTACCCATGGCTACCCCGTTCCATCCACGGCTAAAAAACCATGATGTGTTCCAATTGAATCGTTGTAAATAGTTTTTGCAAACAACCCCGACGTTATACATCGGGCACTACCTCAGGATATGGAAAATAAATGCTTGATGGCCATGTAGGCACCAGATGAGATGATAAAAGGCGGAGATAATGCACAAGAATGCTGATGTAGACGGCAAGACTGGGGATTACATACCCTCTGGTTACTGGTTATTTAACATAGCTTTGGAATTTCACCATTCTTGATTGGTAAATATGATATGTAAATAATCCATATTTCTGGACCATGTTCATCCATGTTCCATAATTAGCTATGTTAAATTACCGGAGGGTATCTAAGCGGCATTTGTAGGGAAGGAACTGAAAGTATGATAGCTTAGTCCAGTACTATGAGAAACATCAGGATGACTATCCGCCTCGAAGCCTGCCATGATAGGATTTGTGCAATTTGGATCGGGTGAATCATTCACAAATGGCCGAGGTTGTTGAATTGTTAGATTTAATCCATATATATACATACATATATATATATATACGAATGAATGAATGAATATATACATATATATATATATATATATATGCTCCATGTATGGAATATTTACCAACATTTGCCCCAAAAATCAATATACCAGCACCATGGAGCATATGGGATATATATATATATACAGCTCAAAATGGGGTAAAGCGGGATCCCACCATCCCACTGATCCCACTGCTATGCTTGGTGAATGTTCATGATTTACCCTCTGGTTATGACTAACATAGCCATGGGAAATCCATCTATAAATGGAGGTTTCTAGCTGGGAAAATCATCTATTTCAATGGGCCATGGCTTCCATGGCTCTGTTAAATAACCAGAGGGTATCACGATTTATCACGATTTATGCAGATGCCAGTAGCCCATTTCAAGGAGGAATGGCAAAACTGCCGAGAAACAGCCGAGTGACCACTGTGGGATTGGACACCATAAGAACCAGCCATTTGGGGGTCAGCCATTCATCATTCCCAAAAGGCTATAGCGGCCATAGCCAATAAGAAACCACCAACTTAGGGACGGGTTATTGTTGGGTTTGCCACATGCGCATTGATTATCACCATATATCACCATGATGCCAAAATCATCATAAAACAAGAGCAACGCCCGTGAAATATAATCCCTTCAAATTTAAGTTTTTGGATGAGTAAACCTCCCTTGTTCCTTAGTTGGGGATGGGTCTTTTGACCTCCGAATAAACTAAGTGGGAATAAACATCCATGATCCATGCTATGACGGGTATGATTTTGGTACCAGGCTCTTGACCATCGGTGAATCATCAGAAAATAACCATTTCATTCCATTGAAAAATGTCTGATGGTGCATCATGGTCTATTTTCCCTGGTTACATGGCTTTTATGACTTTCCATTCAGTTGGGAATGCCATCATCCCAACTGACGAACTCATATGTTTCAGAGGGGTAGGCTCAACCACCAACCAGTTCCGATTGAAACATAGCTATTGAAAATGGTGATTTAGTTCGTGGATTTACCCATTAAAAATGGTGATTTTCCATAGTTTTTTGTATGTTTGCCAGGCCGGGTATTTTCCGATTGAAACGGCAATCTGGTCCTCCACATCTGGTGATTTCAGGTGACGCGTGGGCCAAGGAGGAGGAAGGCGGTGTCGCCTGCGCGCGAACCAGGTCCGTACGCGTAGCGCAACTTGCTCACCGTTGCGTCGGATTTTTCGGGCAACCAAGGGAAAAGTCGAGAAAGTATTTGACAGATTTTATATTTTTATGGGATTTACTCGGATTTAATGAGCATTTAGTGGGATTTAATGGGATTTAATGGGATTTGCTGGGAATTGAATGGGATTTTACGGGATTTCATGGGGTTAAATCACCACTAAAAATATGGTGATTTCATTTGGATGAGTTGTGGTTTGACCTCACAGAAATTGGGACTTAACCAACAAAATGGTTGTTATATCTGGCTGAATTATGATGATCTCAAGTTGGCACGTCACTGGAATCCATCCCCTGGCTTTACATGACAGCTATGTTCAGCTTAGTGAATTCTGAAATTCAGCCAGGTATATTGCTTTTATATGCTAATAGAGGAAGCAGTCAAGCTGAATGTGAATTTAGCAGAGAAATCAATAGTTTTCTTTGCAATCCACTGGTGAAAATCGTCGTCGTTTGTCCAAAAACTGCTGGGATGAAGTTGCGTACATGGCATCTAAGAATTCTAAGAGTTGCCCTTTGGCAACATGGCAACATGGCAATGGAAAATCAGTAATTTATATAGATGATTTCTACATGTAAATGATCCTACCAGGGATATCCCAGCCATGTTTGAGTACCAGAGGTAGGCAAGTGCAAGCGACATAAATGGTGAACAAATGGTGACACACTGCAGGCATGCACCATTTAAAGGCACACTTCGTGTAACCTATCTAGATATCTAGCTAATCTATAATATTCAGATTATGTATATATCAGATATATCAGGATTATATTGGTATGGGTTATTCATGAGAAAGTACTTAGCAAGCTGAGGGGTTCTCTCCCAAACACTCCTCAGAAGGTACTGGGATCTGTAGGGTATACGTACATTCGTCAAGGATGGCTGTGTCAAATCCAGCCATGTTGGATTGTCGGAGCGCAGACCTTCAATACGAAAAAACCCTTTAGTTATTTAACGTAGTGAACTGGGAAATCACCATTTTTAATAGGTAAATCATAATTTTTATCATCTATAAATGGGCAATTTTCCATAGCTACGTTAAATAACCAAAGGGTAATATGTAGATTTCAGACATGATACGCATATTTAAACGACCATGATTACATGATTTCCAATGTGTCTTGATATAATCATAGTCGCAAAGCCCAAACAGATAGAACAGTCCTGGACCATCCGAAAACTTGTCTTTTCACCTTTTTGGAAAGTGCCATCTCTTGCTCAAAACGACATTTTTTGCGGGGGCAAAGCGTCCCAAAAAGGGCAAAACGACCCAAAACGTGTTTTTCCCCAACGGTCTCGGTGCCAGATACTTGGCATGATGCAATGGCACAGCTAGATGCAAACAAACTTTGAGCAAACGGCATGTGAGGCAAACCCAGTAAACCCATGCTCCCTAAAACTACCAAAAGGTATCAATGCGCCATTTTGCAAACTAGATGTCAATACGTCAAGGCAGACATTTTTGGGTTATAACATTCATTTTTGGCATACAAACTATCAAACTGGACCGAAAAAAGGCGCGAAACCCCATCAAAAAGGTGCAAAAACCGTCAAAAAGGCGCACATCGGGATTTCTGCCTTGACGTGTTTTTTGTGACACAGGGCTGTTGTGCCACTTTCGACTTCATAATGGTCAGAACACAGATCTCGATTCCTCGAAATTTTCGAAGCCAACCATTTGCAGTTGTTTTTTTAGGAAGGACGAGGCAAACATTTCCCAAACCAGGCAGAACAATGCAAATGCAGCAGAAAGACCCTTTATTATGAAAACGAACCAAAAGGCAAAAGGTACACAATTTTTGCTTTTGGCGGGTTCAGGGTGAGGGTTGTTAGATTTTATCACAGTTGTTCTCCTCCTCCGGCTCCTCCGGCTCCTCCTCCTCCTCATCCTCATCCTCCACCTCCTCCTCCTCCTTCTCCTCCACCACCTCTGCATCCACTTCCAGGTCCACTTCTGCCACTTCCATGTCCACTTCCGCCTTGCCAACTCTTCGCCAAGCTCTTCGCCAACTTCCGCACGCAGTGGGCACTGCTGGACCTCAACTGCAAGGGTCTGAGCGCACTGGGCACCGCTGGACCTCAACCTGGGACCTTCCGAGCTCAGTGAGCACCGCTGGACCTCAACCTGGGACCTTCCGAGCTCAGTGAGCACCGCTGGACCTCAACCTGGAACCTTCCGAGCTCAGTGAGCACCGCTGGACCTCAACGGCCAGATAGAATGCCAGAAGATATGCCAAGTAGAACGCCAGATAGCATGTCAGATAAAATGCCAGAAGATATGCCAGATAAAATGCCAGAAGATATGCCAGATAGAATACCAGAAGATATGCCAGATAAAATGCCAGAAGGTATGCCAGATAAAGTGCCAGAATGTTTGCCAGATAGAATGCCAGAAGATTTGCCAGATAGAATGCCAGATAGAATGTCGGAAGATATGCCAGAAGATATGCCAGATAGAGTGCCAGAAGATATGCCAGAAGATATGCCAGATAGAGTGCCAGAAGATATGCCAGAACACATTGCAGAAGATATGCCAGGTAGAATGCCAGAAGATTTGCCAGATAGAATGCCAGAAGATATGCCAGATAGAATGCCAGAAGGTATGCCAGATAAAGCGCCAGAATGTTTGCCAGAAGATTTGCCAGATAGAATGCCAGATAGAATGTCAGAAGATATGCCAGAAGATATGCCTGATAGAGTGCCAGAAGATATGCCAGAAGATATGCCAGATAGAGTGCCAGAAGATACGCCAGAACATATTGCAGAAGATATGCCAGGTAGAATGCCAGAAGATATGCCAGATAGAGTGCCAGAAGATATGCCAGATAAAATGCCAGAAGATATGTCAGATAGAATGCCAGAAGATATGCCAGATAAAATGCCAGAAGATATGCCAGACAGAATGCCAGAAGATATGCCAGATAAAATGCCAGAAGATTTGCCAGATAGAATGCCAGAAGATTTGCCAGATAGAATGCCAGATAGAATGTCGGAAGATATGCCAGAAGATATGCCAGATAGAGTGCCAGAAGATATGCCAGAAGATATGCCAGATAGAGTGCCAGAAGATACGCCAGAACATATTGCAGAAGATATGCCTTGTAGAATGCCAGAAGATATGCCAGATAGAATGCCAGAAGATATGCCAGATAAAATGCCAGAAGATATGTCAGATAGAATGCCAGAAGATTTGCCAGTAACAAGATGTATAAATGTCATGGTGGGGATAACTCGAAGTAAAGTAATTATGTTGGGTTTGGATTTTACCAACTTTTATGTTTACTACTGTAGCTATATAAACATATATATATATATAACTCATCAACGGACATTTAATATACACAATGGCCGGCTGATTGCAATTGATCTGAAATGAATTCTCAAGTTCATTGATGATTTTTGATGATTTCACAATTCTAGCATTATATATATATATGCATAATTTAGAGCGAGGGCTGACGAGGTACGAGGTGAATCTTTGCAATTTAAGCGAGGTGAATTAATTAAATTCACAAAACGAGGTGGGCAGAAATTGCTTTCAAAGCATGTGCAACGAGTGAAAAAAACTTTTCGGGCTCCAGAAAGCTTTTTTTGTTCCCATCAGAGTGAAAAAATAGAAAATTAAGGCTGCATTCAGACCCCGTGAAAAAAACTTTCTGGAGCCCGAAAAGTTTTTTTTATCGTAATTTCACTCAGTGCCCTGTGGTGGCATGCCCGGTTGTTCCAGGACTTCCGTATTTGTTCTACAGTGAAACCACTGTTTAAGAACCCACTGCATTAAGAACTTCAGGGGCTGGATTGCTGGATTCAACTCTGTCTACCAGCTAATTGAAATAAGAACCCAAGGGAACCCTGAAATTTTGGTCAATAGTTCTTATTCACCTTTCCCAGGTAGCGCGACTAGATTCTAAAATTGCTAAAGCTTGAGGTGTAGCGGGGTATCTTGGTGCTGCTGCTGCAGCTTCTCTTCTCTGGGGTCGAATTTGGGGGGAATCGAGCCCCTGCAAATCCGCTTGTAAAAGAGGCATCTCGGAAACAGGAAAAAACTTTTTAGGCCCTGAAAAGTTTTTTCAGCATCCCCAAGCCTCTGGAGCCCAGAGCGTTGCTGCAACGACGACAAAGATAATTCAAAAAAGTTCAACCCAAAAGGAGGCAGAGGACTAGTGCGAATGGCTTGCGGTCGAGAAAGAAATGGGACGAGGGCTGAAATCCGTTTTGAATGTAACGAGGCGAGGACTGAAGATTTAATCAGAGGGAAAAAGTAGATTTAAGACGAGGAAACCGTTTTGAATTTAAAGTAAATTTTGCAGATATATGTATACTTTATATTTAAGTATATGATTGTATAGTTCATATATATATATACATACATCTCACCGGATTTAACGTTGACCCCTTTAAAGAAAACCTGCGACGCCCGAGGAAATCGGAGAAGATGCCCAAATTGTCCGAGGAGATCTTGAAGACTTTGGGGATGGAGCCCAGGAGTCTCCGGTGAAGGTTGTGGGATAGTGCCATAGGATGATTAAACCAGAAAAGAAAAATATAGTGGATCTACTACCCTCTGGTAATTTAACATAGCTATTGAAAATGGTTATTTATAGTGGATTTTCCCATTAATAATGGCCATTTTCAATAGCTATGTTAAATTACCAGAGGCTATATGATCTAAGTGTATTATATCGCTATATTACTGGTTTGAAGAAGAGTAATCATAGAGTAAGAATGGTGAATACAAGCTGTAGTGGGATTACTGGATATTAATCGGCTATCTAACACTGATTGTGATGTGGGGATGGGTCAAAAATGATGAAATTACCATATGGCTGGGGGAAGAACTATCCATTAAGCAGTTATAGGGACCGTCCAGCTGCCAGGGTCTTGACTCATAGCCAAATCGCGATTTGGCCTTGTCTGGAAATAGCTACCACCAAATTGATGGTGAATCCATGGGTGTTGTTCCCATTGAAATTGCGTTTTTTGATGGGTATACACCATGTATACAAAATAACTATGAGTCAAAAACCAGCGGTTAGAGAAATCTGGATATCCAGAAAATCCCTATTTTCAATGATTAAAAGAGGGAGCTACGAATTGAGTGGGACCCAACCAAATTGATTACGTATACAACATGATAAAGTCAAGCATTCCATGTATAATTTAATTGTTCTAATGGGGGATGAAAAACCAACAACAAAGTTTTCTAGATAGATGAAAAACCAAGCATTTTCACGGATATTTGGATGTGTGTTTGTCTTCCAATGGCTATAATTGGTCCGGTGGTTGTTTTTGAGTACATTGACATCGCTACAAATGGTGATTTAAGAAATAAAGCCAACCAGAATGGATACATCATGGGATATAATTCGGTGTTCCAGTAAAGTGAGCAAAAACATTGAAGGTATTGGCAATTTTTAATGAGGAAACTAGATGAAACTAGTAACTAGTGGTGTTGGGTGAACTAAATCCAACATGTCCCATACGTGGTACATATGGATATTGCACCTTTCTCTGTGTATGTATATATATATATATGTTATTGGGTGCGTTGGCGTTCCCCTCTTTATTTGGCTTTTCTGTGAAACAATCGGAACTATATTAAAACCATTATAAACCTTCTAGGGACTATAAATTTGAAGGATCTATAATCTATATATAAATAAATTGTCAAGGTGTATTGATGAATGAAATGGTGTTCACTGTTGGATGCTGCTAACCCCTCTATGGGCAAAGGATCAGTTGAGTTGATAGTTGTTTTGCATTAGAGCTGCTCCCAGCAATACTTATCAGGCGTTCCATTTTTGATTGCAGGGCACACATCCCCAGTTACAATCTCATCTTGCTGCAGAAGCCCACTTCCCAACAAGCTAATCACTAGTAGTGCAGCATTGCAACACGAATCATCCATTACTCAATTACTCAGACGAAGCCCCCTGCGTGTCCCCAGCCAGAAGCATTCCTGCGGGGCCTCCTCTCACAATATCAAGAACATTTGCCAGCCAAAAACCATACCAAAAACCAGACATGTTGGAAGAACTATGAAGAACTCTTATGTCTGTTCCCTTAGACCATGTTGCAAGTCATGCACGTCGCCAGACCACCCCCGTCCCAACATGGAAAGACCTGCAGGATGATGTTGGGTCGCCCCATCCTGGCATGAAGCCAAGAGTAACATACCTCTAACCGCAAGAAAAAGGGCACCAAACAATTGAACCCAAGACTTTGGATTTTGTTGCTTTTCTCGGAAGAATGTATCCTATCCCAGCCCAAGGAAAAAAGTCAAACGCAGAAACTGTTCAAAAGCGAATGTGGCTGTGGCACACAAGCACTTGCTTTGATTTGTGCAATCTTTCCGCTGAGTCATAGCGGCCGCATCATGCTCAAATCATATTCTGATTCCCCCAAAGAGCGATCACAGTGCGCGGCTGAACAAAAGCCAAACATTGCCGTGTGAGAATGTGTGAGACCATTTGCGTACTGATAGCTTTTTGGGTTTGCGAAGAGCATTCAAGCGCACTTGCGTGGGGGCATCCTATGTCGCCATTTGTTCTTCGGCTATATGTAAACCCGCTTATGCAAAGAGGCCCCAGCCACCTACTCGAAGGCCAGACATCTTAAAAAGCCTTGAGTAGTGCTGGCCATCTATATCAGCTCAGCTGCTTTGTGAAGACGAGAAAAAGCACCACCAAGCACAGTGTCAACCCCAGTGAATCTTGATATTGATTGCTTGTCATGATGCACGACATGGATGCCTTGATCTTGAAGGCGTAGGCCTTGATCAAAACAAGGCATAAAAATCACCCGGGCGCATGCATATTTACACATGGCATCGCGTCGCACTGCGATGATGAATATGGTAGATTCATTGACTGGTCTCTGAGGATGTAGTTGAATACAAGGCATCATATGAACACAAAAGTAGCATTCAACAGGGCAATTTTGATGGTTGGTTTTTTGTCTATAGTTCCTCGTTGTCTAAAAATAGTTTCTAGTAGTTTTCTATATATAGTTCCCCACCACTTTATATATAGCCCCATATAGTTCCATACAGTTCCCACTAGTTTATATATAGTAATATAGCGCCAACCCCCTGACACAGATAGAGGGTGAAACACCCATATATATATACATACAATATATATATATACATACATACAATATATATATATATATGTATATGTATATATATATATATGTATATGTATATATATATATATGTATATGTATATACACACGGGTATTCACAATTTATGTGTATACCCCGGGACCCTGACATACATATAAATGTCAGTAAAAAAACGAACAACAATACAACATATCAATCATATATGGTGGCATGTACTTTACAACACTGTACCGGTCCTCTAGATATGAATGTTCATCTTAGTTGGATCATTGGTAGGTTTGCCGTAGAGATCTTGTGTAAATCCAGCGTGCACATGGATTCCTAAAATAGGACTACCCCAGTTATCATCCATTTAGTAGATGGATTTTCCATGAAATAAACCACCCCATTTACGGAAACCTCCTATGTACAAAGATATGCCCCAGCGGCCCCTGTGAGGCACTTGGCCTTCTGGGAATTGGTTTGAGACATTTGGCCTGGACCCGACGTCAAAGATGCGGGTTTCAGAAGCTGGATGGAAAAAATATGTTGGGTCAACATGTGGCAGTGTGTCAAAACCTTGTACCCCTGGTGAACATCAAAATAGCTGGTAAATGGATGTTCATCCCACTAAAAATGGTATTAATAGGTATTGATCCATACCCAGGTAACTACTCCTTTCGCTTAGCATTTCAGCATGCATATTTTGATGGGTTTGGTACCCATGGTCATAGACGGTTTTATGGAGGAACTGGTCCAGTGGTTATTGACCCATCCCCGCGTTTCGAGACTTTTAAGATGATTTGAACATACCTCTGGAGCGCAAAAACTCTGCAAGCAGGTCAACCCCGCATTTAAAATCTAGGTACTGGGCAAATTACAACTTACAATGGCAACCACCTCCCCGCAATCTCACCATAAACTTTTGGGGGGTGTGACATATTGCTGTTTGACCAGATGATTTCTATTTAGGGTCTTTCCCACAGCAATCAACTGAATTCTTCTGTAAAAGGATCCACTTGTCTTCGAGTCTCCGGGGGGGTTCGAGTAAATTTAAAGTGCTCCAATGGGGTCTGTTCGACTTATCTTCGACTAACGGTTTCAAGCTCCGGTCTCTGAGTACTGCGTGATCTACTTGCCGCGGGTGAAAGAGAGGGCATTCCTGCTGTGCAACAGTTGTACTGAGGGTATAGAATTCATCATTTTATGGTTACAAATGGTGGATTTCACCAAAGTTCTACGGGTTTTTTCAGATCATAAAACCAAGCATTTTATGGCAAACCAGTTGGGGATGTCTTAAGATCAGGAAAGCCCAAACCAAACTCATCCAAACTATTGGTCCATTGGTCGTTTTGATTGGGGAAAAGAAATGGATCATCACAGGGACGATGTAGGAGACGCTGTTGTGATGTTCATTTCTTGTTTGGTACAAGATGGGGCCCCCAGTCGAGCTCGCGTGAACCGTTGGTGAACATAAGTGGTTGAATTCTATCGTTTATGGTATATATAACGAGCTAGTTAGTGGGGATTACAATGGTTTATAAACCAACTTATAACTGGGGGGGCCCATCCTGTACATGATTCTTCGGAACATTTAAGCGACATAGGTTGTTTAGAAACATCAAATAGGTATACAGTGAGAGGCCACCAGATCCATGCCACATCGCAATGGGCATCAACGAAAGATCCCGGATTTAAATGCATTTAAGATATTCAGGGGTTCAGCAGTCGGGCACCCAGAAAACTTATACATCTATCATTTAAGATATTTAAGTACATACCCAACACTGAAGCCAAATATGTCTTTGGATACCCCCCCACTCTCCAAGAATTCCCTGCAAAAAAAAGGCGTCGCTTATTTGGGGAACAACATGAACCTGGCTCTCTACCAGAATCTAGTGTGGTGAGATATCCATCGCATTGGGAAGAGTTCTGGCATGGAGGGTGTTGAGGAAAATAGGGTTGGCAAGTAGGACCATGGTTGGCAAGTAGGACCATCAATGATGATCGATGACCTTCCAAGAATGGGGACTGATTATCATCTCTTGGTGGTTGGTGGTTTCAAACAGTTTTTATTTTCCATAGTATATGGGATGTCATCCTTCCCATTGACGAACTCATATTTTTCAAGATGTTTATTGCACCACCAACCAGATACTGTCAACCCTGGATTCGGTACTCCCCAAATAGTGATGATTTGCTACTTCAATGGGACCCCAATTGATTATCCTCCCTTGGTATGTTTCAACCAGATATAAATCCCTAATATCCCAAAAAAAATCACCATCAATAGTCCATTCATTACTGGTATGTTTCCAGTTGAACTTGTGCGGTCGCCAGTTTTTATGCGGTCGCCAGGTGGGCCCAGGTGGCTTGGTACGCTTGGTGGCACCCACAGGCCCAGATGTCCCAACAACCGGGAGTTTCTTTGGAGATGATCTGGGGATGGGTCAAAACCCTGGTACCTAGTGAACCCCAAAATAGCTGGTAAATGGATGTTCATCCCACTAAAAATGTATCTATAGGTATTGACCCATACCCATCTCCCCATATCTCCCCAACTCGGGATCAATCAGCAGTTGGATGATGTGGAAAAAATTAAAGGACAAATTTTCCTACAAAAAAAAAAGCTGGAACACATCAAAATCATGGCAACTTCAGCATGAAAATCATCCTGGGGGAGGTCCTGGGTCCCCTGGGTCCTGGGCCCAGGTTTGACCCTCCGTTTGTACCCATAAAGATGGTGTTTTTGCTCATGAGTTTAGTACTTGGACCATTCTTTGAGGGTTTTTGGAGGGTCTAGGTAGGGAGGTATTTCGTCGGGATTGAAGATATAGCCTCCACATGATTGTTCTGGGAAAAAATGGATTCAAACTAGAAAATGGAGTCCAGATGCGCTTAACTCATGCAATTCGATAAGCTTTAGAATAATAATATAAGTATATATAAGTTATGAGAATTGCCTTGGGATTTCCAAAAAGTGAAGAAAAAATCATGGTAGATCAATCACTGCTTTGAAACACCGTTGTTGAGTTTTTCCATCCAAATGGGATGATCCCCATTAGCTGACAGAGAAGATGCTGCTGATTGCTGTTTTTGAAGAGTTCTTGAATTGACCAGTGTCAAAAAACCATTGATTGTATAGGTGATATAATGGTGATATAATGGTGATATAAAGGGATTCTATTGGTATATATTTACATATATATATATATATACCTATATAATACATATATATATATATGATTCTATGATATGTATTTACAAGTGGGATCTAACCATTGGTGTCCAAAAACCCATTTGGTTTTAACTAACCTATCGAAAAGGGATCATTATTGTACTCTCCATTGCATCACCGGAGCTATAAACAAAGCAGAACCAGTTCGCAGGTTTTTGGGGATGATCGAGAAATCTATGGTAGTTGGAAATTGCGTATCATTTACATGTATACTGTATACTATTTCCATATTTCCGTACTAGTATAACATATGTATATATATATATATACGGATACGTATGTATACGTAGTAGTATTAATATGTATACACCTTCTGTACATTGAATGTTGATACATTGTATCAGATATAGCACATCATGTAGGGATAAACATAATTGGAACGTGACTGATGAATCCCAATGGACTCCCCGCATGTTCATAGCGGCTAATATACTTAGCAACCGCCAAAAAGATAGAAGTTGATAAAGTCCTGTTGGACATCCTGAACATTGAACCTTTTCTGTTTGAAACCTACCAACCATTCGAATCATGGTGGGGGATGACTATACATCCCATTCATCAACAGGAATTTCAAGACCCTAAAATCGAGGTACCGTAGTATATAAGGCTATATTAAGGCCATATTTTGTGCGGAGACCTGTAATTTCGCCCTTTTTTGCGGCGGCTTTCGTGACAGGCTTCAACTTTGGTCAGCCGTGTAATGCGACGGATCTGCCGGCTGTGTCCTCGATGGACCTGGGAGGGTTTGCTTGTTGCTGGATGGGTTGCTGGGGGTTGCTGGGATGATGAAATTACATACCCTCTGGTAAACTAACATAACTATGGAAAGATCCACCATTTTTAATGGAACAATCCACTATAAATGGCCATTTTCAATAGCTATGTTAGTTTACCAGAGGGTATTATTACTAGTGATGAAATGGATCATTCCCGAACATTCCCTACGTAAAACGCACCAGTAAGACGACTCACCATCTGCAAATCTGAAGACTTTCCATGCACTCATGCAGCATCATGCAGACATGTTTCTGCTATCAGCTTGATTCTGCTAGAGGTGGCTGGATGAACTACTTCCGGGTGCAGTTCCAGTTAAAAGTAGATATTAATTGCCATAGTTTTTAAGGGATCAGAGGTTATATCCCAACTTATTGGGGTTATTCCCATAGTCTCCATGAAAGTCATCTGTGGCCCATGCCACGGTGATCATCAGAAGTATTTGGGTCAACCTTGGATGAATTTGGATGGACAGTTTCGTCCTAGATTCCTCGATGTGTTTTTGGTTTTAACTGGGTATACATACTCACCGGCTAGAAACAAATGCAGGGTCTCTGAGATTGGCCATGATATCTCTATGGGTCCAAATACTTGTAAAGAAGGTACTTAACTTACTTAATCACTTATTTTTAAAACATACCCGGCCATCCAGCCATGTTTCCTGAGAAGGTACAGTTGGATCCATTGGGACAATGTTCTTTGCTCAAATCCCATTAATTCCCATTAGACAATTGTTCATCACTAAAGGTCCATGATATTCCCAGTTGATATAGATATATCCATTTTAATCCATATATATAATATAATATAATATAATATAATATAATATAATATAATATAATATAATATAATATAATATAATATAATATAATATAATATATATATGATATATCCATATATATAATATAATATATATATGATATATAATATATTATATATATTATATTATATATATATATATATTATATATTATATATATATTATATTATATATATTATTATATATATTATATATATTATATATTATATTATATATTATATTATATATTATATTATATATTATATTATATATTATATTATAAATTATTTTATATATAATATATTATATATATATATTATATTATTTATATTATATAATATATATATAATATTTATATATATATATTATATATATATATATTCTATATATCATATATATATATTATATTATATATATATATATTATTATATTATATATATATTATTGTTATATATATATATGTATATTTTATATTATATATAGTGTGTATATATATATATATTAGACATCCAATACATTCTCCAATGCTTCCGTCCATGGGCGCCAGCCTCAGGCCCCTTACTATGCCACCCAAGCGAACCCGGTGGACGCCACCCTGCGGCTGCCTGGTATCCTCTCGTCGGGGCACCTGCCTGATGGGGATGGCTTGAAAGTCCCCCATTTATCAATGGTACATCAAAAACCCTCACAAACCTTTATTGATTAAATGATCACAGGAATTGATTAAATGAGAAATTAAAAACAGAAATTGTTAAAAAAAAGTACTATATTGATAATTTGATGAATATTATTGATGAATATGATTGATGAATATTATTGATGAATACTGAGGAAATTCCATGATCAGTGTTTTTCAATGTTCTTCAATGTTCCATTGGGAAATTCAATACATTTTCCTCCATTCATCGATGATTTTCTCATAAAAAAATCACCCCTGTTAGAGATGTTCCCTGAACAACAACTCTAATCCCATCCCCCATTAATATTAGATACCCGCATTCTATGCTTCCAAATATGTTTTCCAATCCCTTACCAAACCATTACAATGCCCGTTTATAGGGCATTCAATTCGATGATTTTCCTGTTAGAATCCCCCATTTTCGATGTTCCCATCATTTTTCCAGAAAACAAATCAATAACTTACCCTCTGGTAAACTAACATAGCTATTGAAAATGGCAATTCATAGTTTTCCCATTAAAAATGGTGGATTTTTCCATCGTTTTTTGTATGTTTACCAGAGGGTAAATCAATCTTCCAGCCAGATGTTCCCAGCAAAATTTTCCCACCTTCACCTGTGTTCCCCAGATTTTCCCACCTTCACCTGGTTAGTAACTGGGGATTTGTTACCCCCGAAAACAATATCCCAATGAAATAATCCATGGCTACTAACTAGTTAACTTAGTTAACTAACTCCATGGCCAGGTGGGATAACTTGGGATATCACTAATTATAATCCTATAGTTATCCCAATTATAATCCATTATTATAATCCATCCCATATATAATCCAATTCTAGTTATCCCATCTAAGTGTCAGACCTGTCCTATTTTTCGCCATCCATCGCCAGGTGTGTGAGCCGCGGTTCGGAGCTGCGAACCGCCGAACTCCGCCTGGAACGGATCCTGCACGGCGGACGGGCGTGGCGGCCCGGTGTTCGTGGTGGCTTAGACGTTGAAAGGAGGTGAAAACTGGCAGAAATGGTAGTTTTTAAGACAGGTTGAAGCCAGAAGAATGCGGATTTTGGATGATTTTAGATGGTTTCTGATGAATTTCTGAGAGCTAAGGTGGTTATAACATGTTATAACTGCAAGAACTGGCACAGGAATGGAAGATATATCGAAGTTAAGCGATGTTACAGAATCGACAGAAAACACAAACTCTTGGTTAGCAGGGTGGTGAAGCCCAGCTCCAAGAGATCATCCCAGAGGAATTCTGGTGACTGGAACCGTGACAGTGATGAAAAACAGTCGAGCAACCATAACTACCTTCATGAAACTAACATTGCTATTGATAAAATCACCATAGAAATAGATGATTTACCCGCTACACATGGTGATTTTCCATGGTTATGTTTACCAGCTCACCAGCGTTTCCATGTACCTGTCCTGCAGCCACTCAGCGACCACTTTGAAATCGCCAGCGGTTTGCGTTCGGGCGATGTTTGCAAGTCGCTTCCGACAAGCTGCCAAGGCCCCCTTTTGTGGGCACAGAACGACAGGGGAATGACCAACAAAGAATGGCGATAGGAAGGACCAAAAAATGACGGCTTTAGGAAAAACGGGGAAGAAAAAAAATGAAGGTCAAGCCATGAACATGTGTGATGGAAAACAAGTTTTGGTTTTTTTTGATTCACAGCCATCCCAAGAATGCGTTGACAATAGTTGAATATATACTCACATGCTTACTGGTTATATCCCGATCAAATCTACAGGCTGGGCGTAGCCTTGTTTTCTACTGGGTCATAGCCATGAGTTTTTCCGATTTCCCTATTCACTCGTACTTGTGTAAGGCAGTGCAATGGAAAGTAATGCAATACAATTGAATGCAATGCAATGGAATGCAATGCAATGCAATGCAAGGTAATGTAATCAGATGTGATTTGATGTGATGTGATGTCATGTTATCTCATTTCATGTCATATAATGTGTTGTCATTACATGCATGTATGTATATAACTATATATGACATCCGGCTGTCCCTGTTACAATGTTGCCCACTGTGAACATCAATCGTTCCCACTAACCAACAACGTCATTACGTTGGCTACATATCATTATGTTGACCAAAGTACCGTTTCAAAGCCACCATATCCCCCATCCTCAAGAAAAAGCAGCAGTTGTGTGGGTGAAATCACCAATTTACTGGCTATCCCACGATTTTTGGTAATGTCAACCCCGGATGAAGAATCACACCATGGTTTATGAAAATGAGGGGAATAAACATGAATAAACCATGGGTAGCCTCCAAATAGTCACAATATGATACATGAATCCCATATGCTCTATGTATGGAATATTTACCAACATTTGCCCCAAAAATCAACCAAATGTAGGTAAATATACCATACATAAAGCATATGGGATATGGTAGCCCAATGAAACAGCGACATGGAGTGCTCCCCAAGCACCACCGAAATCCCCTACGGAAATCCCGAAATCGCAGGTCCTTGGCGATGCGGAGGGTTCCCGGGCTTCCCGCCGCGCTATGTCCTCCTGGGGAAGGCGACTGGTTGGACGGAAAGAAAGGTGCTGAGAAAACCCAGCGAAAATCGGGATTGAAGACGATTTAACATGATTTGAGTAAGACAAAATCACCATTTTTAATAGGTAAACCCAGGTAAACCATCTATAAATAGGCCATCATGAATACAAATGAGGATTTCAATCAGCAAACTTGTTTATTATATATTTATCCAATTATATCCAATTCATTCATCCCAGAAATAATGTGGATTCAAACGTACAGACTGTTGGATTTAGCAGAAAAAACATCTGGCTTGACAATCATGGGGATGGAGTGATGGTACCCTGTAATCAAACTTGGCAAATTCAAACTAGAATTTCCAATGGTAGCATAATCTGCCGATGCACATTGGAGTACTAGGGCCTAGGGCGTAAGTGGTTGAGAGATGTTGAGAGTCTGCTATAGGGAAGAAATTGCCAAAGCTCCAGTCAATGAGTTTCATTGTAGGCATATGGAGGCATAGAACCATCATATTCTGGTGGATACAGCTGACAACCATCTATGTGTGTGTTGATCCTAAAGGTCTCAGATGTGGGGCTTGAGACCAGAAAAAATCCAACACGTTATACCAGATGATCTACCGAACTAGAAGAGGGTGACTTTGACTTTCCAGATTTGCTGGGACACTTGAATATCGGAAATCCCCCCTAGTAAGAGTCATATTTACCGATGGGCAAGGTTTGCAGTAAATTGCCTTGCGTGAAACAGTACTGTAGTACCCTAGTGAACATCAACATAGTTGGCATAGTGTTTGCATATTGTATTGTAGGTCTTCACGGATACCCTTATAGAATGCATTTGGCAGTTCATCCTAGACAAAAATGGCACTGTGTTATAGAAGTCAACACATTGCGAATGAAAAATGAGGTGGTGAACATCATTCTAAATTCACCGCGGATGCTCACCTGGTGTTCCTTTTTTAATACAAACAGGTGTTTATTCATCGTATATCTAGGTGACCAAACAGATGGTAGGTATACTGTATGGGGTCCGTAGATGGTGCCCGGCTAGGTTGAGTAGCACCAGTGGTGCTGATGGCTTTCCATGGGTCAATGCCCGTGCCGCAGCTGCACATGGTGCAACGGTTGTGGTGGCAGATGTGAGGTGTACCAGTTTCTCATGAATTGCTGTGGATGAAACGATCGAACAAATGAACAGTTTCAGATATAGTGGAAACACTGACATTCGGAATGTTTTCAAAGAGTTTGTTTGTTTTATTGGGCGATATAATGTACTATGTGTATATATATATGTAATTGGGGACATCAGCAAACATGGATAAACAGGACGATGTCATCAAGAAAGAATTGTATACTCTCTGGCAATTCAACATAACAATGGACAATCACTTTCTTTTGCAGGTAAATCATCTGTAAATGGGCCACTTTCAATAGCTATGTTAAATTCCCAGAGGGTAAAGTCGATTGTCCCACCCCCCCAATATTAAACATCCCCTGAATGGTCCCAATTATGTGGAAATTCCCTACTAAAGCATGGTTTCCAATGTGGCTTTAATATGTTTAAGGTTAGGGTAAAGCCAATAAGCACCTGAAATTCATAAACAGGCTACATCCATGTTTTTTTTCAAGGCTACATCCCGGAGCGCTACGACCCACCAGCTTTGCCTGCAAAGGACGGCATCGGGCAGAGCCATTGAGGTCAAATCCACGGTAAATTGGAGGTTATTTATAGCTAAGAAGACCATCTATACATGGAGTAAGTGAGAGTTTTTTCACTCCATTTTTTGTGACAGCTTAAAGATTACATAAGATGACCAAACGGGCTGAAGGTTTGAGTTATAGTCTTGGACCATTTTCCATCACGCAGTTGACCATCTCTGAAAGCTGATAACTCTTGCAATCAAACCTTAAAGCTGGATAAAGCTGGCTGATGGATCCCCAAGTCACCATGGGTTTCAATAGTAAAATGGTCTAATGACTTGGATGATTTGGGGTACCCCCCTTTTCAGGAAACCTCCATATGTTTACATAGTTCACCAGGAAGATCTTCTTAGAAATGGTGTCTACAGTATGCCTCACCGCCTCACTGAGAGCGGTTTGTTGATAGCGGATAGCATCGAGGCAGACACCTATGGATCCAGCCGTAGCTTCGAAGCATGACTGGTTTTTTGGGAGTATGATTTAGGTGGTATGATTTATACCTTCTTAGTATGACTAAAAGTCCAGAGGGATTCTCTCCACATTTCTGGTGATAACCCAACTTATAGACCTGGGTGTCTAGTCCCAAGCAGGACAACACTTTGGGCGTGCCTTCAGAGCGTCACTGGCAGGAGGAGAAAAACCATGACAGTGGCGAAAATTTGAAGATGTGTTTTGTGTTTTGAGAGGGGCTATTAAAATTTGAAAAACTATGTTTCATCCATGAAACGGTTACTTTTGGATAAAACCACTATTTTGATTTATCTTGGACAATTGCTTTGGATGATAGGACTTCGGATTAAACTTGTGTCGAACCACAAGTCCATGGTTGGATTTGAGTAGAGCTGGCAGTGCAAAGGTCGCGTGAAATTGGCCAACCCCAAATGACGACTGGTGAATTTGAAGCATTCGTTACTTTCCATTCGACGATACGTAGAGATTAGGAGAGATAATAGATATGTGTATAAATATATATATATACATAATGTGTATATATATATATATATCTACATATTATATATATATTATATTATAGGAGTTGGTCAATGTTTGTCCGTGTCATTCCAGATTTGGGATCCCATGTTCTGCCCCGAAGTCGGACCCACCAGCACGGCGGCTCTTCAGCCCGCCGTGTTTGTAGGACTGGAGCACTGCTGATATTCAGACAGCGGCCGAGGATCATGTCATGATGTCTTGGTCCAACAGCAAAGCAGTCAAGGACCGATGCCAACGGCTGCACACCATCGGGCCCACGCGCCACAAAAAGGGATTTCCAAAGATGCGGAGAATTTCCAGATGGTACAGTAGCGAAGATGATCAAAGACTATATACTATGTGGCTCTAAGGAAAAGATCATATTTGACTGGTTAAAGGGAAAATCATGGAAAATCTACAGGATATCTCAATATAATATGTTGGGTCAAAAGCTACGGCTTTCGACCAGTCCAATGAAAAGAAGAAAAACACATACAGACCATTGGTATGTAAACTTTGCAACATCAACGGATCATCAACGTGTTTCTGTCCGAGATGTCCGCGATGTTTCACCAGATACTGTACACCCTCCCCTCTGTCAATCTAGCAGATCGTCATGGAAAACCACCATGTTCTCATGTTATATAATTATATATATATACATATATATATATGTGTGTGTTGGAAAACGTAAATCATCATAAATCATCCAAGTAATGAATATTAGTCTAAATAAATAAACTGACCTATCCTCAGTTTACCTTAAAGTTGTCCCAAGTAGGCCAGCTTCCACCACTACGTCCCTGAAATTGGATGATCGCATTGACCGTGTCTGCGATGTAGCTGCGACGTGTTATGTTTTGTGAATGTGGGGTGGTCATAGACATTATACATTTAACATATTTTAACCAAGCAAAATGTGAACATATAATATATATAAAAATACATATGAATAAATCATGATTCATCGGGAAAAAAAAAACAGCAACCGAGATATTAGGAGAATAGCACAATATGAGGATCATATGAGGATGAGTCGGAAAAACAAATTGAGATATCATGACATACAGTATCTACAATGTGGGGCCCCCCAGTTATAAGATGGTTTATAAACCCCATGAATGCTATAGTTATAGGTACCATAAACCATAGTTATTGGAGTTATTTGCACCAACTTAGCTATCTAGGGGGGCCCACTTTGTATCATCAGCAGTTTTTTTTTGGGTGGACCAAAAATAGCGACTAACTGAGTCGTCTTGGCACCTACTCAGGAGTCTCTCTGAGCTTCCACGGGGATGTCCACATAAAACATGTTACATTTTGCTTACTGTATCAAGTCCAATATGGCTATGGATCAATACCTATACATACCATTTTTAGGGGGATGAACATCCATTTACCAGCTATGTTGATGTTCACCAGGGGGATAGGGTTTTGACCCATCACCATATTGCATCATATTGCATCATATAATGTCCAGCCAGTTTTTTTCACATATAATGATCCAATAATATATTTCGCGAGATGTTCATCTGTCAAGCAACCCTAAGAAAAAGATAGAACTCGGTAAACACCCAATAATTTGAAGTAACTTGGACAAATAAACATGAGTTTCAATTGTGTTTAGTGGTTTTTTCTATATATCTTTCATATCACATATGCCCGTGATCACGAGCAGCTAGTGGCAGGACTTGCCAGTCTTCGAGCGCTCTGAAGGGGTCTATCTCTACGACCAGACGCGTGGCAGAGGGGGATAGGGGTTTCCTAACATGGGTAGCTCTAAATCATCCATTTCTATATGATTTTCCAACTGTAAACCATTCATCCAGCTATTCTTGGATCCCCCATGACTATGGAAAGCCATGGTGCTGAGATCTTTTCTTGGTCAGTGAGATGATTTTGATGGGATGATTCAGTGTGACTCCATGGAAAGCCTTGGATTTGGCCGTTACTAACGAGCGGCTTGCGCCATTGCAGGCCATGGAAAGTAAATCAGTTGGTCAAGCATGGTAAATTGTCACCATTTCAGACCATTTCAGTGCTCAACTCGCCAAATTTGCAACGAAAACACTGAAACATGGAAATTCATAGCCCCAAAATCCCCCATAACGAGGCCCAGAGCCAACTATCAGAAAAAGTCATCCTCATATGCTGTGTGCAGTCCTCATCTTACCGTTGGTCAAATGTTACCATCTGGTTCTAAAACAGTTCGCTATGGCAGCCATGGCCCATCAGTTCAATGATTTATGATTTGCCGTTAAGATGATGGTTTTCCAGTTCGCAAACCCTTGAATTCTCCAGAGGGTAGTGGTTATATACCATTATAAGCCCATTAACCACTTCTATATTCGTAAAATCATTGTAATGGTATAAATGTTACCATAGTGGTAATGTTATAAACCATTATATACCAATATAAACCATGATTGTAACATGTCCATTTTTGCTGGCGAAATCCTATGAAACATCTCCATAGCCAAGGAACGGGAAGCGCTTCCTGGACTGGACAAGCCAGGCGCAGCCATGTTTTTTGGGGAGAAATCACTTTTTTGTTGGTGGTTGATCCCAAGGAATGGATGATGGTGACCATTTTTTTTGTTTAAGAGAGATCACTATTGTTGGTGACTGACTCAGTTTTTTGCTGGTCATTGAATCGTACTTTTTGTTGGTCATCCTCAGTTGTTCTTGCTTCCGAACGCAGTGCAGATGTTTGTACCGAAAAATGGCCAGTTCGGCCTGAAACACCAGCCCGGTCTGTGGGCGCACGGCAGGCGGTGTGCGTGAACTTGGGCTACACAGTGCCTGAGAGCATCAAAGATGCGGTGAACGCGCAGCTAGAGACGATGCCCTACTTGTGCCTTGCCATGGATGGCAGATGCCATGCAGATCTGATGTGATTGAAACTGGGATGTTCAACAAGAACAGCACCAAAACATGGGGATTAACATGGGGATATCAATCAATCAATGAATCAGTCAACCAATCAATCAATCAATCATTCAATCAACCAATCAATCAATCAATCATTCAATCAACCAATGAATCAATCAATCAATCAATCAATCAATCAACATATATATATATATATATAATTATATCAACTCCCTATGGATACAGCCGTACCTTCTCAGGAAGTATGACTGGGGTATGATTTAGGGGGTTAAGCACCGTCTTAGAATGTATTTGGATCCACAGGACAATGATCTCAACCAATAGCAGGGAAGAAGTCAAACCAAGGAATGGGCATATTAAGCTGATACGGGGATCGCCTACTACTCAAAATGACCAATGGGCCAGTTTGTTTGAACTCTTAGCCCACTTCAGTGATTTATTCTATGTATACATACATATATATGTATACAAGTCATATCAACGAATCAATATCCATTCCTCATAACAGAGTTGTCCATATATCTCCTACTAACAATAATTGCTCATATTTTTCCATATACCATCATTGTTCCACATATTAATCATTCATCGGAACAGAGTTTTCCATATATCTCCCTAACAGCAATCATGTTCCCATATATATATAACTCTTTTGGAACCAGGTTTTAGTGTGAAAAATCATCCAAATTAAACCACCTGAGCGGATGGTGCTCCCTTGCTCCATATTTAAGGTTATGGTTCAAAAGCCTGGTACATTGGTAAACACCAAAATAGCTGGTTATATAATGGAAGGTCATTCTCCCAAGAATATGGTAACTTCATTTGTTTTAAGCCATCTTCATGAATGTTCATCATTTATTCCATATGACAAAATGACGAATATATGCCTTATTCTCTATGACATGGGATTCAAATAATTTCAGATGACATACCCTCTGGTAAACGTTTGCATAACTACAGTATGGAAAATCACCATTTTTAAATGGGAAAATCCACTATACATGGCCATTTAATGGGTGAAAACTATGGAAAATCACCATTTTTAATGGGAAAATCCACTATACATGGCCATTTTCACTAGCAAACTGTTAGTCACTACCAGGCCGGGTATTCTCCGTTGAATCCCAAAGATGTCAGTCACATGGTTCGACATCCGAGGTACGGTGGCTTGGGCTTGGCTCCTGTCCGGGCAAAGCTCGCAAAGCACCGCGGCATGGGACGCTGGTTTTTGTAAATGTTGGGAAAATGTTGGGAAAATGTTGGGAAAATGGGATGCCCGGGGCAAATTCATGGGATTTTTTTTTGTGAAACAAAAGTGGAAAAAATTGTGTTGGCACTATTTTCTATGAATGGTTTTTTGGTGGGATTAGAAGTGTATTATGCTGCAATAAACTAACATAGCTATGAAAACCATGGCCCATTTAGTATTTTTTTTACCTATGAACAATGATGATTTTCCGTAGCTATGTTAGTTTACCAGAGGGTAACCAACATGAATCTTATATTGTTGGTAAATGTCGGTGATACACCCCGGACATCCCGTTGCAATGCAGTCTATGTGATTCTTGGCATCACTTCTTTAGTCACAGATACATATATATATATATATACGCGTACATATATATATATATATACATATGTATATTATATATATATACATATGTATATTATATATATATATATTATATATATATTATATATATATATATTATATATATATTATATATTATATATGCTGTATGTATGTATATATGGTGTGTATACATGTATACATATATATATATATATGGTGTATACATATATATATATGGTGTATACATATATATATATATATTAACGGTATAACTTCTTGTTTGTTGGTGTATCCCATTAAACTGCCAATTTATTGTCTGGTGTTTAGAGGAAGCCAAGCCTGCCAAGTGATTTCTATTGATTTCGATGATCGAATTGCACAAGTCTGATTATGTCTGGGTAACTAACTAAGCACAATAAATTGCATATGTTTTTGTTTCTAGGTTGGTGAATCAGTGTTTGTAATTTGCAGATCAAGTTTGTGGGTTTTGTAGTGGGGAAATTTATCACAAAATTGCACACTAGCCCCAAATCCCCTATACCCTCTGGTAAACTAACGTAGCTATGGAAAATCCTCATTTTTGCTAGGTAAATCAAGTATAGATGGCCAGGTTCAATAGCTATGTTACCAGAGAGTAAACAAACATTCCCCTAATTATAGTGACTATTCTTTCTTCTTGTGATATGTTTCATAAACCCTAGTTATTGGCATTATTGGACTTATAACCAACTGTTTATTGGGAATAAGCCCAACTGACGAACTCCATCATGTTTCGGCGTAGGCTCATCCACCAAGCATATTATTATTAACCATCATTAACCAGTAATAATAACCATTTTCATATTAACCATGAATATGTTCACAGTAGATTACCAACCAAGCCGGGCCTTCCCCCTAGAACTGGAGGCTAATGGCCGAAATCTGCCCTGGGGACCTCAACGGTTTCCTGTTCCCCTCGGGCGGTGGCGAAGCCAATGAAGCGGCGATTCGCATGGCACGGCTCTACACGGGGAAGCAGAAGATCTTCACGCAGTACAGGTGGATTTCATACGGAACTTACGAAGATTTAATGAGATTTATCGGGATTTTATGGAACTTACTTGGAACTTAAGATTTTTGTTGGGATTTATTGGGATTTCTCATGGGATTGACTGTGAATCCAATGCGAATTGAATGGGATTTGACGGGACATTCATGGGACTTAACCAAGAAAAAGGGTGATTCCATCTGGATGAATGGATGAACCTTGCGTGACGTCACTGGAATTCATCCGAAGCGAGGATTGGAGACATCCAACATGGGCACCAGTTCAAAACACTGGGATTTAACATGTTTTTAATCACAGGTGCTGAGTTGGTGCTGGGTTGGGATTTGTACCAAGAAATGCTGAGAATCGAGAATAAAGAATCCCAAATGGGGATTGCAAACATTCAAAGTGCGGATTTAGCCACTCAAAAGACATCCAAAATGAGAATTTTACATGATTTGATTGGTGCTGAGTTGGGAGTTTAACCAAAAATGCAAGTATGGTTTCTGAGTCTGGATTCTCAGACATATCCAGAATGCTGAATCTAACCATCCAAAATGTGGAGTGAAACCCTTCAGAAGTGGGCCCTGAGGTCCCTGAGGTGCTGAGTTGGGCTTGTTAACCTGGATTTTTTGGAGCACTGCAAAGTCATAGGTGTCCTGATCAGATCATGTCAAAAGAATTTGCAAAAAGAACGGCTGGGGTGAACAATGGTGGATAGCCAGTACTTTTCTGTTTACTCATTTTACTTGACTTTTGAATACAGCTTTGGGTTTGGGAATTACCCCGGAGATCAAACATGATTGGAAATCTTCCATAAATGATATGAATTTCCAGCCACTTTTTAAACCGTCATTGAAGGAGTCTATTTTCCAGCCACCAGGTCATAAACACCGCAGGGTCATAAACCTGGATGTAAATGTTGGTTAAGTTGAGACCTTCCTAGCCATATTCTATACACAGTATGACGACATCTATAGAATCTTCTATGCATCTTTACATCTATACATGTTTCCATATACTACATATATATATATATATACGTATTTCTACAATATATGTATATACACTACACAAGATAGAAAACTATTGTATACAATCTATATCTATACAACACAAAAGTGACATTATTCCTTCTAGCTATTCATATCTATAGGATGGAGGAATATATATGAATATATCTATACATTTCTATATAACATTTATATAAGATGGTGGTATATATCTATACATATATATATAGCATAGCATGTATGGGAGAAGTTGAGAGGAGGGAAAAAAAAATACATATATATATATATATATATACATATTATAGAATCTCTATATACACTTTGATAAATCCACTTTGGGTCAAACCCCTAGATAGAGAACAAACCCCCAGTTAGCTAAAACACCCCATATATATATATATATTACATACATCCCAACTTCCCTCACGACTGGTCCCACGGTAGGTCCTACCACGGCGGTTCCACCAGTTCCCTGGGTGCCACCGGCGACTTCCGGCGGCGCTTCGCCGAGTCCAACACCCACGGTGCCCCCGAGAACACGGCGGTCGTGTTGTGAGACGGAGATAGGGAGCAGAAGCACCAGCGGATTTTCATGGGATTTTCATGGGATTTTATGGAATTTAGTGGAGATTTTGAGAGGATTTTATGGAAATTCATCGGGTTTCATGGGATATCACGAGCAATATTGGAGGATTTTACGAACAAAACTTATGGGTTAGTAAACTGGCCAACCTCACAGAGGTCTTGGATTCATGGTGAATATGTCTACAGCTGGGTAACAATATACATATATCGAACACAAAAAACCTGGAGAGGGGCCCACTTTGCATCAGAATATGAGTCACTTCAAGTCACTTCAAGTCACTTCATCCACCTGCTATTTCTATGCGGCCGTGATGCTGAAATTTGATGACCTACCTCTATGGTGATTCAACCAACTGCTGAAGTGGACCCCCTGGGAACGAACTTTTAACGATTAACAGAAGGCGTCCAGACATACATACACATAGACATATATGTATATAATTATATACATAATATATATATATATTAATATATACATATATGTATATATATACACATATATGTATACACATATGTATGTGTATATATATATATATGTATATATATATACACACATATATATGTGTATATATATAATACATATATATATATATATACATACACATAGACATACACGCTTTTATTTGAACATATGATGAATCATTTGATGTAAGTGTGTTATGTTCTGCCGTGCATCACTCCTGAGATCTTTCTTTTGTCATGCCCTGCATCTCCTGGTCCAGGGCTCCCAGTGGCAGTCGCCCGGTTGAGGTTTTGTCAAGTTTTTCAATCCACAGCCAGGTGGAAACTCAGCTGCATGGACATCATCATCCATGATTACTTTCCGGTAATCAAACGTGGCAAATGGAACATGTTGCTTCCTTTAGTGGGGAAAATCATCTATAACTAGGGGATGTTCATGTTCCATGTTCGATTATCAGAGGGAAACCAGTATTGAATACATTTTCCCATTACTATCCCACATTATTAGCCCATGATGATTGGTACCACATAAAACCACTATATATCCATTATATGTGCCATGGTCGCCATTGTCAGCTTAGTTGGATTGGATCATCCCATCAAGTGATGGGAATAAGCCATGATGTTTGGCCATGGCATGGGATGCCCATCAAAAAATATACCATTTTTAAACCGAACATGTCTGAAACACCATATTTTTTTGGGGGGATAAGTTGATAAGCATCCATAAATCCCAAGTATTTTAGTGTTCGCAAAAGGGTATCTGGTGGCGTACTTTTTCTTGCTGGCTTCACCCATTCGGTGATAAGTTGGGTACTTGTGAAGCAACAAAAAACAAACACATTTCAGCAATGCAAATGGGCTAGTACCACAAAAAAAATGGTTTAAACCTATTGTTGAGAGAGGTTTATATCAACCTGTTTTGCTGGTTATATCAACCTGTTTTGTTGGTTTCAGTCTTTGTTCATATTTGACATGTCCATCACTACCTGGGTGTCCACCCTTCATATCAGTGGAAGATGAGGTGCTGACCGTCACAATGTTGACCACGACCACTATGGTTTGTGTTGATAACATTTTGCCAAATAGATCAATGCCATTCAATACATTCAGGTGGATGATTCACCAAATGGTATGAAAGTAACATAGAATACACAATACCTAAATTGAATTTTCAGGTGGATTTTCAGGATGAAAGTCCATCAATCCTTGCGGCCCTTGGATTTTTAACAAAAAAATATCCGCAGAGTGCCTCCGTCCCGTGAGGATTTTCTTGGGGAAACACTGATCAGGGTGCTACCGAACGCACCTTAGCCTGTTTGGAGGACTGGGAGATCGGGGAGGTCGTTCAGAAAAGATGTCCACATGTCGACTGGTTCGTTCCGGCCATATCTGGTCATATATTCATATATATATATGTGGTCATATATATATATATGTGTGTTCATGTTCCAACCTGTTCCAACCCTGGAGAATAGATGAACATAGGAAAATTCATGAAAATTCACCAAGATATTTCTTGTGTGACTTGAAACCACCAAACACAGTTGGGATTCGCAATCCTGGGCCGTTCTGGTTCAACCATGAAGTCTTGCAGATCCCAATGACGGTCACATGAACTAACAACCTTAAGTGCCCGAACTGTTTGTCCGGGCTAGGTCAGTTATGGGCTGTTTTTTGTGGTTTCCTTTAGGAAATCGGAATATCAACAGATGATGATCATGGTCATACTGTGGATGGAAGAAATCCTGCATCACCTTGGATGGTTGAAACCCTACAAATAATTGGATAAACCACCTATCAACTGGTGCAGGATTTCTTCCATCCACAGTGTGTCATGAATATCAACTGGATATGTAGATCATCATGTCATCTGTCATGAGTTTTTCAACAGAGATGTGGCGCAACACCTATTTTGACCATCACATGATGATCTATTCAGTTCCCTGAGGATGTGGCGTTCCCGAATCATTCCGAAAATCATCATCCCTGCAATGTGCAGCCTCTAAGACATGTATCTCGGTTCATAGCTACAAGAACCAGAAAGAACGATGGGATTTACGGTGGACATATCTACAGTTGAATGAGGTCCATTTAACAATCTCCTGGGTATTTAGCCAACCTCCCTCAAAGACACATATCTCCGGGGGGTCCACTTGGTGTAAATCTTCCAGGATCAGATCTTGGCTGAGGGCCCCGACAGCATCGCAGCCATCATGGTCGAAAGTCACTTCGACCTCACCTTTGGGATCAGAATCATGAAAAGGATCATTTTTTATAGCAACGCAACAAGGAACATGATTACAGTACTGGTAACTTAGTATAGATGAAACAGAAGAATTTTAATTATCATTGTATAATTCTTGTATACCTCATTAAAATTATGATCAATGTCTATCCTATACAATAATAATCCATTGTATACAATTATTATCCAATGTAATGATTACAGTACTAGTATATAGTCATATAGATGAGTATATTACAGTACTAGTATAGATGAAACAGAAGAATTAAAATGAGGATAGACATATATAGACTAGACATTGTCATCACAATTTTATTGTCTCAATGAATTGGTCGCTTCGTCCTTTGCATCCATAGGGGACCCACTTCTCGATGGTCCAAACTCTCTGCAGCCCAGCAGTTCTCACTGCGTGGCGACGCGTTGCCCCCATTGGTTGATGAATACTGTGGTTTCATAATGTTTCATATACCACAAAAATTGGGACTATATTAGGGGATTATATGGGATTTTTTGGATGATCATAATCCATTTTCACTGGGTAAACTTATCATCCATGAACTGGGACTAATTATTGGGATTATAGAATGGGCTAGCGCCCTGGTGCCGCCGACCCCCCTATTTGGGGGGTCCTAAAGAGAGAGGGAGAGAGAGAGAGAGAGAGAAGGGGCATGTAGCTGTAACAGTTGTTGCCTTGGAGGCCTGCGGAAGCGTTTGGGGGGTTTGAGGCCGGGCAAACGGCAGTCTTGAACCCCCTGAAAAACAGATGGCAGGGGCATGTAGCTGTAAAAGTTGTTGCCTTGGAGGCCTGCGGAAGCGTTTGGAGGGTTTGAGGCCGGGCAAACGGCAGTCTTGAACCCCCTGAAAAACAGATGGCAGGGGCATGTAGCTGTAAGAGTTGTTGCCTTGGAGGCCTGCGGGAGGGTTGGAAGCGTTTGGGGGGTTTGAGGCCGGGCAAACGGCAGTCTTGAACCCCCTGAAAAACAGATGGCAGGGACATGTAGCTGTAAGAGTTGTTGCCTTGGAGGCCTGCAGGAAGCGTTTGGGGGGTTTGAGGGCGGGCAAACGGCAGTCTTGAACCCCCTGAAAAACAGATGGCAGGGGCATGTAGCTGTAAGAGTTGTTGCCTTGGAGGCCTGCGGGAGGGTTGGAAGCGTTTGGGGGGTTTGAGGCCGGGCAAACGGCAGTCTTGAACCCCCTAAAAAAAACAGATGGCAGGGGCATGTAGTAGCTGTAAGAGTTGTTGCCTTGGAGGCCTGCGGAAGCGTTTGGAGGGTTTGAGGCCGGGCAAACGGCAGTCTTGAACCCCCTGAAAAACAGATGGCAGGGATGTAGCTGTAAGAGTTGTTGCCTTGGAGGCCTGCGGAAGGGTTGGAAGCGTTTGGGGGGTTGGAGGGCGGGCAAACGGCAGTCTTGAACCCCCTGAAAAACAGATGGCAGGGGCATGTAGCTGTAAGAGTTGTTGCCTTGGAGGCCTACGGAAGGGTTGGAAGCGTTTGGGGGGTTTGAGGGCGGGCAAACGGCAGTCTTGAACCCCCTGTGAAAAACAGATGGCAGGGGCATGTAGTAGCTGTAAGAGTTGTTGCCTTGGAGGCCTGCGGGAGGGTTGGAAGCGTTTGGGGGGTTTGAGGCCTGGCAAACGGCAGTCTTGAACCACCTGAAAAACAGATGGCAGGGGCATGTAGCTGTAAGAGTTGTTGCCTTGGAGGCCTGCGGAAGGGTTGGAAGCGTTTGGGGGGTTTGAGGGCGGGCAAACGGCAGTCTTGAACCCCCTGAAAAACAGATGGCAGTGGCATGTAGTAGCTGTAAGAGTTGTTGCCTTGGAGGCCTGCAGGAGGGTTGGAAGCGTTTGGGGGGTTTGAGGGCGGGCAAACGGCAGTCTTGAACCCCCTGAAAAACAGATGGCAGGGGCATGTAGCTGTAAGAGTTGTTGCCTTGGAGGCCTGCGGAAGCGTTTGGGGGGTTTGGGGGGTTTGAGGCCGGGCAAACGGCAGTCTTGAACCCCCTGAAAAACAGATGGCAGGGGCATGTAGCTGTAAGAGTTGTTGCCTTGGAGGCCTGCCGGAAAGGTTGGAAGCGTTTGGGGGGTTTGAGGGCGGGCAAACGGCAGTCTTGAACCCCCTGAAAAACAGATGGCAGGGGCATGTAGCTGTAAGAGTTGTTGCCTTGGAGGCCTGCGGAAAGCGTTTGGGGGAGGGCAAGGGCGGGCAAACGGCAGTCTTGAACCCCCTGAAAAACAGATGGCAGGGGCATGTAGCTGTAAGAGTTGTTGCCTTGGAGGCCTGCGGAAGGGTTGGAAGCGTTTGGGGGGTTTGAGGGCAAACGGCAGTCTTGAACCCCCTGAAAAACAGATGGCAGGGGCATGTAGTAGCTGTAAGAGTTGTTGCCTTGGAGGCCTGCGGAAGCGTTTGGGGGGTTTGAGGGCGGGCAAACAGCAGTCTTGAACCCCCTCGTTTGGGGGGTTTGAGGGCGGGCAAACGGCAGTCTTGAACCCCCTGAAAAACAGATGGCAGGGGCATGTAGCTGTAAGAGTTGTTGCCTTGGAGGCCTGCGGGAGGGTTGGAAGCGTTTGGGGGAGGGCGGGCAAACGGCAGTCTTGAACCCCCTGAAAAACAGATGGCAGGGGCATGTAGTAGCTGTAAGAGTTGTTGCCTTGGAGGCCTGCGGAAGCGTTTGGAGGGTTTGAGGCCGGGCAAACGGCAGTCTTGAACCCCCGCAAAAACAGATGGTAGGGGCATGTAGCTGTAAGAGTTGTTGCCTTGGAGGCCTGCGGGAAGGTGCGGAAGCGTTTTGGGGGTTTGAGGGCGGGCAAACGGCAGTCTTGAACCCCCTGAAAAACAGATGGCAGGGGCATGTAGTAGCTGTAAGAGTTGTTGCCTTGGAGGCCTGCGGAAGCATTTGGAGGGTTTGAGGCCGGGCAAACGGCAGTCTTGAACGTCCTGAAAAACAGATGGCAGGGGCATGTAGGTGTAAGAGTTCGGCAGGAGCATGTAGATGGCCGGGGCATGTAGCTGACAGAGGTGTTGCCTTGATGGCGTGTGCCTTTGCTTGCGACCCGAGAGCCAAGTTCCACGCCTCCGGTGGTCCCAGGCGCCGCCCCTGCCTTGGCAAAGGCCGGGGTCGGCGGATATATGTTTTTTTTTGGATTCTCGGATTATCATAATCCTATAATCCTATATGGGTTTGTTATTATCCATGGAGTCTGGGTAACTGGGAATCCCGTTCTTGACCTTAACCAACCGGTCGCGTAACCGTCATCACGCAACGACTGCAGCGACTTTGGCTGAGATCTCACCCTGCGTTCTGAACGCACCACCGGTCGGCAGCGTGCGAGCAATGTGGGCACATGCGCAGCTGTGGTATTTGGTCGTGACCCTGTTGGCATGGGCCTTTTACACAGATCCAGCCATTTCCCAGCCGAAGGTCTTGTGTAGACCCTCCTGGGCACCCGTGTGGCTCTTGCAACAGGCCTGGTTGAAAAGATGAAATGGCAATGGGGTGACAAGGAGAGATATATCCAGGGGATTTTGAGTCGGGATTTTGAGTCATATATAGTCATATTATATCCAGGTAGACTCAAAATTGGCATCCCCGGCATGCCCCAATTTTCAGAAGCCCAAAAATCACCCATTTAGCTGGCGAAATCCGATCATCATCAAACCATGAAATCAATGAACTTTTAAGGGTCTTAGGACAGGGCGTCCGACGTAATCCGATCACAAACTATAGTTGTATAAAACATATATAAGTTGATTTGAAATTCTGTGATCCCAGTAATGTTTTTTTCATGACATCAATATTAGTGCAACTCGATAAGTCTATGTATCTATGTGCAAGTGGCTGCTGGAAGTAAAGCTCCAGCCATTTCTGGAACCAGGTTTGGCGATTAAATCACATTTTCCTCACTGGCATGGTGGTCTTGGGACTGCTTCTTGCCCCTCGTTGGCGATGAGATGTTGCACCACGCTCCGAGCCCTGTGGATTCATGATTGTAGAGGGTTATACATGGTTATACTATATATAGCTATGTGATATGAAATGTGATACGAAATGTGATATGAAATACTATATCCTCCATGTCAACCTCCATCTCAATCTGGGTTATACTATGTAACAATATGTAACATACTATCCTCTTTAATCGATGGGATGATGATCATCCTTTGAACTGGGCCAACCAGGAATCCGCTTCACCAGAAATGGAATGGAATGACTTCAGTGCCGATTTTCAAAATTTGCAGGACAAGTTCCTGGAATTGGTATAGATAAAAAAACGGTAAAAGAAACAATGTTTCTTGCAAAAACATACGTGGTTAAAGCCAGTTTGAGGAAGCGAGTCCCTGAGTCCCTATTCTTGGTAGGTCGCACCATGTTGTACCCCAACCAATTATGGTGTCATACCATCTTTTGCCCCATTATATATATATATGTATATAACCCAACATATGTTGCTATAACATGCTATTATAGTAGCTATAGCATGTCCTAATGTTATGCCCCTATACTCTTACTGTTATTTGTTGGTCTTTTGGTTACGCTGTATATCCCACCAATACACCCCATTAACATTACATCAAAATCACAATCATAACCGTCATAACGCCACTATAACACTAAAATGTTGGCTATACCCCATTCAAGCGGGGATACGATGGGGTTCTAATATTATAATGTTAGCTATACCGGCAATACCATTAGGATTAAAATCTCTATTAATATCACCATTATATCCCATTTATTATATCGCTATTCTATCCCCACAATATGGTGGTGGTATCTGGTGCTTTGATGATTTGGGGGTAGCATCATCCTATAGGAAGACCCCATATCTCCGTTATGTATTGGTTTTCACGGGAAAATCTTCACCGGAAACCATGGTGAATTTACCATCAAAAAAAGGGGGTTTCCGGTGAAAATTTTCCCATCATCCAATTCTATGATCTATCTCCGTTATACCACCAAATCATGTATTTTTCAAGGCAAGCGATTTGGTCGAGTTCCTGTTGCTACGCCTCTGCTTTTCTCTTTGCGTTTTCTTGGTGGACTTTGGAGCCTTCGCAGCCTATGGTGCCGTGGAAAACAAGAATCAAACAATAGCAAAACTTAGGGCCTCTGACTTTGGGAAATGTGTAATATATCAGGTGATCTAAAACAGCAAAAGTTTGGGCCTAGTTGGAGGATCACCCCACTTAGCAACTGGTTGGTGGGGGTGTAACCTGGTTAGCAACTGGGGATTACCCAGAATTTTGGGACTTACGATTCACCAGGATTGGTGTTACCATTAACAATCCGTGAGATGCTCCTCCAAGTAAGGCTCAGGGGAGATGTTTATATTGCGAATATGTTTGTTCACGTTCTTGACGTTCTTGAGTTGTATCTATTTTGAAATAGGATAGCGTCATATTTTGTGATCATCCAATGTGTTGTTCGGACATCTTCGGTTCTTGCTGATCTGGCAGTTTCATATCTGTATCATCCCCATCTCAGTTGATTTTCTGATGTTCCCTGAATTGCCAATTTCGCTTGTGGCTCAACAAGCAGTTGGGCCATCTCCATTATCCCAACAGCGAAATCTGCAGTTCCATTGCTTGAATCCGCAGTGAAAAAATCGGAAGTCCTGGTAGTTGAGATGTTTTTTTGAGGTGGCCATCCAAGCTTCATCTTCATCTATACTTCGTTAGCCCTGGTTTTGCCTCCCGGTGAGCCACTTGGTCACCTGAATTGTGGCTTTTGGTTTGACAGAGATCTATCCAAAACCTCCAGCAGACTCTTAAAATTTGGGATTGTGATGAGCCCCGATGCAGTTTCCAACTGGGGCTGCAGTTGGGATGACTGACTCATGGGGCCCCCACGCTGTTATTAGCCCTAGAAGTTGGGAACATATAATTCCAATAACTATGGCTACACCTAGACCCCCCATTACCCCAAAAAAATGGTAAGAAAGCCGAAATTTATGGGGTAAAGCACCCAACCGCCCAAACCTTTGGTTTTTGCCTTAGCGCGGCTAAGGCACCAGTCGGGCGTCTTGCGACTGATCGTGGCGCATCAATTAGGATCCCCAGCAATCAACAAGTTGCGCATTGGGGGCTTGGAGTATCGTGGATTGAATGATGGGTTTAACCTTTGTAACCCATAGGATCCATGTATGCTATATATGGTAACATTTACCATCAATATACCCCAAATGTTAGCATATATACCATACATGGATATACATGGATCCTATGGGTAATGAATGGAGGTCTCTTTGTTTGTATTCTATGTATATTAATGATACCTTCTTTAGATGTATCTATTCCATGTGTAGAAAAAGGATGTTTCCGAAAATTGGGTACTGTGCCCCAATAGCTGGATGGTTTTTTATCATGGAAAATCCCAAACAAAAATGGATTGCCTGACGGTACCACCATTTTAGGAATATATGTATATATACATACATACATCTGGGCAAATTATAACGACCTCACTGCGACCTCACTGGAATAGTGGTTAGTAAGGGAAATCATCCCCAAATGGCCTTATTTCAGGTCAGTGAATTATAATAATTTACCCAGATACATATATATATATACATTTATTGGTTTACAGTTCCATTGAACTATAGATATACTGTATCATATATTTACCATGGATGGGATCGTTTCACCTTGATTTTTCCCAAAAAGCTTGGCAATGGAGAGTCAAGTAAGTTTTATTTGTGTGAAACAGGTGAAAATCATCTACAAATGAGTGATTTTCATTGATTTTCCATTGCCATGTTTGAATACTGTACCGGGTACCTCTGTGAATTGATGCAACATGATGGAACAATATAGAACACATCTTCTTTGTTTGGCTTCTTGTAGTCAAGGACCCAAAAAACATCCAGACATTGTCATGTTGAATGGAACACTAAAAACGATCAATCTGAATAAATTATAGTAATAGTAATTCACCAGCCTGGAAGAAGGCAATTTGGGGATAATTCCCCTACTACAGCCATCGTTTCTGGTGAGGTCGTTTATCCAGAACAATGCTTTTTTGTGGGGCGCCCCCATTTTGAGACACTCTCCAAAATCCTTCAGGTATCTCAATTTCAGCACTCTGGAGTATCATCTCCGCTTCTCGCGAGATCGTGAGAGCTGCAAGCCTCATGCTTTGATTGAACCCATTTGGATGAGACAACGGTGGATGATCGATTTTTGCCTGCGGAATGTGTGGTTGATGAGGATTCTCAACTGCTGCGGGCCTTTGCTACAAGTAACCACAGCTGGTGACTTCATCAGTTTTGAACTTTTGAAGATCCAAGATGATCATGTTGGTGATTGCCTATTTGTTTGACCCTACCGGGTAAGGAATCAAGAAATTCAATAATTATATATTGAGCTTGATGCAAGAATTGTTAGCCCCATTACGGCTCTTAGGATCGACCCATATATCCACGTGTTCACCATGTGTTCACCATGTTTTTGGTTGCCGAGTGACATCAACCAGGTAAGCACTGCTTGTATCTGCCTTGTAGGCAGCGGCCCTGCGTTGTATGTTGCTTTTGCATTTGCTTGCAGCTTCCACTTGCTGCTCGGTGTGGATGTATTTGATCCCGACCTAGATGGAACTTGGGTGAGATGATGGAAGGTGCTCACGTCTATACGTGTTAATAACTATAATTACATAAAACAATGATGAGTTGGGCAATTTCCGGCAAATACATATCCAAATCATTCCAAGTCTATCCAAGTGGTTGAATTCAACAGTTTTTGAAGTGTGCTGTATTATTTGTTTTGTGGCCAGCTGCGGCAACGAAGGTTGTCAATTCCTTTGCTGGGAATTGTGTTTCCCTTCAACATCCCTTGTTACGTGATAGCTCTGCTTCCCAACTCAGCTCAACATGCAGCCTGCCTGCTCAGCTTTCCTGCCCTGATCACCGCACTTCTGCTGTTCAGCAGCACTTTTGTGATGGCAGAGGACTGGCCATTGAATGGCCTGCCGCTTTATCCTTACAATGCACGGCAAATTGGCAAATTGGAATCCCTATTTGGTCGCTACCTACTCGCTCATTCGGATGGCAAAGATCGTGAGTCAAGCATTTGTTTGACTGAGCTCTGCGTCTCTGCATGCCCTGCAATTTGTTTTCCGGGTCACTTCAAAGCACTCGAAGCCGCTTGGACTTGAACCTGAATCAACCATGAATCAACCTGATGTTTTTTTCTCGGGTGGTGCTTTCAAAAATGCCTCAATTAATGGCTTCCATATCCCCCGAGTATCAATCCTCGATTGACTCAGATTTTTGTTGGTTGACCTTCATGCTTCCAAGAATAGTTTTGGTGAATCTTTCTCTAGCGTCTCCAACTTTGTTAGACTTTCCTCCTTTAGGGGCAGTGAAATGAGTGGTGTCCAGATTATATAAATAATTTCATAGCAAACTGTCAAACTACCAGAGGCTAGTCAGTGGTTCACATGTTACACTTTGTTACAGTTACAAACTACCCTCTGACTACCCTCTGGTAATTTTCGCATGTTACTGGAACGTCAACAGTAACATGTGGTAATTTTAACAGATGGTACCCTGTGGTAAGTTAACATAGACCCTGAAAATAGTCATTGTTTAGTTGAAAACTAATCTTCCCCTATCTACCAGGGTCTATGTTAATTGACTGGAGGGTAATAGTGGTTATAGCTATATATATATTTATAAATGTGTATAATATCCATAACCCATAGGATCCATGTATGGGATATATGCTAACATTTGGGGTATATTGATGGTAAATGTTACCATATACAGCATACATCGATCCTATGGCTGGAAGATTCCCAATCCCCCAGGCAATCTTCGCCTGCGAGCTCGACCACTCGACGCCGTTGACTCCGTTGACCTCCGACCACCCGCGGCGAGACCTCGCGGAGTGGCTGAGACGCAGCCGGCGCTTCGTGGATCAGCGCGCGGAGGGACAACCCGGGCGATGCTTCGATGAAGTGATGGAAAGCACCGCCTAAGTCGTGGGGCAAAAATAAAAAACGAAGTCATGGGGGTGCCCGGACATGGCCATGTGTTTTCGCATTTAAAACGATTTTTTAGTGGGGAAAACATGGATTCAAATGGCCATTGAATTGAGGAACATGAAGTGAAGAACCTGGGGGAATGCTACAGAATGTTTATGAAAGTCATGGAAGAAAGAATGACTTCGTATTGAAACCATGGTGGCTTGGGGATCCCCCATGACTTAAGAAGCCCCCAATGGGCAACACAAGGTTGCTCAGTTGGGTTTGTCTGACAAAAGGATATACCTGCAATATAGCCATGTGATAGGGATAATTCATTATGATTGACTATGGGATTTTTGGGTACCCTATTTTCAGACAGACCCAGTTTTCAATTAATTGAGATGTTCTTGGATGGTTTTCGGACATGGTGCATTCAACCCGGACGTTGATGGTTGGAAGCATCTTCCTGTTCCTGGCTGGCGTGTCAATGCCAATCAGAGATCGTTCCATTGTTTCAGAGGTTTCACTTTGAAAGACATCAAATTTATATAACACGGCCTGGCCACAATTTCCAAATTATAGCAGGGAAACATACCCCATCATCCCCATCGCCAGCAAGTCCGTAGTTGCTGCTGTTTTTGTGGTGACTACATTGACACCTTTGAGGATCAACGGGGCAATTTTATGGCTTCCACAGACCGACAGACCGAGGCTTGAGCACAGAGAAAAGGCGTTTCAATAACAAGTCGAATATTGAACCCGCAAGAACTATGAATAAATGGGTTGAATTCCACATGAACAGCCACAGTTTTTGGGATAATCTATGACTTGTGATTGTTAAATGATACCCTTTGCCTTACTGGTGCTTAGTAGAAAATCAGGGAATTTTCCAATCTATAACAATTGTTCATAGTCATCCCATTCCCCCCTTCCCTAGTAAACACATGTACAGTAAACACCAGCAAGTTGCCAGATGAATTCATATTTTGTGAGCAAGAAAGCGCTGCTTCGTTCCGTTGTCCGTTCCTAGCCACGCCACGGTCTCTCGAGTTCTTATCAGTGGAGCAAGCATGATCGAGTACATTGCTGAATCATCGTGTTCTCGTTAAAAAGCTGGGAGTATACATACATGAGTATAACTACAGTATAACCCATTGTTCCACATACCTAATATAGATACTATTGGAACCAATGATGTCCTGCAACAAAAGCGCTGCCCGTCCGAGCTCCACAATGGGCGGTTGGATCCTATTAGGAGTTTGCTTTGGTAGACTATTGTTTCCATGGGTTTATTACTATGAGTTATAGCCCAACTAAAGCTTATAGGTGGTTTCAAATATGATTCCGAAATTTTCAAGCATAAAAATGGAATGGTAAACCATGATAAGCCCCATGATAAGGCCCAAAGCTTCACCGCTCCACTAGGAAGAGTCAACTTTGCTCTCCATGATGGAGCGAGTTGTGTCTCCAATTCCCATGTCTCTGAAATGATAAGATCTACAAGCAGAAAATGGATTTGTTTGTCTCATTTCTTTCAGTTTTTCGTTTGAAGATCACTTTCACCTCCGAAGGAACATGATTTGCTGAGACCAGCACTGAGAAGTGGACACACAATGGCCTCAGGCATCGTGGGTGCCGGCGGAGTTTTGGTGCCGCCGGATGGATATATTGAGGGCATCCGCGCCCTCTGCGATAAGTTTCTCGTCCGCGTGGGGGAGTATTGTGGGGCACCCAAGAGATAGGAGGATTCTGGATGATTCTGGTGGTTTGTAGCTACTACAACTGTTGGATTTAGGGTGGATACCTACAGTTCAGTGGATGAAGAAGTACGACTCTCTGATAATTTAGCAGTTGTCTTCCAGAGAAGACATCACTGGTCATGAACCCATGTTTTCACGAAACAAAGGAGTGACAGCGAAAAAACTGTAGCCTAGCCTGGTCCAAGTTGTGTATCCACGCTACTGGATATGGTCCGTCCTACTATCCACCTCATCCTGGGCCCAAGTGGGCATAAACACATTCAATTTTAGATATGATATACACCATGAATCCAAGATGTATACCCAATAAGGGTAATTTGATATTACATAGCCATGGAATATTGTCGTGTTTAAAGGTAAATCAATAGACGGGGCATTTTCCATAGCAAAGTGTTACATTATCAGAGAGTAGAAACCATAAGCCAATCCCTCAGTCGCAAGGGTTCTTTGATGAAAGGTATGGCATTTTGATGATCTGCGACGAAGTGATGGTGGGCTTTGGTCGAACTGGGCAATTCTTTGGTTTTCAACATTTTGAAGGCGCGGGTTGGACAGGATTACAGGGGGCCTCACTCTTAATTGGGGGAGTCCAGAAATGGGGGTACGCTGGGGTACCCTTAAAATGGATGGTTTATATTGGAACATCCTATCAAAATGGATGAGTTTGGGGGTTGATCATCGCAGATTTTGTTTGCTCCAGGTGTGTGAATGAATAATTTAAGCTAAAGAATGGGATTCACTTAGCCTACCAGTCCAATGTTTGCCTGCAGAGGCGTCATTCCTGATATTGCCCCATGGCTGCAAAAATTAAGCCCAGGTGGCCTCAGAAATTGGAGATGTGACGGATGTGACCCAGGTGGCCTTTCGGGGTCATAGCATTTTGATCTCCATGTTGGGACTATGATCATGCTTATCTGGTGGTTTGGAACATGGCTTTATATGCTTTTATGACTTTCCATTCAGTTGGGAATGTCATCATCCCAATTGACGAATATTTTTCAGAGGGATAGGTATACCACCCACCATGCAGTTATAGTTGTTCAATACCGGTTTGATCCGTTTGGGCTCCTCAGTCTCACAAACCCGACTCTGTGGTCATTGAACATAGCTATAAGCACTAATTATTTTGTATGGATAAATTGTCGAACTCAATGGGCCATGGCTTCCACAGTTATGTTAAATTTCCAGAGAGTAGCTACATAAACCATAGAATCACCACCTTTGTGTCGTTGATGAGATCCCATTGAAGCCCAATTAATATCCCATTCATATCCCATTTAAATTGACATGAATTCCCCACAAAAAGTACCACTAAATTCGCCCAATTAGTTCATCAATTCACCATTCGGGAAATCTCCATTTCCTCAGTTTTCTGCATGTCTGGTTGGTGCTGACTGGAACATGTTGATAAAATGATGGTCCCAAAAAAATCTCGGGAATTTGGATGAATTTGGGCTATCCCCATGTTTTGATTCCCATAGTCATGGGGATACATGATACATCATGATACCCAAAATGATGGGAATGTCATCATCCCAAAACCAGTCCCTCTTCGTCCATTTTTCGGAAGGGTCGCCTCAGCAGTCCCAGCAGTCCCCAGGTCACTAGCGCCAAGGGCCTCACTGGATCCTTCCTGCCACTGTCCATGGTCGGAGTCACTCGGCTGCGAAGCGGAAAACCATAGTCGACTGGGGATACATGGGGATACGGGATACCCAATGGATGGCTGGGCAAATCCCAATTGGATGATCGTTTTTGGGTACAGACAACTGATAAAGTCCTGCCTCGTTTTTGGGAATCACCAGAATTCGCTTGGATAAGGGGGTTAACGTAAAAGTCGTGCCTCGACCCTAAAACGCAAGCGAACTCTGACTTCAAAATAAGTTGTATTTTTGATCACCAACTTCCGATGACTGGATAGTACCATGGTGTTTGGTGGATTTTTGATATGCAAGTTGGGTCAAGGAATGTTGCGTTTAGGTTGGTTTTGTTCACAATTCCTGCATCGTTTTGGATGGGCTCAACAAATTTCAGCTTACATTGCTGTTACTGGAGACTATGAGCTTGAAGCTGTACTAAGCCATTTGTAAAGGCCGACTGGTTTGGTAGTTGTTTATTTGGTTTATTTGGTAGTTGTATTAATTATGCCATTTCAGGCATTTTTCATCTGGAAAATCGACGTGAAAATCATGTTAAATCAACACAACATGTAAGATGGAAGGTCCATTATGTCTATTTTGTTGTGGTGAAGCTAAACATGATTGAAGCTAGCCATAGCTATAGATATATGTGTATATATATATACGTATATATATATATATGTGATGAAAGTCTATGAAAAGCGTTTTTTGAAAACGTCATGGCCCCTTTTAAAAACCCACGGACATTGAAGTCATTTCTACTGAGAATTTCTGATAAAAAGTGGATGGAACTTGATGGAACCGTTTAACTATGGAACATCACCATTTTTCATAGGAAAATTCAGAAACTCAATGGTGATTTCCATGGTGATGTTAAATTACTAGAGGGTAAGTTGATTTAATCTCACTAAAGTTTCATGAACTCCGAAAAGATTGAAGAATTCTGAAGTGAACAGTTCTAAGCAAGTTCATCTACCCTACTAAAGTTGGATGATGATTTGCTCTCAAAAATCTACAAGTCAAGAAACCATGGTTCTTCACATGTTTTTTTTCTGTGAATTGCTTTCTTTGACCAATTCAATGATTATGTAATTTGCGGAACGCCCAGTGGTTCTATTTATTTGATATGAAACGCATGGAAAGGGACATATTTATATATACCATCACATACGCACATGTGGGATTTTGTAGAAACTTTTTCGGATCTCGCAAGTGGTCATGAACTCTGGTGTCTTGAACATATCGAGTAGGTGCCCCAAGGTCAGAAACATCCGTGGGATTGGAACACGTTCGGCCAAATGTCATGTTTAGTCTTTTCAACTATATACCATTTTGCTCGGTTTTCGGCCTGGTTTGGGTTCCGCCTTTTAAAAATCTCTGAAGTGAAGTCGTGAAAGCGTAGTACCAGTGGCATGAGCAAACATTGGTTGCACCCTCTTGTACATTGTGTAGTAATATGTTGTCTCCAATTCAGCGTTGGGTTCAAATTCTCTCATACGTTCATACTCTATCATACTCTCAAATCTAGTTTGGATGTAGCCTTGTGAGCTGTCTCTTTTCAGCCTGTTAGATGGCCTCTATATTGGAGTTCTGTGTATTCCTCATATTAATGTTGCGTACTGATTTGTAGATGTCAACACCCCCGTTGGATGTGCTTCCCACTATCCATGAAGAAATAGCATATGTCATGTCATCCATTGATTTTGCCAAACGATGCCAAACTACATACCCTCTGGTAATCAATCATGGCTAGCTGGAAAACCCCTCCATGAGCTCGATGAGGAAGTAATCGATCTGGTGGAGCCTGCACTAGTGATGCCCCCGGCAACTTTTAAAGGCTGATTTTTTGGGTCGGTTTGAGGCTCCCACTATTTTTGACATCTTTGAAGACACGCCTTGGCGCCTGCCGGTGTTTTCTCACCCGTGGGGTGAAGCAACCGGACACCGAGGTCCGGCAAAAGATCAAGGACTACTTTTGGGAAAATCCGGTTCCTCGCCAGAGAAAACAATGAATGCCGCAGTGGTGAGGATTCGTGAAGCCAATGATCCGAATTTAATATCAAGTGACTGTTGTTTTCAGTTCGAGACGTTGGTGGTTCAATTGTCTAGGTTTGACGTGGCATCCAGGCTCGAATTTGGCTTTTTTTGTGGGTGGTCTCCATTTTCACCAGTGATTCCCCTATGAAAAATGACCAATTATTAGACACTCACTTGGGGGTTCCTTATGACTTTGGAATAGAGTAGAGTGGATATCCCAAGAGATCCCCATTGAAGCGTTGAAAAATGAACCGTTGTTCCACTGGCACTGCTAACGCCAAGGTCGGTTGGGGCGCCACCTATCACGCTCACCCCGTGGCTTTAGCCTGTGCCTATGAGACGGTGAAGTACATGCTGAAGGAGAGTGGAGCTTTCGACCGTCCTTCATGGTGAGTTCACCGAAAAAACTTAGGTTTTTGTTTTTCCACATTTATTTAGTATGATTAGTACCCTTAGATTTCCTGGTGAATTTTCATTTTGTCCAATTTGAGATGAATAGGGAGATTTGATATGATGAAATAGGATGTGAATACATATATAATATATAGATATGATATATATATATGTGAGAGAGTTAAGGACACAATCTATGACCATCTCAGTGAGGAATTTGCTGATAAACCATACTCTATTTTCAGACGAACCCAGATTATTGGGTTGATTTTCTGATGTAAACTGAATTGGTTGCATCTCACATGAATTTTCGAGATGCAACGCATGGGTCGTCTTACATCCAATTTATTGAAGTCACTGGATGCTTTGATCCTCGATGTCAGCACTGAAGAGGTAGTATCAATGTGGAGGTGGACATTGAATGAAATTGATCACATCCATCATTCGCAGGTTCTTTTCGGAGACTCTGGGAACGCTTTTCGCTCATGGGGAAAAACAGGCTTTGGCGGGGTTCACCAGGAGCAGATCGTTGAGAAGGTTCAGAAACTCGAGCCAGTGATGATGCAGGCGGGGACGAAATTTGGCCATGAAAGCTACCCGGCCTGGTAAACATCCAAACAACGTATGGAAAATCATCATGTTTCATGGGAAAATCCACGAACTAAATGGCCATGTTCAATAGCTATGTTAAATTACCAGAGGGTATAGTTTGGTGGCCAACAGGCAACTGTTGTGGATGCTCCGAAAGGCAGCAGATTTCAGTGATTTCAGCACAATTGACCCCTCAATGAGTGGAGCTTTGCGAATTCGAGGGGCTCCAGAAAACCACCCCTCCCAGAATTTCCCCCAAAAGCAAAACTGCAGCGAGGAGCTGCAAACGTTGGTGCTGAAACACGACTCGGTGCGGCAAGCACGAAATGTGGGACTCTTTGGTGCCTTAGGCAAGAAATTTGGTTGGAAAAATCTTTGGACATTGTTTTAAGATAGTATTAAGATAGTGTCTAGAGTCTAAAGTCGTCGAACATGTATAGATAGATGATGTCTAAGGATATTGTTAGGACATGTCAGGAATTTTAATATGATATCCAAGCGAACAAAGGGGATTTTGTTGATGATGATTTAAGCAATACATGTTTGGATTTATCTTATATAATTTATCGTGCGGAAAGTCAAGCGAGTGAATGCGTAAATTTTGGGTCGGCAGAATGGAGGATGATCAGCATGGAGCAGGGGCGGGGAATATCACCACATCGTCATGTTTTCTTGCCCCCAAAAAAATAAACGGTGCCTGGTAGTGGGTCAAACCTACACGCCCCCAAAGTATCTTACTGTTAGATGAACATCCAAACATACTCGATTCTGTTCGCATTTGGCATGAATCATTAGGGTCCCAGGGTTTTTGACCCCTAGCCTCACCCAGATGGCATTGAACTATCAGAATGCCAACTGAAGATATGCCAACTGCATCAGAACTTTGATGGTTGGTGAGTTCCTGTTGATCCTCTACTACTGATTAACTGGCTATACACAGCTGGTAAGAAAAAATGTGGCCGTAAAAAATGCGGTTGATGGCAGTCGATGGCAATCCTTTGCAAAAGCAGAGTTCTGATCACTGCACGCTGTAGCGTCGTAATAGGTGCTCAGTAACATTCAGTGGGACACTGCAATCCGTACGCTCAACATTTCCAGACACAACCTCCATGTGACTAAGGTTGCTTAGATTTGCAGAAGCTTGCTTGCAATCTCAGGTGTCCTTGTTGACATACCAATTTCAGCGGACATCCCGGCATTGTGATGGTACAATTCTGCAAGGGAATCTTGTTTCAGGGACTTCACTCAATGACAAAAATCAAATCAGATAATATCAGATTCACAGACCAAAAGGACTGACCTCCCACATGCTCGTGAAGTAAGTAGAGTCTCTTCTTTGGAGACGACTTAGACAGAATCCGGGTGAACGGGGGCTGTTGACACCATCATCGGGCAATAGCCATCTGTGTTTTTCGGGCAAATGCCCAAGTCTCTCGAAAATATACACGCTGTGCCGCTGTGCCACTTACATCCCAAATAATTGATGGTACAAAATTACAGTTGTATACAGTTGGTGTGTATACATATATATATAATTACATATGTGTATTCTAACTGCTGATTGTTTCTATATTGTTCTCGTCGACAATGCCCCCATTTAATTTAGGTTGATCAAAAAACAGCACCCATCCGGTCGTAACGAGCTCCGTTACCATCCCAAATTGGGGCCATGTATAACCAATATCAATATGATCCAACATGACAATCCAATGATAGCCTATAGCCTATAGCCTACTATAGCCAATATTAAACCCACAATTAAGAAGCCTTTAAGAGCTAAAACCCACTAATTATGAGCCACAAAAATCTCCCGCCGTTTTACCTCGATATTGTCCCCGTTCAGGAACCCCGAGGGCAAGTTTATCCAACGTTTGGGTGCACCGTTGCCACCCGAAGTGCAGCTGCTGCGGCAGGCAGGGCCGAGCAGGGCAGGGCGATCTAGCCCGCATTTGGTTGATGATGATATGAGGTAAATGGAGACTTAGCCATCACTTTATAATATTTAGTGTATTTGTAGGGCTTCTAACTATCAAGAACTATCAAGAATACGGACAGGATGATTGGTTGACTTGGGGAGATTCTACGAAGCCATTTTTTTCTAGGTGGAATCATCGGATGATTCAAAAGTCCTGGATTTCATGGGTTGTCCCATCAAAAAAGGTGACAAACCGGTGAGGATTGGGTAATGACTCCCTAGCGGCCCAGTATTGTCCCTTTGATATTCGATGATATCCTAGTATCTCTTCATTAAGTCACTATCTTCGCTGGTAAAGGGTCAAAACCACTAATCCCTTCACCCTTTTTATTGAAATATATCAGCAAAACCATCAGCAAAACCGTGGATGATATGTGGATGATCTACACATGACCTACTTGGGATTCCTGTTTCGGGGTATGGGAGTTCTTTCCCAGGCTCTTCGGGATCAGGGCCTTTTGGCGCTCTTCCGACCGACCTTGCTGCATTGCTGCCCTCCACTGGTGATCCAGGACGGGGGTGGTGAAGTTACCAGGATAATATGCAACCCTGAATTGTTGAGGATTTGGGTTTTGAATCCTAGTGTACCATAGTAGATTGTTGAGGATTTACCATAGTGTACCCTGGTGAACAATTCAACAATAAGCAATGAGGATTTGGGTTTACCATAGTGTACCTCGTTGCTGGTTTACCCAATTCTATGAATCCCGCTTTGGAAGGGATATTGATTGTCCAAATGAGGACGAAGCAGATATGTTTGGCAACTCTCCGTGAAAAGTGAAAAGTGGTAGCGGGTTTCGAATGGCCAGCTGAAGGGGCTGGGGCTCCACTCATTCATAACACTTTAGCACCTCCATTGTTTAGGTTGGCATTTTTAGTTTATGGATGTTCATAGTCAACTTGAAACAACAAGTGAAGTGGTACATTATGAATTGTGGATGGATTCTTTTTCAACAGTTTTCCACATTTTTCAACATTGTGAGTTCCACTTCCATATGCATTTTTTGTTTATTGTTTGTCATACAGAGGAGTATATACTGTACTTCCTTCTTGCATCTTTCATGCGCTCCGGGTCGACCCAGATTCGTTTTTTCAGGAGGAGCAGCTGAGAGAAGGTTTCAGCATGCTCACAAAGGCCAGGGCGGCGGTTGGCAGCTGCGAAGTAAGGAAAACCGCGGCTGGAGGGGGTATCGTTGGCACCAAGCCTTCAAGCTGACGTGAGTAGATCTCTGCCCAAATAGATACCCTCCTCCCTCCGGTGTCATCAAACGTGGCTTAACAGAAAAATACCTTGAAAATCGAGGTTTCAATGAGAACATGGTCTACTGGAAGGTATCCTGAAAAAATCAGATGCCATGACTGAAATCATCAATTTTTACTGCAGATCTTTGTGTCAAAGATCCTTGAATTCCAACCTGCCAGGATTCACCCACTGGTCCTGGAATAATCTCTCTCATCCCAACTGTCTAATATTTTTCAAGATGGTTGAAACCACCAACCAGCTCTTCAGATGGCCTTCATGAGGAGTAACCAGAGAGAGTCTATAAATTGCATCAAGGTCCATCACGAACCGCACAAATATCAGTTGCATCATCTCATTAACATCCATTCATCTGGCAAAAAGTCCCTCACTTCACTCACTTCTACTTGGTTTACCCTCTGGTAAACTAACATAGCTATGGAAAATGGCCCATTTATAGATGGTTTACCTATTAAAAATGGTGATTTTCTATAGCTATGTTAAATTACCAGAGGGTACCTATGTTTACCTCTTGAAGATGTTGTTGAAATTGCCAAAGCTCCAACGATCCCCATTTTGTTCGTTTCAAGCTTCATTCCCTGCTGTTTAAAATGAAACCTGGCACTGGCGAGTCTTCAAGTTTATATTCATTCATTACTTTCATTTGTTTTTCACTCATTATTTTCCCATCAAAAGAATACAGATTTCCCAACCAGCCATGTTTCATGACCGGGTACTGTACTGCAGAGTGGTTTTAAGTTGGTTTCTTACCCATCTAACATTATTTAATCATCAGACATAGTTATCCTAGTGAACTAAACCGGACTTGGCCAACTTAGCTATAACCCACAATGATTCAGTTCTACGGGGATCTCATGGATTATTATGTATTATCTGGACCGTTATTGCTATGTACATTATATACCATGATATATCATGATATATCATGATATATCATTTTATATCATTATATATCATTATATATCATTATATATCATTAGATATCATTATATATCATTATATCTCATTATATATCATTATCATATGTTGATACATTAAGCAAATGGTTTAAGTATATCTATATGGAGGCTTCCTGAAATGGGTGGTACCCAAAATCATCCAAGTCAATAAATCATTAAACAATTTTAGAAATGAAAGCCATGGTGACTTGAGGTTCCCCCATTTAGGAAACCCCCATATGAGGATACAGTTATGAAGTATAGACTAATGATACTAAGCATACCCGTATCTATGTAGTTATATAAGTTATATATTATCATATATTATCTATATCAGTATGTGATGCTATTATATAAGTATGTCCATTTCAAGAAAGATAGATACATATGTGTATATATATATATGTATAACCAGTATATAACCCAGCTCTTAACCTTTCAACAAACCTCCCCCGCCATCGCAGGCCTTGGAGCTGCTTGACCGGGAACAGCAGCGCCTCTACTCCCTTGACGCGGACCCCAGCTTCCGCGTCCAGACCTCGACGGCCACGGCCTAGTGGCCAAGGATCGGGGGCGGGATAGGGGAAGAAAAAATCGGGTTGACAATATATATATATATATATGTTATAATATATATATATGTATGTATATATTCTTTATGAATATATCTCTAGGATAGTTAATATAATCTACAGGATGTGTTATTTGTGACCAGTCAGAAGTAAGGATTTTGTGATCTGAATATGATCTGAATCTGGATATGTCGATAGAAAAGATCGAGCTAGGGTCCTGGAAAGATGATCTAAATTCATTAGTTCATCCATCCTATCCCAAAAAGCTGATTGAAATTAGAAAACCATCAATTTTTACCCTGGTTCACGCCATGACTAGTTCGTGGACGGATGTTTTTTGGAACGGCTTGAGCTACGGGAACATGATGTTTTCAAATGCTGGTTAGGTTAATGTTAGGTATATCTCCGATTGGGGATGCACGTGTCCAGCAAAATGGATTTGTCCAAGAATGGGGTACCCAAGAATCCCGCAGTTGATTGCTCCTTTTTCAAGTGGCTCCCCTATTTAGGAGAAACCCAAATCAGGACCCTGGCTACTATATAGCCAGAACTCGTATACAAAGCTGCTGCTATATCATATAGCCATAAGCAGTACTGTATAATACTGTATATATCATGTAACTGGCAAGTTTTATTAGACAGTTCAGTTTTAAAAAAAAGCGCCATCTCCAATTCCTTCAGTGATGGGCCCCCAATTGTAAGGTTGTGATCCATGAAATCCATGGAATCCCATCTACGGTGCAAGGGCTGCACAGCTCAACACCTAAAGGAACCACATTTGTGTGTCTATATATCTATCATCTATCTATCTATTGATCGATCGATCGATCTATCTATATCTATATCTCTATCTATCTATCTATCTATCTATCTATCTATCTATCTATCTATCTATATCTATCTATCTATCTATCTATCTATCTATCTATCTATCTATATCTATCTATCTATCTATCTATCTATCTATATATCTATATCTATCTATATCTATCTATCTATATCTATCTATATCTATCTATATCTATCTATATCTATCTATATCTATCTATCTATATCTATCTATATCTATCTATATCTATATCTATATCTATATCTATATCTATATCTATATCTATATCTATATCTATATCTATACCTATATCTATCTATATCTATATCTATATGTATATCTATATCTATATCTATATCTATATCTATATCTATATCTATCTCTATCTCTATCTCTATCTATATCTATCTATATCTATCTATATCTATCTATATCTATCTATATCTATATCTATATCTATATCTATCTATAGCTATCTCTATCTATCTCTATCTATCCCTATCTATCTCTATCTATCTCTATCTATCTATCTATACATACATTACATTACATTACACTACACTACACTACATTACATTACATTACATTACATACATATACATACATAGACATACATAGACATACATAGACATACATAGACATACATAGACATACATAGACATACATAGACATACATAGACATACATAGACATACATAGACATACATAGACATACATAGACATACATAGACATACATAGACATACATACAGACATACAGACATACACATACATACATACATACATACATAGACATACATAGACATACATAGACATACATAGACATACATAGACATACATAGACATACATAGACATACATAGACATACATAGACATACATAGACATACATAGACATACATAGACATACATAGACATACATAGACATACATAGACATACATAGACATACATAGACATACATAGACATACATAGACATACATAGACATACATAGACATACATAGACATACATAGACATACATAGACATACATAGACATACATAGACATACATAGACATACATAGACATACATAGACATACATACATAGACATACATAGACATACATAGACATACATAGACATACATAGACATACATAGACATACATAGACATACATAGACATACATAGATACATAGACATACATAGACATACATAGATACATACATAGCATACATAGACATACATAGACATACATAGACATACATAGACATACATAGACATACATAGACATACATAGACATACATAGACATACATACATAGACATACATAGACATACATAGACATACATAGACATACATAGACATACATAGACATACATAGACATACATAGACATACATAGACATACATAGACATACATAGACATACATAGACATACATAGATACATAGACATACATAGACATACATAGACATACATAGACATACATAGACATACATAGACATACATAGACATACATAGACATACATAGACATACATAGACATACATAGACATACATAGACATACATAGACATACATAGACATACATAGACATACATAGACATACATAGACATACATAGACATACATAGACATACATAGACATACATAGACATACATAGACATAGACATACATAGACATACATAGACATACATAGACATACATAGACATACATAGACATACATACATATATTCCCTGCTGACCGCTGCAGGGCATATCGGTTTTCTTCCTCGCACTGCGATGGTCTTGCGGCCAGTTCACCAGTCTAGAGTTGAGACCTGGGCAGGCCGTTGGGTAATCCCTTTCCAACCGTATGATATTAAACACCTCTCAGAAACCATGGTTTATTTGGGACCATTTATAGATCCATGGGGATGTTGGATAGTGGGGGTTAAATTGATTTTGAACTACAACAATTGAATGGTCTGAGTTTGCAAATTAACTTATAATCGGGAGGAGCGCTTAGTATGTTTCATTGAGAACCTTTTTTTATTCCTAGATGGTTCCGCTATGTAGGGCCAACAGTTTCCATCCTACCTCAGACGATCTCAGGCGACCTCAGGCGACCAAAAACAATATCTAAACAAGGTCCAAACAACATGTTTTTCATGTTTTAATACCCCCTGGTAAATTAACATAGACCCTGAAAATGACCAATTTATAGTGGAAACTAGTCTTCCAACCCCTATCTGGCAGGGCCTATGTTCATTTACTGGAGGGTAGCTCCAGTTCAGGACAGATAAACGGTGCTTGGAAATTGGGAACAGCAAGGAACCACCAATCCACAGATTGACTGGTTCCTTTTGGTGCTCGAAATTGGATGAAATTGGTGGTTCATCATTTCTCAAGGGACATTTTTTTATTTTTTGGGTGATATACCCCATGTTCAGACACACCCATCTATCATATCAAGTTGGTTATATAATGTTATAATATGTGAATACACTGTGTATGTACAATTAGATCCAATCCCATCAATATCTGATTAAATGCAATGAACCAGTTCTTTACCCTATATCCCTGTTCAGGTTTTTCATGCTCTCCGATCAACCTTAAGGACAGATTGCTTTTGATCTCAAGTCACATTGGGCCTTGCCAAGAAACTCATGCAGAATGACTGAAATGCATGCTGACATGGAGCATTGGCATGGAAGGTAGACTGATGGTGTCCTAATGTTTACAAAATCATGAACAATGTGTGCTTCAATGATCACCAATCAGTTATGATTCAGACATATCGAAGAATGAACTTTGTACCAGACAAGAAGCATGTGGGATCTAAACAGAAACATGTACTTGTGGAAGCTCAACAAGTTGAAATCAGATAGATTCATAACATTGCAATAAAACAATATACTCCACCAGTTGGATGAAAGAAACCCTTCAACATATCACCGGAAAAAAAATAAACAACACATGACATGATTCCGATAAGATCTCCGACCCAATGACGGTGCATTCCACGCGTCGACCTTCCAGACATTGTTTATATGCTTTGTACATGAGAGGCTCGGGGCAGCACTGTGCAGCTTACCACCATGATTGTCTGAGAATTCGAGTTCTTCAAACCATCACAGCCTGTCCGGTTAGCACAAGACATGACTTCATTAGAAAGAAAATGTTCGACCCCTCAAAGTTTGTTGTTTTTTGTTGAGTCGCGAGTCGCAGGTTTCATGTGTTTTCGGTATCCCTGATACCAGTCACTGCGCCGTCACTGGAATGATGGTCAATAGGAGTAGTTCTCCCAAAATAGGTTGGTGAATCAATATAATTTACTGTAATGACAAGACGAGATTAATAACCCGCCCCTCTGCGCCCCGCTTTTTGGTCAACAAGGTCTTTGGGAGAGCCGGGGTATGATTAACTGCGGGGGGATTACTGATCCTAACTGATCCTAACTTTACATTATCCAGATCAACACACTGCGCGCTGGTTTCGCTTCACAGTCGCCCAAGTTGAGCCGTCCAAATTTGAGGCAATGCTGTCCACAGGGAGAAAATCCCACGAAGCAGCCCTGGTTTGAAGCTGTCCTGTCCCATGTTTTGAAAGGACAAATATGTTCTGAAACATATAGAAATCAGACCTGAATTTTGTCTGCAAATTGGAGAATACAGATTGAAGAGGCTGCATTTTTGGCTGAAGTGGAAAGCTGGTTGGTGGTTTCATTGTTCAGACGACTTTCCATGCATATTTATCCTAGGAAACTTGTCAAACAAAACGGCAATCCAATCATCGAATTTTGGGGCTCAACATGGCTCAAAAGATGCCGCGAGCAAGATTTGCTTCGTTCTTAAAACTACCAACTTCCGCGCGGAAAGTCTGCACCAAATTCATTGATTCAGAATGGCCAATTGATGCCGGCAAGTTCAAGAAATGGCTGTGTGCCATCCTAGACACCTGCGATGCTTACGGACCATGAGGGCCCAGGTTGCTAGTGGTGCTATTGAAGCACTGGAATTCATTGGACACCCCACATAAATCTACGCTTCATGTTTTCACCTATGGAGAGAAACATTATCCCTGGAATGACTGTGATGACTGTAGCAAAATGAAGGCAACCTGAGGCAGTGTAACAGACACTCATGGCCAGCTGACCATCGCATGGGCTTCGGCTGAGTGGCTGGCAGTTCCTGCCGGGAATGCAGGAGAACCTTAAGACTTTTATCCACAGAAGACATGATTCATTCTAGCATACTTCAGCCATAAGAAAGAAATGTCCCAGTCTTGCAATAATGATAACACCAACAATCTGTATAGTAATCTAATATAGCAGACAGAACAGATAGCACAGATACATCGGTCTACAATAACACGCTAATGTTTATTGCTCAGAGCCAGGAAGCAGAGGGATAGCTTGATCATAACCCACCAATTTCACCGGAATTGGATGTGAACTATCTGTTTTTCTATCTCCAAATGGAAGGCTTCAAAAACCCACAATGACCTAAAATAGATTAAAACCTACTGTAGTTTTATCATGAAAACTACATAAAACATCATAAAACTACCATTTGGTGGGTAAATCATGGTATATCCACCATGTTCACACCTTCAAGAGATTAGCGGTTTAGCAGCTCCTTCACATCTAGGACTCCACATTCAGCATTTGAGGCTGTGAACGCCAAACCATCCGAATACCGAAACCAAGACCCCGCATTGTGCGGCAGATTAACAGAAACCCGTTTGTGGTATGATTTCAGCGGAAAAGCAGTCGAGGGAACGGCGCAGAAACTGTATAGGAATGCGGCATGTCAGGTACGAGATGTTTAGCTCTCTTCCACACGATGGGTGGTTTCCAAGCCGAGTTCCATATGTCGGAGGATTTTTGGAGTGTAAACATTTTGGTATGTCAAGGCACTAATCAAGTTGTGTAAGTTTGCTAGATACTATCACATCTATCACACTCAACCATTAATGGCAACACTATGCATGATTTCACCAACATATGTCTTGGCGATAACCAATAATAATGTTACACCATTTCTACCATGTTATAACGCATACAGTGCTTTCGTTTTACGGGTGGATTTCAGTAAAATCTCCAAGAATTTCCTTTGGCAGAAGCCAATTCACATCAAGTGTACCAGTTGATATACCAATTGATACTGTGGATGGTTGCGAAATCCTGCACCAGGTAATAGGTGGCAAACATCCCATTATTTATAGGTTTTCGACATTTTTCTACCATCCCAGGTGCAGGATTTCGCAACCATCCACAAATATGTGAAATTTCTAAGGGTCTCCTGAACCCCTCCGGAAGTTCTCGGTCTCTGAGGTCTTCGGGTTCAAGATTCGCGTGGAGAATCCGCAAGGCGAGGCGTAACCGCGTTTTGTTGCGACTTCTATGGCCGGAGTTGGTTCATAATTGGATTAAATTCCCTTGTTAATAAGTATACTATACTCTGTCTCAAGGGGATATAACATGATAGAACATGATAGAACATGATATAACATTATATAACATTATATAACATGATATAACATGATATAACATGCTATAACATTATATAACATGATATAACATGATACAACATGATATAACATGATATAACATGATATAACATGATATAACATGATATAACCCAGTTGTGAATCAACTAACAAGTTCATAACTGGGTTATAATAGGTGACAGCCCGGTTATTCATTTACCAGTTTTCTGTGTGGGAAATCCCAAGGAAACGATCCAGCAGTTTCCGAGCTTTTTTTGCGGAGCGGATCTTGATGATAAGCCTGAAATCAGGGTGATCTTGGGTAATCTCACTCAATCTCACTCAAATCTAGGTTTGATGGGTACGATCAGCGGAGAACATCTACTTGTTTACCATGCAGGAAGCAAGAATCGAGGTGGAAACCACCCCAAACATTCCCCAACTATAGGTACCGAGAGGAACGAATAACCAAGTAGCATTTCACTCGACAAGCCCTCATGTGTCAGAATCAGCGCCCAGTACATCACCCGATCAAACTGCGCCATGAACCTTATCTTAAATTGTTATTTGATCCATATTGATTCATGCTAACCAGATTTCATGATTTCATGTAACAATAATTTTATAGCCCCATGAAATCTGCATACCATTTATGGGACCATTTTTTTTTCACCCATTTCACCCATCAGATCCTCATCGGATCCTCGGATCTCAGGCTACGATCCTTCGCAAGTCACAGGATGGACGCTCTTTACGGCGGATGCTCGGGGGCCCACACGGGTCATCCAGGGGATCACCATGGGACAAAAATCGACGACCATCGACCATCGACTGGACTATGGTTGGGCCACATGGTTAAGGGCTATACCATCTGGTTATGACCAACATAGCCATGGAAAATCACCATGCTATTAATAGGTAAACCATCTATTTCTATGGGCCATCTATACCATGGCTATGTAACAAATAACCAGTGGGTATATTTATGATTTTTACGGTCGCAGATCCACTGGGAAAATTATCTTCCATTCGCGACATTTGCCTTTTGCGAGGCGAGTATCATAAAAAGTGTGGTTTTACCATCCAAAATGATGATCAATGGAGGTCATGTGCACAGAATCCTGGAGCTTTCAAACCATGAGGAAGATAGATTTACAAAACTGAGAATTGTCCCAGAAAAAATGAATTTCGCTGACCAACAGTATGGTGAATCTATTCGGTTGGTGATTTTTCTGTGATAAACTATGGGATGGTCCGTCGACTGAATCTTGAGACATGTGAGGATTCAACCGGAAGGATTCTAGTGTAGGCCATCAGGATCGGGATTTAACCAACAAACATGGAAGATACCCTCTGGTAATTTGTAACATAGCTATTGAACATGATTATTTATAGTTGTTTTATGTTGTTTTACCTATTATAAATGGTTATTTTCCATAGCTTTTTGTATGTTTACCAGGCCGGGTAAAATTGGATAGAGATGGGTCCAATCAGCAATCAGCAATCAGCGTGTTTCCCCCACGGGACGGTGCTTCCAAGCCTTCATTGTGTTTTTATCCTTCATTGATTGGGATGATGGAGGGCCAGTTTACCCTCTGGTTATGTCAAAATAGCTATTGAAAATGACCATAGAAATAGTGGATTTTCCCATTAAAAATGGTGATTTTCCATAGTTATGTTAGTTTACCAGAGGGTACTTCATGCAATGATCCATGAAACATGGACGCAATGGACGAGTCATTTCTTTCCAGAGCCGCAAGCATAAAAACCTGACCATCGCCATTGAGTCATCGGTTGGAAAATCCACTTGGAGATTTCTGGCTGGAAGAATCATCGAAGTAAATGGTGGATTGTCCAGCTAGCCACGCTTGAGGAATCCGGAGGAGATTGTTTCAACATGTTTTAACCTTTTAACCCCTAAGAAACTAAAAAGCGTGCATCATTTTGACCTTGGTGGGTGCCACTTTGGCCCTGAAACCAGCCAAAAAACCCCTGCCAGGCCAGTGACTACATTGTGGATGGTACTCCACAGTCCCTTGGGCCTTTAAAATTGAAACAGGTTGAAGGGGATGGAATGAGCAGACTGGTATGTTATGGGATTTTATGGCGACATTTTATATAATGTTATGGTCAGCTTAAAATGATATGTGGGTTTGTCAATGTGGCATCTCGAATTCCACTGATTTATCATCATTTGTTTCCGCTAAAATTGTCATTTGTGGGGTATACCGGTACGGTATACCTCATTTTCAGACATACCATGACATACCCATATATACCCATATGAATTTCTTTGATGATGTTTGATGCAGTTCCATGGGAACATGCGATGTGGTGGTGCATACACAACGACTTGTGGATGAGTGAACCAGATGTGCGAAGACCCACCCAATTGGCTGTGGACGGCCTTTTCGGCAAATTTGTGATTCCCATGTCAGAACATATGAGTTTCTGCGGTTTTGTTCAACAGAGTTCTCATTTCGCAGGAAATTCTAGCTGCTACTGCTCCAAAATTGGGGCATGTTGAGGCTAGCCCAAAATTTATGTATTTATGACTACTCAAGGGCTTTTACTGCTTGGACTACTTGGAGATGCGGTGAAAAATCTTCTTCAGTTACTCCTAGTGGTGGCTACCCTCAGTCATTTTTATTCGCTCGTCCAAACATGGTACTCCTGTTTTATACCACGGGCTGATCATCATTTCCTGACCCATGACGGATCCATGGTGCTGCTATATATGGTAACATGGATCCCATCAATATACCCCAAATGTTACTATATATAGCATACATGGATCCTATGGGTGATGGTTGGTCATGTTTTCTTCATTTTTCTCGTAAATAAAATTGCCATAACTTATGTGAAATACCAATGTTTTGCAAGACTGACGTGTGCCCAAAAAGTCCTGCGCCGCCAGGACTATCCCCTTCACCAAGATGGATAGCACCAGCGACGCGGCGGCAGCCGGGGATGGGACGAAATCTCTTTCCATGGGGTTTCCTAAAATGGTGGATCCCACAAAACAAGGGCTTTTATATGCTTTTATATGGTTTTATGGCTTTCAATACTAGAATAGTCTAATTTGGATGATTCGGTGGTACCCCCCATTTTTTTCGGAAATCTCCATGTGGCCCCCGTTCGTGTATAATCCGAACCTATTCACCAGATATATCAAGCATAAGTCATGATTAGTGAAGTGAGTAGGGTAGTAGACCAACTTAATTATTTTGGATCTCCACATTGGATAGCATGAATTGGGAGATGAACGTCTATTAGCAACGGCTATTAGGATGTAAAAAAGAATGCTTTGACTAGCCATCTTAGAGCGATTTTCCACTGTACGACGGCAAATATCCCTATCTCCAGATTTGGTGGATGATTTCAATCAGATTTGCTCTTGCACGTCGTTTATGGGGAAGTTGGCTCTTGAAACGCTCTTGAAACGGAGCGAAATCATAAGGATCGAGTCATCGTTTGTTCAATCTCGATTCGGGTTGACAGCGACATGAATTGGGTGGGCATTTGTACTCAAAAGGAATTGAAACTTAAAAGCTCGCGGCTTGAAATGCCAGTCAGAGATTACTGAGACATACTGAGACATACTGAGACATACTGAGACATACTGAGACATACTGAGACATACTGAGACCTTTCACCACCCCACCCCATGTATCATATATATATATATACGTGTAATTATATATATAATATATTGATGTAAACATCTATGGTCTATGGCATTATTAAAATTCCACCAGGACTCCCAGCCGGAACTTTCCGAGGTTGGGGCATTTATTCCAGCAGCACGTTGGAGGTGGCCGTGAGGGTCGGAGTCTCAGTTTTCTGCGGGGAGAACTGAAAATGAATGGAACTCCCCTCTGGTAAAAACTAACGGTTTGCGAACTGGAACATGGCCATTGAGTTCGTTGATTTACCCATGAAACATGGTGATTTTCCATGTTGTTTTTGTATGTTTACCAGGCCGGGTAAATGTTGATATCCAATCGGTTTGGGATTGAACACGGACCCCGTGAAGCACGTATTCACCCCGCTTCGCGTGGGGTGGCCGCCCACACCGCAGGTTTATTTCGGTCCGTGAGAGGGGCTAACGGTGGTTTTCCCCCGTGGGGGCTCCCCAAGCTAAGAATTTTCACTTTTCCCCCCCGTGGGGGCTCCCCAAGCTACTTTTCCCCCCCGTGGGGGCTCCCCAAGCTAGGGAATTTTCACTTTTCCCCCCCGTGGGGGCTCCCCAAGCTAGGGAATTTTCACTTTTCCCCCCCGTGGGGGCTCCCCAAGCTAGGGAATTTTCACTTTTCCCCCCCGTGGGGGCTTCCCAAGCCAGGGAATTTTCACTTTTCCCCGCCGTGACAGCTTCCCAAGCTATGGAATTTTCACTTTTCCCTCCCTTGGAGGCTCTCCAAGCTGCGGAATTTCAAATAGCTAGACAACGACGCCTAGATAGTCCCCCAAATCCCGTGTTCTTTGAATGTGTTTCCATGTTTTTGCAATGGTTTCCTTCAAAGCACGGTACTTTACACTTTTGTCGCCATAAAACCGGTCGAAAACATCATGTTCGACAATGCTTCCAATTCCCTTATCTCCCCAACCGTTGAAAATACCGCTATTTACAGTGTTTTCTTCAATTTTTCCATGTTCCAATGCCGGTAGCCAACTCCAACATATATAAAAGAAATCCTTCCAAAACATTGTTTTTGACAGTGTTTTTCCAATGTTTCCAGTCAAACAGACGGTAATTTACACGTTTTTTGCCATAAAGGCAGTAAATCCTTCCAAAACATTGCTTTTGACAGTGTTTTTGTAATGTTTCCAGTCAAGCATACGGTAATTTACACGTTTTTTGCTATAACGTCAGTCCAAAACACTTGTTTTTGCAGTGTTTTCAATGCTCTGGCATCCAAAAACCCTGCAAAATCTTGCTATGTACAATGTTTTTTTCATTTTTGGCCGTTTTTCCATTGCCGGAAAGCTACCAAAATGACCCAAAATTCCATTTCAATACCCTCTTGCGCTCAGACACCCAAAAATCCTCGAAAAATGTCGAAAACACCACCGTATTCTGGTCTCGGTGCGAAATCGTTTTTGGCCCCCCCCCCCAGCTAAAGCTGATATAGCGACTGCTATATTAACAAATGTCATTGAGCATTTAGTGTTGCTGTTTTGCCCCCCAATAAGCACGCCTTCACCGCCAAAGCGGTGTGGGCGGATTTCAATACCCTCTTGCGCTCAGACACCCAAAAATCCTCGAAAAATGTCGAAAACACCACCGTATTCTGGTCTCGGTGCGAAATCGTTTTTGGGCCCCCCCCCCCAGCTAAAGCTGATATAGCGACTGCTATATTAACAAATGTCATTGAGCATTTAGTGTTGCTGTTTTGCCCCCCAATAAGCACGCCTTCACCGCCAAAGCGGTGTGGGCGGATTTTTTGAGAGCTACCGGCGGCTACAAGCTGAAGACCTTAGAAATTTGATCATGGGACTGATGCTAAGTAGGGATTTACTTCATTTTAGTCGGCTTGTTCCAGGGGCGTTTCATATGATTGGTGATTTTGCCCTACTGCAAGAGAGCGCTGAGCTCATACCAAAGCTTGTCACTTCTATACAGATGTTGTCATTGACAGTGACAAACAAACTGACAGTGTATCCGGAAGATCTTTGGAATGGCTTGTGCATTACTGAGTCTTGAGAAGCATACTGAGAGTAGATAGACATCCATTTGCTAACAGGGATTAACCATGAATGTTGTAAATCTAAGAGTACACCATC
>CAMXCT020000668.1:285235-582735 GCA_947184155.2 Cladocopium goreaui | reverse complement strand
ACTATGTTCAACCTCAGACCACATCAGCTCCTGCCATACAGAATCAACCAACTCAACAAGCTCATTATTCTTCTGCAGCTTCAAGTTCTGGTCATGGTTTCTTTTCATTTGGAACAACTGAACCAGCACGTGTTGATGTTGCAGAGACAGAGCCAGCACGTGTTGATGTTTTGACATCCACGTATGCAGCACAAGATGAACAACGACGTACTCGTCGTGGAGGACAGAACCAACGTGATGCAAGAGCACATCAAAACAGGAGAGAAATGAAGAGATTCCCTGTTCTGGTTGGAGAAGTTGGTGCACTACGACAAGGTGTACAACAACGTCCAGCTGTAGTGCCCAGGCAAGTTGGTCTTCAAGAAGGTGAGGCTTCATGGAAGCCATTGGCAGAAGGCACATCATTGTTTTCACATGGATGCTCTACAGAGATAGAGGAACCATCACAGCAGAGTGCTTTTTCATTTCATACTGTACAAACTGATCTGGCATGTGAGAATGGACTAGCTTTTCACACAGAGAATTCTGCACCACCAACTGTGTGTATTCTGGATCTTGGATGCACAAGAGCTATGGGCTCTCGACGAGCAGTTGAAGCATTTTGCAGATATGTTGACTCACATCCCAACAGTGGACTCTGGTATGAAATTCAGCCAACAAGTTCAAGATTCTTCTTTGCAAACTCACAACAATCAAAATGTACTGAGAAGCTCGTGATATTCATGTATGATCATGGATGGAACACTCAGTTTACAGAATTCGACATTGTCGAAGAAGGTGATGTCCCGTTGTTGATGTCACTTCCACAGATGAGAAACCTTGGATTTCAATTTGAACTTACTCCAGAGAAGGCTTATTTGTCCTGTGCACGTATTGGCATGAGAAAAATGGTTTTGAGGACAGCCATTAGTACTCATCTCATTCTCGACCTACAAGATGTAGCATGGTACATGAGCCAAGTTCATTTCAAGACTCCACAAGTCAAAAGTTTCTATTCACAACACGATCACTTTGAGTACAGCCAGATTGCTGTCAAACAAGATGATCATGAAGGAGAAGCTTTGGTGACTGGTGACTACTGGCAGGTTGATCCACTACGTCGTGAACTCATCAGGCACCACAAGGACAAGAGAATGAACTTACATGAGATGACTCGATCAGAGAAAACTCCAATTCCAAAAGATCAACTTCTTGATGAGAGAGAAACCCACATGGAATTCCAGAAGAGCAAGAAGAAGGTTCTTCACAAGGACAACTGGCGCACTGAGAAGAAGAGGTTTTCTGAACAGAGTGAAGAGTTCTGGAAGGGCAAGACCATCTACAAGATCAAGGAGGACTACGTGATCCCAGATGACATTGTCAGAAGTGACATTGATCGTGCAAAGCCCTTTCGTGGAAACATTGATGATCTTTTTCACCCTGAGTCAGCCTCTTCAGTGCCATCAGGTGTACAGAAGAAGAAGCCAAGCTCCTTAAAGAAGGAGGAAGGCAAACGATTTCAAATGGACCAGGCTCGAAAAAGATTGAGGTAGGTCCACCTGCAGCCAAAAGACACGTAGGTAAGCAGAAACCTCAGGTTGTCGATGACTCTCAATCAGGTTCATCAAGAAAGAAGGTTGTTGTCTCCTATCCCAAGCTTGATGAAGAAGATGAGCTTGATAAGGTAGCTAGGGAGTTAGGTTTGGACAAAATTGATTCAGATGAACCTCAAGTCATTGAACCAAAACATTCTGCACCTGCGCGCAACCGTGGTAAGCAAGATTCAGAAAGTCAAGTTGAGAAACTAGGTAGTGATGCTCTTGAGCCTAGGCGAGTTTCGATTCCACTGCCTGGTAGTGAAGTGCAAGCCATGACACCAGCATACAGAAAGATGCTCAGGAAACTGGAGGATAGTGTGGAACTTTACAAGCTTCATATTAAACACTATCACATGTCTCCTACTCAATTCAGACGAAGGACTTCCATGTTAGGACTTCCTGACTCTGTCTATCAGAAGTATGAGGAGATGTACAACAAGTGTCGTGTGTGTAGTACTTCCATTGCACCACCGCCGCGAGCCAGAATTTCAGGCATACGATCCACCAACTTTGGAGATGTTATCTTTGTTGATCATGCTGAAATTCAGTTGAGGAAGAACAAGTACATGGTGTTGCTTGTTCTTGATGGTGCAACCAACTTACTTTGGGCTACGGCACAAAACTCACTGAACAACAAGGAGACCATTCAGGCTCTAAGGTTGTGGAGTGATGAACACAATTGTATGCCTAAAGCCATTGTAGGTGATGAAGCTTTCTTTCAAGAAGACTTTCTGACTTATTACCGAACTCATGGTATCAAGGAATGTCCCTGTGGTTCAAGAACCCCATGGCCTAACAGAGCTGAATCAGCTGTCAGACTTTTCAAACGACAATGGCAAATCATGTCCAAGAACCTTGAAGATGATAGGTTCAAAGGAATCACCATCAGAGAAGCTGTGAAGCGTACTGTTTGGGCCAGAAACACTCAACTCACTGTTAGTGGTTATTCTCCTTTGGAAATTGCCACTGGTAGAAGACCACCAGATCTTCTGGATATTGAGACTTCTGATCCTGCTCAACTTAGTGTTGACCCTTTACCTGAAGACAGAACACAACTCGAGTTGCAAAGGTTAGCACTGAGGGCACATCAGGAAGCCAGACAAGCTGCTGACCTCAGACATGACATGGCCAAACGAACAATGCCATCAGATGGACCTTACAAACCAGGTGACAAGGTTTTCGTTTGGAGTTCCCCTGTCAATGCTAATGCTATTGCTTCAAAGGCATGGAAGAAGGAAAGATGGATCAGAGGTACTGTTATCTCTCAAGAAGGTGCTATGGTCAATGTTCATGTTGACAACGCAGTCATGCGTGTTAATCAATCGAAGGTGAGACGTGACCATGATGAATGGCATGATGTTGCTGTTCCTGGACTTGACACATCGGAACCTGTTCCACTTGCAGTTGAAGATGAAGATGACTATGAACCAGACATCGCTGAATATGCTGAAGCCTACTTAGGTGAACAAGCTCACTGGTTTTGTCAAACTGGCAAATGTGATGTTGTGGAACTCTTCAGTAGCAACACTGGTCTTAGTTGGCACATGGCACGATTGAACATGAAGGTTGGTGAACCCATTGACCACAAGCATGGTTGGAGTTTCAACAGCAAAAAGAAACAAAACCAAGTTTGGAAACAACTTGAGAAGCTTGATCCTGAATACGTGTTGATCACAAATCCTTCACCAAATTCCTGGAAATACTCGGTATTCAAGTTTTGCCTTGATGTGATGAAATGGCAAGCTGACCGAGGAAAAGGTTTCTTGGTGATTGCACCACCTGATTCAGGATTTGCTCAGTTTTTGGCTTGGAAGAAATTTCAGAAGGACAGAATCAAGTATCACATTGGTTGTTTCAACCTTGACATGACAAATTACTGTCGTTGTGATCCTTCAATCAAGAACTTGCGTGTGTATTACAATCATGATGAAGACTTTGACATGTTGGAACCACAGCATGCCTTCAATAGAGAAGGGAAGCTTTGGAATGATCCACAATGGAAGGTCTTACCATCTCACTTGTGTTCATTCATTGCGCAGTTCACACAACTTGTACCTTTGCAGAACATGAGACAATGTTTCTTGTTTGAAGATCTGTTGGAACATTTTGATGATGGAGCATTGTGTGGCACGTCAATGTTTTTGGACCGTGAACCTGAGTGCTCGTGTTTGTTGCAAGATTTGCATCATGTTGAGACCTCGATTCCAGTGCCGTTGAAGCACATTCTTCCACAGAGATTTACCACTCAGTTACTTGTTCAAACATTGAGGAAGATTGATCAGTTGCCAAGGAGTACAGAGGCTAGTGTCAGAGAATCAACTGACCCCAGAATCATTGAACTGATTCCTGGACTTCAAGATGTCAGAAAGAAGACATTGCCTCAAATGTACTTTGAAGATTGCAGTGTGTTCAGAGGAACTTATGGAAGAGTGAATCCTTTGTTTCAACATCCTGAAGATGCTGTCCTACTTATTTGGAAACCTGGTGACTATGATCATGTTTACTTCATGTTTGTGTCACAGTTGTATCCACATCATGAACAGTTCAAAATCCATGAATGGAGTATGATCGTCTTTTCACGAGAAACGACTGGTGCTATCAAAAGGAGAGTTGAAGATCCTCCTAGTTCAAGTAGCACACCACCAAATGGTGACGATCCCATTCATCCAGATCAGCATGGTGATGTTCCACCAAATGATGATGAGATGTTGAGTGGTGATGAACCAGAAGATCCTCTGGATGATGATAATCAACCTGATTACAATACTGGACCCGATCCAGGTGATGATGATGATCAAGAGTACATCATTCCAGATGATTATGGACCACCACCTGATGATGATTTGGATATGCCAGGAATACAGGACTCGGGGGAAACACATCAACCAAGTTCACCATCAACTCCGTTTTCCAATCCTGACATTCCAATCGAAGAGATTGCTGATCCTGGACAAGATGACGATTCTCCACCAGGACCTGATCCGACGTCAGAGCCTATCAGAGTTCAAAGGAAACAGAGACAGATCTCAACTGATTCTACTGATGCTTTACCAAAGGCAAAGGCAAAGGTGATTATCAAGAGGCCAAAGGTTCAATTACCAGGTCATGTTCAGCCAATTTCAGTTCCTACTCAGAAACCTTATGAAGATGAAGATGAAGGACCTTCACATGATCCTACTGCCTCAAGTTCACATGATAATACAATTCCATTGCCTACTACTACACCAACATCGTTTACGCCAGGTGACTTTGCGCAGCCAGCGCAACAGCAGTCTTCACAAGGAACACCAGAATTGGTATCATCACAACATGATGATGATGAAACAGAACCATATGAAACAGACGACACTCCTGTTTTGACTGAGGATGACATTGCCCAGCTTCAGGAAGAAGATGTGGACACTGAACCTTACACATCAGACCACTCTCATTTTGTCGATGTTGATGGTACTGTTTTCGTTCCTTTAGGACCAAAGGTCCAAGCTGCACCTGAGTTTGGTTCATACGATGTTACTGGATTCAAACAGTTTGAACAGTATCTTGCCAAGAATGGGAAGAAGCAGCCAAAGGCAGAATCAGTTATCACTCAAGAAGTCTTGAGAAAGTATGCTAAGGAGATCAAACAAGCCAAGCTTGAAGAATTCAGAAGTTTTCTGGATTTCACTGCCATGACTTTCAGAGACAAGAGACGTCATAAGATTGATAACTATGTCACTGGCAGATGGGTGCTTACCATCAAGGTTGATAAGGATGGACAGTTCAAGAAGTTCAAGGCTAGATGGGTATGTAGAGGCTTTCAAGATGCTCAAAAGTATGACTTACAGACTGACAGTCCTACTGCTACCAGGTATGGTTTTCGTGTGGCATCTCAGCATGCAGCCTCGATGTACTGGGATTTACTCCATTTAGACTTGAAAACTGCCTTCCTTCAGGGGGAAACATACGACTTAGACCGCCGCGTTATCCATGTTCAGTTGCCTACTGACATTGGTTTGCCTCCTTACTTGGTTGGTTTGTGCACTCGTTCCGTCTATGGACTTGCGGACGCACCACGTAGATGGTGGAACCGCCTTGACAAATTTCTGATTTCGCTTGGTATTCAACCTACAAGAGCTGACAGGTGTACATATGTATGCTATGATGGTGCTTTCAAGGAGCCAAAACAGGTTAGCTTTGCTGACTCTGAGGCAACAGAACCAGCACCTGTGACATACTACGTAAGCTCACAAGACAGTGAGGAAACGCGTGATGAATCCTCCGACATTGCTGAGGAAGTTCATAAGTCTCTTTTGGTTGAAGAAAGATTGTTTTCAGCTTGCTATCAACAAACCCAAACATGGAAACAGAGGAAAGAGTTCAAGGAGAAGAAGGTTGAAGATTGTGCTTGGACTCCTGTTGTTGATGAAACTTTGTTGAAGTTTTTGGAATCTGTTGAACACAAGTCTGGTTGGTATCCTTTTGAAAATGGTCATGCTCAAGTTGCCTATCGTGCAAAAGCCTTGAGAACTCCTGATTCACATTATGATCGAAAGAAGTTTCACTTGAGAACTTCTATTGTGAAGAGGAAAGGAGTTTGGTGGTTGCTTGAGATGAATCATGACATGAACAAGGACAATGTTTCCACAAGTTTGGAAGAAGAAGCTGAAGTACTTGTTTCAGTCTTCTTACCTTCAGAGCGTACTTATCTTGCCACGACACCACAGTTGACACCAGAGATTGTTGAACAACTCTTGGAACACTTCATGGACCCTGTGAATGGCAGTAATGCCAAGGGAAGAAAACCTATTGGCATGTGTTGTTTGCATGTTGACGACTTGTTCATTACAGGAACTCCAGAGTTTCTGGAGAAGTTCAAGAAAGTTGTCAAGTCACAATTCAAGATTGGTCATGAAGATGTGAATGATTTGATGTTCACTGGTCAACGTGTGAAATGGATCATTGATGAGAAGACCAAGAAGAAATCACATATCACTGTTGAACAATCACTTTGCGTCAGTGAACTTACTGAGGTTGTCATACCAAAAGGTTTGAAGGATGAAGACAAATGTGACAAAGATCTCCACACTGCCTACAGATCACTCTTAGGTAGTATCAACTGGTTACAATCAAGAACCCAATTTCAGTCATGTTATCAGTTTTCACGTTGTGCTTCTGCCGCTGCTTCCCCCACCATAGGTGATTGCAAAACGCTGAACAAACTTTGCAGGCAAATTGTAGGTGACCCGATGGAACTTATGTTCTGGCCACTGCAAGGTGATCCTAGATTAGTTGCAATGCCAGATGCAGCGTTTAGGAACAACAGCGACAAATCCTCACAGCGCGCAATGGTTATTTTCATGGCTGAACCGAGAAAGGAAAAGAGCAAAAACACCAGAGGTTCTCTTATTTTCTTTGAATCAACCAAAATCAAACGTACCACGTTGAGCACAACTGTTGCAGAGTTGTATGCACTCATGAAGTGTTATGGTACATGTCAAATGTTGAGAGGACTGATCAAGGACATCACTGGACTTTCAAGTGAGATTCATATGAGGACTGATGCAAACAATCTTGTGACTACTGCCAGCACTACTCATGTTCCTGAACAACAAGAGACCATTCATATGATTCAGATGCTTAGGAAAGAAGCATGTTCAGGTTCCATTGCTGACTTGTCACATATCAGAACTCAATGGTGTTTAGCCGATTGTTTGACCAAGAAATCTGCCAATCCTCAGAATCTTATCGATGCTGTTCGACAAGGTGTTCTTAAAGAAGTTGATGCTCATCCACCATTCAGATCATTACTGGAACACAAGGCTTACCTCAGGTCATGGTTGCCAACAGTTTGCAGTCATGTTGATTTCAGACATGATGTATTTCTGTTAGGTGACACCTTGAGGGATTCTTGACTATTTTTTGAATTTGTGCCTGCGGCTCAAGAGGCAGAGTCTCGAGGATCGCACTGTTTCTTCAACATGTCGAGCTCTAGCCGGTGGAACAGGGCCTCAGCCGCATCATCTAGTGATCAGGCACAATCGAACACTCGAGGTCAAGAACATCAAAGCTATGATTTTAGTCGAAGACATTCAGCTGATGGATATGCTCTGAGAAGATCAGAGGAAATCCCAGCTGACAATTTCGAACACCATCGACATTACCCAATGAGGATCATTTATCATTTTGCTATGATTACAGGCGCCAAACAGATTGGTTTCAGGCTCACGAGCAAGTGAGGAAGAAGAGAGAGCGCAATTTACATACATTGATGGGTCCACACAACATGAGACCAACTGACAGACATGAAATGTTCATGGACGCAATAGCTTGGATTTTGCACTGGGGAACTAGTCATGGAGAATTTGATGAATCTTTGAAATGGACTTCAAGTTTTCTGAAGTATCTCTGTGGCTTTACAACTCAGGCAGAAGAAAACTGGTTTGATGAACGATGCAATGATTTCCACGTGGACATGACTAGCTCATCAAGGAGAAGTTATTATATGTCATGTAGCAAGAGGCTATCCAATGTGTTGAGACATTGCAGAGACAAAACGTTATTCACTGCCAGTGGAGCTATGAACATTTCCTTACTGTTTGATCAGATGCAAGGAGACAATCCAAAGGAATATCACATGTCTGGAGCAGATTTTGCTGCTATGTTACTGTGTAATCCAAAACAACGTTTCTTTGTTGAGATCTCCATGAGATGGCAGTGGTACCCATATAGCTCAATGGCAGAGTATCCATTCGACGTTCGTCTTGGTGCTTTTCAAGGACATAGCAACCAAGTTGTCGATCCCACTGTGGCACACCACCAACTGACATATGATGAGGCTATGAGTTTGGGCTGGATTTTTCATGTCACTGATTACATGAATTTAGATTCCATTCAACAATCAGGCCTGAAGACCTTTGTGAAAGGAAGTGGAAAAGGCAGAAGGGATGCAGTTCACTTCATGTACCACAATGACAATGGTCAGGGCTACATAAGGATGGCAGAGGGCACGAAGCCTCCAAGAAACTATAGGCGACCAGTGTACCTCGTGTTGGATCCAAGTTTTATTGTGGACAACCAACTCTATCTGACAAAGAATGGTGTCATTTTATTTCATGGTGACATTCCTTTCCAGTACCTCCATGTCAAGGAACAACTCCCTACCATTGCATGTAACGTTGTTCATCAAGGACGTGGTCATTCTCTACCTCCATCAGTTACAGGTGGTTCATGGCACACCAATACAACATGGAACCATGTCATGAAGGAGAAAGGTCCAACATTTATTCCTGGACAAGACATTCCTGAAGAAGTCAGAATCACAGCATGGGAGTTCATGGGTCAACAGGTTCCACAAAACTATGGAAGATTAGTTTTTGGTACACCACTATGCAACGAGAATGACTTTGACCCGATTGTGGAATCAATCTATGGTGCAGCAGCAGAAGGCTCTCGAGAAAGAGAGGTATCTGCAGCAGAAGGCTCTCAAGAAAGAGAGGTATCTGCGCAGGCTGATGAACCCATGGAAAATCCATATGAACAGCCATCAAGAAGAGGACGCTCTCAAGAAAGAGAGGAACCTCAAGATGCATGGGAGCAACAACGCTCCTCATCAGGAAGTCCAGAATCACCACAACATGATGATCCTCAACAAGATGCTCAAGACAATCAACAAGAGGAGCCATCAGTGGACGTCCATGACGACCCAATGGGTGAAGAGGCTGTCAATCTCTGGGAAGCAGAAGATCCACCAGATGATATTGAAGACCCTGTGGTAGAACAGGCTACCAAAAGTTCAATTTCTGCATCGAATCCCTGGGTCCTGTATGAGGCAGGTATTGTCTGTGCAAGAGAAGAGAGCGGTGAACTCATCAAGAACTCCTCAGGAGAAAAAGTGATAGTTCTGCGTGAATGGAACCTACTACTCTCTTCACAAAAGATAGCACTTCGTAGACAATCGATCACTCGCTCAGACTGGGAGAAGTTACCATGGACAGGACATCTATGCTTACTCTTCACAAGAGCTTGGGAGATTGGACGCATGTTGGCACACTTCCATCGAGAAGGAAACATTGAAGCCATGGAAGGTTACATGGACTCTTGTCGACAATATTGGACAGACTGGATGCGAGGTCAAGTTGCCCCAACAGGTTGGGAAGACAGACACAGTATCAACAGAGACGAATGGAGAGAGAAGTTCTTGCTATACGAAAGAGACTTAGCAATACAGAAGGACATGGAGTATCTCTCAGAAGCAGTCTTTGTCTTTTACACTAAGCATCTTGATCAGTTCATTAGAGAGAACAACAAACTCTGGGGAGATTTCTGCAGGAGAAAGAAGGACCGTGATGGTAACATTTTGGATGCACTGGAGTTGAACACACATGGGTATGACATGACTATTCAAGGAATTACAGTTCCCATGAACAAGAGAACAGTCATCCCTGAACCTGAACGGCATTTCTCGTTTTCCACAAAGATGATGATCATGGCAATCGATCTGTATGAAGATGAAGCACCTGCTAGCTTTAGCCATTTCACAGTTTTTGCTTTGAACAAGCTTCGACAATTTGTGGATAGCAGAAAGGAATTGACAGCTCAATCCTACAGATTCTTTGTTGAACATGCCTACAATCAATTCTTTCAGCATGAAGCATTCCATCAATCTGCAAGAGCAAGGACAAAGGTCAGGGAATGCGGTTCAGGTGACTTCCACACATCTACAAAGCTCGATGGCTACATCTGGGTAGCTGGAAAGGACAAGATCGCTCACATCCCAGGATCAGAGCAACAGAATGTGGACATGGAAGGTCACGATGATGATGATGCTGAAGATGATTTGGAGTTTTTGCCAAGACTACAAGTTTTTGTCAGGAAAGAGGAGGAAAAGGCATCAGGCTCTCAGGAAAGAGAGGAAGAAGGTGTATGCTCTCAAGAAAGAGAGGAAACACAACCACAACAAGAAAGTGAGGTATTACCTGATGCAAATCCTCGAAGAAATATGGAAGATCGACAGGGACTGTTCTTAGTCAGGCAACTCAAACCAGAGCACAGACAGATCCTCCATGATATTACACTCGCAGGCCAATCAGTCCTCACAGGAGATGATCTTGAAGGAGGTCAACCCCTTGAACGTGGTGACATAAGCTTCTTCTCATTATGGTTGATGATGTCAGCATTATCAGATGCTTCCTTTTCAACATTTATGGAGCAGTATGCACCTATGATGGGTTATGAGATCTCTTACGACAAGTACTATGAGTTCAAACTGGATATTGACCAAGTTCTCAAGGACAATGAACACCTTGGCGCAGAAAATTTCTTTGGAGCAGAGGATCCTCATATGGTGGACGATGATCCAGACACTCCACTTCCAGATCTTCAAAGACCAGGCGCAGGTGATCCTGAGTACAAGCATACCATTGAAAGTTTGAACATTGAGGACAAACATATCATTTTGGAAACTGATGATGACAAATTGGTTGAGTGTACATTGAAATGGATCAGTATGTGCAATCAGAATGTTCAACGAAAGATCAAGGAAAGTTTTGTCAAACCAGAAGAAGGACAAGAGAAAGAAAAGGATGAAGAAGAGAAGATTGCTGACGAAGAAAAAGAAGAAGAAAAAGACACACAGGAGCCACATGTCCCAGCTGAAGGCTCTTCAGAGAAAGAGGAATCAGCTCCACCTGAACGCTCCTCAGAAAAGGAGGAATCAGGGGAGAAGAAGACAGACATTCAAGATGATGAGACAGCTCCTGAAGTGAAACCTGCAGTTCGACTTTACTATGGTCAAGATATCACTGGAAACGAAGATGATTCAGTTTTTCGAAGATTGAAGGATTGTTTTTCAGATGGTTACCATGGTGAATGGGCAGGATTTTACAACAAAGGTTATCCAGCGTCTTCGAAGCATCGACATATGTTTTGGCATGTTAAGTACAGGAAGACCATGTCTCCACATCATGATTTTTGGTACCATCTTACAGATGACCAGTTGATGGTTGAGTACATTGCCAGACACAAGAATCAGGATCCACAACTAGAATTACAAGAACTTAATCAGCGCATTGAATATGGTTGTAGTGATCCAAGGATGCATCCTCTTCATCAAGACAAAGCAGAAAGATCCTCAAAAGAAGCAGAAAAGAGGATTGATGACGATTTTGGAAATCTCACAAGGGTACTCCAAGATTACGTTGAGGACCACAAGGTCTTGCCTTACTGTATGATCTTGCATAGCTTGGCTTACAGGTATTTAGGTGGAGGCCTATCAGACCCAACGTACAAGGATGCTGAATTTCCATACAGATCCTCTCCACAGATAACAGCAATGTTTTGGAATTTGGGAAACTGGTGCAGAAACAGATTTGAAAAATGCCCGGTTCCAGAAAGATTTCAACAATTCATTCCACACATTGACTACACTATCGATGAGGATCATGAAAAATTTGATGAAACCAAATCACAGTTCAACAATTACTTCATCAATGTCATCAAGAACTTTGGAGGACATCTTTTCATGAATTGCGAGGCTGGTTCATTGTATCCTCACAGAGAAAGACTCGACGAGGTTGACTTTAAAACTTGCTTCAATGACTATCATGACTTGATGGTGGCAGCTCGCCTTGGAAAGGATGGCTATATCAAGCAAATTGCTGGATATCACACAGATGACAACGACACACGAGTTCGACAAGTCTCATGGGCAATCTTTGAAGTATCTTGGGGAAAGACAAAGGATCGAGATACAGATGAGATTGTTGACTTGACAAGAGCTAGGATGAGAATGACACGTGTGTGCGTTTATCACGTCGGACAGAAGTATGCATCAGACTCTGCTGGGATTGTTGGTGAGTGCTTAGCTGTTATGGCTTTTGAGTGTGCCAGATATCAAGTTGACTTCATCGCAGGTGATGGAAACAAGGCATGCTATTACAGCACACCAAAATCTCCAGGTGTCCCTACATATCAACACAGCCTTATCCAATTCTGGATTAACAGAATGGTAGGTGTTGCAACACAAGCCATGCGCAAGAATTTTGATCCAACTTGCCCTCCAATCAGGGTCAAGCATTTCATTTCTTGCAGTTATCGTGACTTGGATTTTCTTGCAACGCACTTGGATGGCATTACAACAGCAACATACACCGACGAGCTCATGAACAAGACAAATGGTAAAGGTGATTGTTGTATGTTAACAGTTGTTGAGTGGGGTCATTCACGTTTGATGTGTGAGGAACACCCAGAAGACTTTGAGGATGAAGATCACATGAACTATGTGGGTGAATTTTACTTCAAGGTAAATGAAACTTGCTTACATGGTGATCACAACATCTTCATGGTTGCTCCAAATGATCGCGATGCTCATAATCCAATTCTTATCCATCTTGATCCTTCTGATATGTCATGGAATGAACGACATCATTACAAACAGGCCTACAAGAAGAAGCAGTATGCTGATTCAAGAAAGGAAAGACAGAAGGAGAAAAAGAGAAAGGCATATGAAGATCAAGCATCGACGTATCAGGGCAACACAGAGTGGGGTGGATCCTCATCTTCAGCGTCCAGACCATGGAGATCAAGTGAGTGGCGATGAGTGAGTGTACACTTCTTTAATTGAAGATAACACAGCATGAGAAGCCGTGTACAGTTTTTCTGTGCGTTCAACTTATTTCACACAGATGGCATATACTCTTTTAGATAGAGATAATGCCACAAGTGTCTGAACTTCAATTTAATGTAAAATAGAGACTCTTGTAAATAGAGATACTATATACATTTATCTCCATGAATCATCCGGCGAGCAGACCACTCCGAATGGAGCGAACTTCAAAAATTTACCAACTTCGATTTCAGTCCATTGTTTGCTTGAATGAGCAACTTTGGAGATCCGCTATTTCCGTTTATTTCGTGATTTGGTCAATTGTTTTTCGTATGACCTGAATTTCTGAATCTTGCGAACCCGAACTTTTCAATTCGAACTTTCACCGGTAGAGCGAGGCATTTTGCCTGTGGAGAGACCGTGCGCGAAGCACCATTGGTCACTACTGGAAAAATTAGCGAATCCGCTGTTCTTTTTCGACATGTCCTTAGGACATTCGCTGCTTTCACGTGTTTTTCAATTCGAAGCCACTGCGTAACTCCGGTTTCTTTTGCTATTTGCCATTGTGTAGAGAAGTCAGGAAGATACTCTTAATACCAATTGGGTACGGCAAGGCGTAGTGCTCTACTCATTGCTTTTGAATTTGTGCCTGTGTTTTTGTTTCGACCTAATACCTACATAGGTACATGCATGAGTATTGAGCACATTTATATGCGCCCTTCAAGAAAGAGGTATATAGAGTAACCCTGTAGACAAGCACTGACCGGCAACAGGCTGAGAGTAAAAGAGTGCTGTCATTGGGGAAGACGCCTTAGCTGATCTTGAAGTAGACGCTAGGGCCCCTCTTCCCCCCCCCCCCCTTCGATTCCCCCCAGGTCCGCCTCTAAAGCTGCGTTTGCAACATAGGCGGACAACAAGGAACGCCAACAGCCGCACATGCCCTTTCATCCACCACGGCGACATACATCCCCGCCCCCAACCGAAGTCAAGACCCGCACTGAAACTCGATAATGTCAAATTGCTCAAGAACTTCGTTGCGTTCACCCTAACAACCGCGACGAAAAATGTCGGAGCAAGAACGTTGCGACGGACTGCGTTGCAGTAGTCGCAAAAATCCTACCTGATATACAATACAGTTAAAGATGTATACATAGACATATATATACACATATAATTTCATGACATATTATCTATACATATACACTACACATACATAGATTTATTTTATATATATATATCTCTCTCTGCCTACTCTACCCAGCAATTGTGGGATATTGCACTTTGGTCTCGAAAGGTAGCGGTGAGCTACCTGAGTTCCCCTTTGGGTAGCAAGTACTAGGGGGCGAGCGGTGCAAGTGCAAGAGTTTGGGCCGGTTATGTCTTCGTCCGCCTTTCAAGGGGGGGGGTTTCCCCCAGGTCCGCCTCTATAACCTTCTACGAAACCATCATAGAGACCTGGAAACAACGATAAGATCGTAGTAACAACGATAAGAATGGTAAGATCATCACGATAATTCTTCTGTATATATACCTTTATAATATATCAAAATATTTGAACATATATTTCACAGATGCGAATCAGTGTGCTGCTTGCGCGGCCAACTGTCAGAAACAAACCCCAGGACCCCCCAGCATTGCGGACAAGAAGCAGTCACTAGAGTAGTTAAATGGGCGGGAACCCCATTGGCGAAACCATGGTTCCAGCTTGGCCTTCTTCACAAAGTCCGCACCACACTCGCTATACTCCATTTGAGAAGGGGTCAGGTCTAAAGGTTCATCATCCGATGATGAAGATGAAGATGAAGATAAAGATGATTCATCCCAGCGCATCTTCATGGCGCCACAAGGTTGAAAACACTATGATGCTGGTTTGCTTTTGAAAGGTTACTTGTTCATGGGGTTCTTGGTTTAGATTATTTGATATATCATGATTAAGATCTCATCATTACTCATGCCATATCAAATGACGGCATATGCCACATAGAAGCCAGAAAGCATCTTGAACCCTTCCAGCTGCAAGACCTGGCAGCCAACTGGATAACACCTGGTTGCAACTGAACTTGCATATATATATATATATATGTCTGTGTGTCTGTGTGTGTGTCGTGTCCCCCCTCCCTGAAACCTACCTTTTTGGTACCCGCCCTCGAGTCCAAGCCCAGAAGACTTTTTTCGATATCCGCCCCAACTCCACCCACGTCCGTCCGCAGCGGATATGCCTCGTTCCCTTGCTCTCTTCTCCTGTTCCAACCCATGCCTACCTTTCGATCTTTCACCCTTCCCTCTCAAGTAAAATGATGATTCAACCACTTGAAGTTAGGATTCAACCAACTTATATAGAACCTGCTGATCGAAGCAACTGAAAGAAAATGTACATAGAAGATGGAAGGCGGCACATCTCTCAAGTTTAAACCGTTCGACACCCGAACATATTCCCTAAATCGCGTTGATAAAACAGAACCGATTAAGTCTAAGACTACTATGTGTTTTTTTTTGTGATGTCTTGCTCTTAAAGATATTAATCAAGGTCGGATTTCTCATTGATCTCCATGAATTTTTCACGGCCGCTGTTGTGTTTTCAGGCTGGCTTTCACCACTGAGAACCCCACGGGGCACTACTTCCTGGATTTGGCCAACCCTGCGGACTTTGCTGTGGCCGAACAAGTCATCGTGCTGAATCAGTGGGAGATCCTGAGCCTTGCCCGTGGGAGGTCGTACCTTGCAGATGCGACTGGGGCGTGTCTACGGTATATAAAATACTAATAACGTATACTATGCTACTAATATTAATGTATAGAGCTACTAATTCTATGATTCACAATATAACCATACTAATAAACAATGTTTTTTTTTTTGTGGTAAGCTATACTATAGAAATTCACCACAATTTTGATGGGATTCACTTGTTTTCATCTTCTTGAGGGTTGCTTTTTGAATGATTTAATGAGGCTTTCCAGATTCAGACAAGCCAATTTTCTTTGCAAAGTTGGCGAGGAGGTCAAGGTTGGAATATTGATAAGCCTCCATGGACTTGGTCGGAAGTGTGGAGTTGCTGCAGAATGGGGTAGAAGGGGGCACCTAGTGATGGCTGTGTGGATTTTCCACGATTTTTGGAGTTGCAAGCAGCCTGATGATGTGGTTCAATGGTCTCATCCGGATTATTTTGGCAGCGAATACACGGAGATAAACATGTCTATGTTGATCCATGTGTACTATGTTTCAACTTTCAGATTGTAGCATTTAGCGAACTCTTACACCAACATGAACCAATGAGAAGTGTAGGCTTTGTGTTGCATGTTCTCAGTTTTTTTTTCTGAGGATTGAGGAGAATCTGAACTACGTCGACACGTCTCAATATGGGAATCGCTGCCACCTGCGGAATATGTCTTACGCAGGGCGCAGATTACCTGTCCAGGAACCGCACCACGGCACCACGGGTCATGGTATGTCACGGCAACAGGTCGCAACACCGTGAACTTCTGGCAAAATGAGGTACCCATTGACCCACTAAACTAATCACGCTTCACACTGCCAAACCACTGGTTTTTGGGCTTGATAATTCTGACCCATAGACATATAATTTCAAATAATGCCAAGTGCGTATTAAAAACCCCCCATTAGAAGGTAAGAGTCCCACCGCCATTAAAAAACTAGGGCCTGTCATACATTAAAGAAAACAATCAACCTGCCTGCCAATGGGTCGAAATTTATCTTTTCGGTGACAACCTCCCTCCCAATGGGGTGAGATGGTGAGATTGGGCATGTGACATCTCTTCAAGAAGTTCAACCATTCAAAAACAATTAAAACCATTAAGAAATAATTATATCCAGACTACCACAAAAGTAGGATTTCTGAGCAGGGTGTTGCTTAAGGGGGCGCACATGTTTATTAGTAGGGAGGGACCAACGCAAAGTAGTATATTGCCACACATTTTTTTGGAATGTGGGTGTTGATTAATTCAGGCTGCTTATCAATATGAACTTGACATTACAACACATCACAACATATTACAACATCTATTACAACACTAAACAAAAAACATGTCTGAATCCTCGGCTGCGAGAAACATTCTGACCTGGAAGCACTATGAAGCAGTGATCGGAGTGAAAATTCAGAACACAGACTTAGCATTTCTTTGGGTATCACTGATACCCTCTGGTTATTTAACATAGCCATGGAAAATGGCCCATTTATAGATGGTTTACCTATTAGAAATGGTGATTTTCCATGGCTATGTTAAACAACCAGATGGTATTTACTAATATAACCAAACACTAATATAATGTATACTAATATTAGTGATCACTATATACACTAATACTAAATAATACTAATATATACTCATATAACCATCAAGTTCTCTGTGAAACATCAATTTCTCGTGAGACCAGAGAGATCCGTTTGTCGGCTGAACCTTTGATAAGTTTTGGCATTCTGATCACAGCAATGCAATGTCTTTCCCAGGGTGATGTCTAACATTTTATTGATTAATTCTAATATGTTGAGAGTTGCTTAGCATTAGATGTTCTATTAACTATTGTTTTCCTGTTTATATATGTCTATAAACTTAATTATTCTGAATTATATACACTTACGTATATATATATATGTACACACAGATTTGCCGAAATTGTGTCTTCGGCCTTGCGCAGGATGTGAAACAGTTCATTTTGCCCATGGCGGAGTCTTGGCCGTTTCTTGCGGAGATCAATAAACGGTCTCCAGGTATGCCAAGGTCAAACATAAATATAGTAGTATAAATGTATAAATGTAAGCATATGTTTGATACATTGGTATAGTTTGGTCATATCCAAATATAGTTCATATGAATAGAAAAGGTTACATCCTATATAGAAATACTACTTATAAGATGTAGATCCATCCCCCTGCACATGGGCCGTAGGAGTTTGTGCCGGGTCCTTTAACAAATATGGTCGTTTATTGTGTGGCATCGGGACACCTAGCACTCTAAATGTTGTTTTGAAACGGTTTTGGTGTTTGCGAAATCGTGGAGTACTTAGAAAGGTACAAGTCTGACCCTCTGGTAATCAAACATGGCAATGGAAACACCCATGTGTAGATAATTGTCCCATTCAAATGCCCATTTTAGCCATGTTTGAATACTGAAGGGTAAGTTTGCAAGATCGTGAAGAGAAGATCAAGCACTTCCAAGGCCTCATATCTTTTTGTTGTTCTTGTGACAACTTGTGACCATCGGATTTCTCAGGACTCCTTCAGTTTCGACTATGTCAGCTGCAAGCGTCCCAAAGCCACAGATCCTACCTTGGATCCAGAGGAGTTTCAGAGGTTTTTGAGGGCACTCTCAAGGCTTGGACATGTGTACGGCTATACCTAAGTCTGCACTGGAGATGTTGTCCAAGATGATTTATGTGTTTTTTTCCGGAAATTGTGATGAGTTTTTGTTTGTGTTTTTCCATTTATGTCATAAATTATCGACAATTATATGTGCAAGATATCTCTGTATAGCTAAACATGTATATTTGTTTGTTGTGGTAGATCTGTAGATTGTCATTTCATGTATTTTGTTCCATCGTTTTTTTTTACCTGGAAAATTCGATGGTTTTCCCAGGGACTGCAGCCATTGAAGGCGCAACAGTCTGGACACCAAGTTGCGACTCCAAGTGCTGCGCAGCGTCTCGTGGATGATTTTCCTTAAGGCGCCGCCGTGGACGCAGGATGGGTTTATCAAATGGATGGGTTATGGATGATATTTTATGAAAGTTTTTTGATATGGTTATTTGGATGAAACTGTCATATGGTTATTTTATGTAACATTATATATCATATGACAGTTTCAGGGATGAACCCTTTGCTGCACGAGATCATGGACAGTTCACGAATGGAACATGGATTATTTGTTGATTTCCAATTGTCGTGAATTTGATTGCCACAAGGGAATACCTGGTACACAAATACATAATAGTCGGATTCGCCTTCTCAGAACATTTGCTTCCGGTTTTTCAATGTTTTTCAGGCCTGGTACACACATATGAATCATATTTTCACATCAAGAGAGATAGTGAGAATCGAAGTTCCATAGCTGCTACAGTTGTTGACCCATTTTCCTGTGGGGGATCCATGGGGATCCCAGGCGACGCAGCTCCGGCATTTGTTGGGCCTCTTTGAGGACGATGTCGAGCAGTGGGAGTTACCGTGGGATTTCATTCGATATATGGAGGTTTTCCTATAGGATTTAACAGCCCCTAATACAACCACGCAAAAGAGAATACACAAGGAAATGTTTTTATAGTTTCACATATCTTAAGTTTCTTTTCAACCATGGGATGATTGGTTGAGATGACTAACATCTTTGGGATGGGTCAAAAGCACCGATTTCGGAGTCCAAGCAGGAAATTGGTCACAAGACAAAGCCCAAATGTCATACCCCACAGTATAGTCTTCTTTGGGATTCATCATGCAGGTGCATGATGCAATATGGCAATTGCTGCTACCTTTGGTAATAGTTTGCCGGATTTTCCTTGATTTACTTCGATGATTTTCCCATCGATGTCCATGTCTGACGATTTCCCAGCCATGTTTTGTGGCCGGACCTGGCGACAGGATGACTTTCAAGCTCAGTGCGCAGCTACTTGGACTATCTTGGAGCTGCAGTTGGGCTGGATGTTTCAGACCAATTCTGCTCCAGGATGTTGCTTAGATGTTCCAGATTTTCCAGATTGGATGTTTTAGGAGCCCCATTTATGAAACACTAGACAATCACTGGGAGTTTCGGATGTCAAATCCCACTTTCGGGTGGAAAGGGCCTGAAGTTCGGGACGTGATTTGAAGACATACCCTGACTAGCAGTCATTAGGCCATCCTCTTTTTCAGAGTGGTGGACATGGAGAATGAGAAGATCTTCCGCTGCTCGAAGTTGAAGTTCAGGAAGAGTTGAGGAATGCTGAGGAGATGGATGGTTCTGGGTAGAGACACTGTCAGCAGTGTTGCTGGTTCATTGACTTTGTTGTGGATGGTGATTGAATCGCTATGATTCTTTCTTTGATCAGAGTGTTGGCCCACCATTGGAGGGGCATTCGCATCGTTTTTTTGCTACGTTCTGCTAGGGCTAGGGTTTCCTATCTTCACGTGTTTGTATCAGGGGTCCATTGAACCATCTGATTTGGTTTGCCCTGAGCTGACATTTTGGACCCACCAAGAAAGTCGGAGCTTTTGAAATTGATGTTGTTCCTTAAAGAATACTCATAATTATATAGTCAATTAATGTCAATTATAGTCATTTTTCATTGGCACTTTTGATAAATTTAAGTAATGATGATTTATTCGTTCCGTTTGCCACTCCAAGTCTGATGGCTTTCCCATGGATCCAGATCCAGATCCATCGTCCCCGAGAAACGTACGTTTTTTCAGAAGACTGATGCGACGAGGATGAAAAATTGGCAGTTTCACTGGTGTATAACTATGTATATTATGTATATGATGATGATGATGATGATGATGATGATGAAAAACCAAGAGATGGAATTGGGTAGCCTATTTTGACACAACTCCATTTGATGCCAGTGAAGCCAGCTGAGGCTGTGGCTTCGATCCCCTCCAACTGTCGTTGTTGCAGCAAAGTCTCATGAGCTGAGCTGGATCCACTTATGGCAGGATTTACCAACAGAGTACAGATTGATATAGATTGATTGGCATATTTTTTTTTACAGTTTACATTGTGGATCACCAAGACGTGGGAATAGGGTCTCTTTTATTTCACAGCTAAAATAGGCCAAAACTGATAAACAAAGTGCACATGGCCAAAACTACGTTTGCTTGTCTGGGAATGGATCAAGTATATTTTTCTTTAACATCAACGATAAATAGCTATGGGATATCATCGACATGTGCCTGGTAGCAAGTGATTGAAGCCTATTGGCCCCATCTTTTGCGGAGCAGTGGACGACCTGGGCATTGGATCATGGGCGACAAAAGGGGATGATCTCCAGTCTGATACATCGATACATCATATGACATATCATACTCGATCATATGGATTGATCATGGATTAATATGGATTAATATAGTGTATATAATAGTATATATATAATATATATAACTATAATTATATATATATACATATATATATATAATTATAGTTATAATTATAATTATATATATACATATATGAATTCCCCAACAAACGTATCCTTCCAATTCTCAGCTGTCATGGGATCCGAAATGATTTTGGGGGCATCTGATCGCTGAAGCACTTCCGGCAAGGTATGGGCTTTGTGGCCTGCTTTCCCTACATCCAACCGGACCATTGGACAGTCACCTGGTAGATGGGATGGCTGGGAAGTGGAAACAGTTTGAGCAGTGCGATCTACCCATGTTGCTTGATGAGTTCGGGATTTTTATCTCACCCATATGTTTTCATTGGGCTTTTGGAGTATTGCAATCCATTTTTTTTAGGGGAATCCCGTTCACAACCAAGCAGTAGAAAAATAAGGGACGACACAGCGGATCTTCGGCTGCAGTCATAGAGGAAATCATCCCCAAAGCTGGGTATACTTATGATACTGTAGTAACTGTAGTAGTTGTTGTTGTTGTTGTTTTTTTGTTAGTGGAGCAGAAACATGCCCTGAATTAGTTCATTTCAATTGAACATTTCAGGTTGTTGAAAGGATGCGAGATTCCATGCCAAAACTGCGCAAGGAGCTTGCACACATTGTGATTTTTTCCTTTCGACCTGCAATGATGATCCCAGTTTACCGTAATATTTTTTCAGGGGTTGAAGCCGCCAACCAAATGAAAACAAAAATGACATTTACATATATTATAATGACACTCCAAATTACTGTGTTTTTCTTATCCACAATATTTTACATTGTTTTACCATGTGAACTTAGTTGGTGCGTGACTTGCCGACGGGAATTTCCCTAGATCAATCCCGGAGTTCGTCGTGGCGCTGAGATCGATTTGGATCTGACACGCCATGATCAGCGCCGCGTGGTGAGCATCATGTGGTCCCTGGCAGAGAAGGAACGGATGGATAACCTTTCGGACATTGTCAGTGCACCCAGGGGAGTTGATGGGTGAACGCCACATCCTCAAACAACGCCATTAAATGGGGATTTGGTTGCAACAAAAATCAACCACACAAAAAACGTTTGCAGCACCCCGGGTATTTTAGCACAATACACATTTATAAAATATGTATATATTATGTCTATTATATATATATATATATATTATATATACATACATATATAGTGTACGTGTAATGTAATCTATATGCATATACATAATGATATATATATGTATACATATAGTATGTTTGTATATTATTATAAACTGTAATATATGCATAGATGGGTTATAAACCACTTTCTACCTGCTGCACTGCTTCCCGCAGCTTTTTTCGGTCAGGTCTATCTCTCCGCCGAGAAGGTGCTGCTGAGCACAGCAGAGTGGACGCCTCCCGTCTCCTGGTGTTCCGTCGAAAACGTGCCCACCACGGGGCGAATCAAGGCCGACACCGTGGGACTTGGGCACTGACCATGATTTCAACAGGAACATATGTAAAAAATAGTAATTTCATGCAGTTAAACCCCATCAGAATGATGATTTCATGGGATATGAATCGGAATATCATGGTTTACTAATCAACTGAACTGGAACTAATCCCTTCCCCCTATGCAACACCCTCATAGACCATGGTTTAGCACGGAAGCTATATACATAAGTGGGACCATCAAGTGGGGGTGTTTTTTTTTTTAATTAGGCGTATGGGATATGCGCTGGAAGTTGATAAACCCGTTGCATCCCTTTACCATGTTTTGACCATGGCACATGTGGGAAATTCAGAAGATGGAACATGTTGGAACGATGTCACTGAGATGCGAGACCCGGTATAAAGGGACTTCCGATGCTGTTTTTGGAATGCTAGCGGACTGGGTGGGTTGTCTAGTGCCCCTCTTTGCCACCAAAGTGGCACCAAATGTGCCCAAGAATCTCCGGCTAAACTAGAGAATTCATGAGGATTCCATTTTTCTTGGTCCCATATATTCCAATCCCGGCTGCAACTTCGCTGGGATTTCCGAATGGCAGGTGACCTACAGAGGTGGTAAGGACACTTTATCCTGGTCCACTCGAAAGAAACTCTGCGCGCCTGGGATGAAACATGGGTCAAGCTGGAACCGAAGATCAAGACTCAAGAGACATGTGACATGTTAATATGGGTCAAGATCAAGAAGTTTGCAAAACTGTAAAAACTGTAAAGTAGGGGGTGAAACATTGTTGGACCGCAGATTCTATCACATGACATATAAATCCCATCTCCCTAATATTCCAAACACCTCCATTTTATTGTCCCAAACCATTCTGTAAATCCCATATTAAAGTTTATTAAAGCATGGTTTCTGGGGCCTCGATATTAGCCTAAACTGGATCAGTTTGATCCAGGGAAATCCTGTCGACAGGAGCAGTATGGTCACTGGCAGCTACAGTGCAATCACACCGATGCTTGGAACACGTTGGAACACCCCGGGTCTGATCCAGCTGTTCCAAAAAAGGAATTTCCCCGGAAACGTCACATTGTGACCTAGGAAATTATGACTATTTAATGTATATGATTGTACATAATTATTTCATGACGCTATTTCCATCTATTTCAAATACACCATTCTGGAATTGGGATCTGTGTATTATAGACAGATGCAGACACATGGCTAAGAGCCTATCACTTCTAGGGCGGCTGACTATCTGTCTATCTGTCTGTTTGTCTGTCTACCTATCTATCTATCTATCTGTCTGTCTATTCTAATCTAACCTTAATCTATGCTATTGTATTCAATCTAATCTAATCTAATTTAAATCCAATCTAACCAATTTATAATCCAATCTAATCTAATCTAAACTATCCATCCATCCATATCCTTGGACGATCAAGTAGTTTACATTTCTGGTTTTTCCTGGTGGGATAAGTCGAGGTAATCCACTTAAAACCGGGCTTATGATTTTTGTTTAACCTATTTACTAACTTGGATGAGCCACCAAGTTTTGTTATCAAAGGAAGTTTAGTTGAAAACTTCCGAGTTATGAACAAAGGTTATGGTTAGCATTCACACCATCACGTCCATACCAACCACATCATCGTGTCAACCACATCATTATGCCAACATCATGTTAACCCCATCATCACGTCAACCACCACATCATCAATATCATCAATATCATCAATATCATCATCATGTTCATCATCATCAACAACAACATCATCATCATCACCACCATCATCATCATCACCACCATCATCATCATCAACAACTAGTTTTCAAATAGTTGGGAAATGTAACAGTTTGGGAACACTTTGGAAGCGTGTGAATTCACCGGTGAAAACACTCTTCGTCGCGTTTGTGTGTTTCTAAATCATCGATTCATTGGTTCACTGATGATTGTTTCATGTCATTTCGTTGGCATCTCAACCACCATTTCCTCATTCCTTGATGCACCTCCCAACTTCACAACCGCCCATGGTTTCTGCATCTCAAAAATGTTCGTGTAGTAGGCCGTTGATTTCCTATAGCCATTTCCTATTTTCGAAACTTCCGCCTTGGCGCGTGCCGGACACTATCTGGTGTATATACACAGAAACACATCAGCATCACCTCCACGGTGACATCGCACGCTTTCAGGATGTGAATTGGTGGTCCTCCTTGAACGAGGCACCCGTGGAGGCTGGGGTCATGCCAACATCGTCCTTGAAACATTTGGAGAGACGGTACCACTTTCATCCCAGTGGAAACATGATGGTTAATAATTCTTAGTAGTGGTTAATTGTGGTTTATAATGATGAGTAATAAGTGCTTATCCCCTGACAATCAAAAAACCATGGAACATCTCTATAAATGATTTTACATGGAGGTTAGAGCTGGCAAAATCATCAATGCATGGATTCGTGTGATTTTCCAGCAAAAAAACATGTGTGTGATGTCGGCCGGATACCCAATGCCATGGACCATCCCATTGACCAAACAGAACTTGGGCTCACAATAAAAATCATCCCATTCCTAGGGATATACCATGATATACCCTTCATGATAGAGCTCGATTGGAGATGGTTTCCGGCGGTTTAGCATGGTTTACCACATTTTGGCAAACGATTGGTGCAAGGATGGGATGACCAAAATATGGAAGGATTATGTGTGATGACCAATTTTAGCCCAGAAAATGGTCTTGGGGTGCCTGAGTTTGACCAAATGTTTGCACACAATGATTTTATGGGATAACTGACTATGTATGGTACAATTATATTGGATAGTTATCGGATATTGTTCTGGGAAATTGTGGGGTGGAAAACTATCTCCAGCTGGGACTTTTCATATATTGGGAGAACATGGTAGAACTATGGCACCCAGATGTGAAATGGAACTGCACCCCCTAGTAAGTGGTTAATTGCGGTGGTGCATGTTTGTCATTTATGTGTTCGCATCCAAATGCAGGTAGATTTGCCATAAACCACAGCTTAATAATTCATTATAAACTACTTTACCTCTATCAAGGGTTCCTTTTTGTTCACCCGCCTCCCCGATTGTCTAATCAGCCAGATTTTGTTTATCCGGGTTTGACATTCCATACAGTATGGGAATCTATAGTATACAGTATATGTTTTTGCAGCTAGATTTTTTTATGATTTACGAGGGGTAATTTTTGGTAAGTATTCCATTGAGCATATGGCAAAGGAACAACAATCTTGAGGATGTGAATGAATGGATACAAACAAAAATCACCAAATAAGGAAGAGAAGAGGATGGTCAACAATGATTTTCAGATCAATGGTTTATTTGTTTGCCCTAAACTACTTCTACACATGGGATGTAACCCACCAACACACTCCAAGATATTGGTTTGAATTATGTTTGATGTTCCGTTTCTTTTTAATAACCTGGCTGCCGCTTGACGACAGAAAATCTCATTGACATGGGTTGAAACCACCAAGAGCCTCTGGCTCATGGATGTTTAGACGATCCGACTCTTTCATGTATGTAGACTTTTAAGGAAATTGTAAACTATTGAACTCATTTGAAATATGGTTTTAGAACTTGTCAAATCGTTACTAGACGTTACTTAAAACTGCTACTGTACTAAAGAAATGCTGCGCATCCTTGACTGGGACGGTTGAATCCCCCAATTTTGGGCAGTTCGATCTCCAAAATCCATCCCCAAATTGAGATGATTCTCATCCGAGACAAGGATGTTGGTTAGCCATTGGTGAAAAATTGGTGGAAAAATTGGTGAAAAGTCCGGGTGATCCATTCAGAATGGCCGTCTGCTAGGTGACTCAGTTCCTCCAGCCCCTTGGCATCCCTTGGAGGGGTTCATGGCTGTTTTGTTTGTCGGTGAGTACTGAGTGTTGCATGGTCCCTTCCCTTGCTTGTGCAATAGGAAAATTAACCACTTTACATGTTAAAACCAGGTCAAGAAAAGGAGGCGCAGCCAGAAACTGCAACAATTGGAACATGACAGGCTTGTCTTGGTCACACGTTCAGTACAGGATGACCTAAGTGGTAGTCAAAACCGGTACTTGACCTACTTAACTGTCGGCCAAAGGGCTGGTTACAAAGGACGTTCAAACTAGCTGCTGATATCATTGATATCATCTGACTTGGGGAATCAACCATTATCAACCTCCATATGATATATATATATATATATAATCACATATAATATATTATTTAGTTTTATATCATTTCATATGTTGCAACTCCATTGTGAAAACTGTGGTGCCATTCGGTCTACAGAAGTCAGATCGCGAGGCTCTTGCTGCGGCGCTTCAAGGATTTCGATCAGGCGAGCGGCTGAACAGGGGAAGTTCAGCTGCGAGCAGATGAACTCGGAGGGCGATGAGTTCTTGAACTTGCACAATATACGAAATGTAACAAAAAGTATATATGAATGTATGAAGTCATTGAAATCTATGCGAATTTTGTGACATACATGAGTATGCTATGTTATGTACATGTCCCTAATTATGGAGATTCCAACTTCCAACAAGGCGTTATCGTGATCATACCAAGAAAGCCGAGGAAACAGGGATCCTTGACATACTTGTCTTCGTCTCAAAATAGGACAATCATCATGTTCCGTTTTGGAGCCTTTTGAAGCTATTTCCCTACGTTAAGGCCAGCTAAGGCATACTATGAATGTCCAATGGTCCAATTCCTTACCGTTTCAGGCGCTGAAACCTGCAGACGCGTAGCGGCGTAGCTCTCGAAATTTTCTGTAAGCTACAAACAGAAAATGGGCCCTGTGCACTTGGTGGGTGACCCATAAATTCTGTGTTTGTAAAACATATGTATACTATATACTTGAGTTATCCTAAGTTCTAATTTTAGTGTTCAAGTATGTTCAAGTTGCTGAAAATCGATCCAACCGCCATGCTGCTTGGCCCAGGCCTTTACCTTCATCGATGGTGTCAATGGCAACGGCGTCATCAACAAGAAAGAACTCACGGAGCGTGTGCAGCGAATGGGCTACAAGGAGTTCCAAGGTGGATGCCATTGGGCCATGGTGCTTTCATAGCTTCCCAATGGGGGTTGGTAAACGTCCTGTTTTGAGGATTTTGGACCATTTTGGACATCACTTTCTGGCGTATTTGCTGGTGATGAGATATGCCCTTTTCTCTTGGGTGATGTGAGACATGAGTCATGAGGGCTTTAACCCACTGATGAACCAACATGTTTCAGATTTTATCCAGCAGATTCCAGGTAGACAAAGTATAGATTAGATATACTGAAGACATTGGACACCACATGTTGGCCGAGTAAGCCACCCACGCGAGCATGATATCATCATGATATCGTTGCTACATGTGACTGTGACGTCGCTGGGGTAGGTGAAATGATGGTGAATGTATGGGGGAATCATCCCCAAATGGCCTTAATTCAGATTAGTTACATAATATATATAAATATATAATATATAGTTTATCCAGATTTATAGTAGCCCACTATACAGTGGATGTACATCGATGTACGTCGCTACGTCTCAACGCTGACACCATGCTGGGATGATCATCTTTGATCTGTGATCAAACAATGGGACACCCCATGTCCTTCGGTGTTTAGCGATTCTCCATGTTGTGTTCTGCGAGGTCACCAGGTCACCAGGCACGGTCACAAAACGCACGGTCATCCCCAGAGGTCTCCAGGCGGTGCCGCTGACGCAGAAGGTCTTTCGCTACTTGGACCCCGACAGCAGCGGCAGCATCAGCCGCAAGGCGCCAAGCATCGCCAAGCGTTTGCTGCGTCGGCGTCGTCCTCTTGGGGTGGCACCGGTGCTTGTTGTTGCGGAAAAAACTGATGAAAATTGATGGAATTCGATGAAATACTATAAACACCCTAGGATTGACGTTTGTAGGAAACATGGGAAGATGAACATGATTTCAACAGGCTTTATGACTGCAGTTGATGGTTGCACATGTTCGAACAACAACAAGGACTGCGTGGAATAATAAAAAATCAACGCCCATTTTTTGGGCGGAGATGGGTTGCAACCAGCCTGGGGCGGTTTGATTGGGGGCTACCTGGGGCTGTTTCCAGGTTGGTCAGCCCAGAAAGATGTTGACATGATTCATGGGTGCCCCATTTGTTACTCATGTCGGGAAATTCAGGGATCATCCAACTTATGTTCTTCTCAACCATGGTTCCCTTAATAGAAAGCGTAGAACAGCCTCTCCTTGGCACAGGAATGGTCAACAATGATGGATTTGCAGAAGGAAGTGCTGCAGCAATTGGAGGATTTTGCCCTCTTTCTGCATCGACCCTGGGGCCCGGAAAGTCATGCTCCAACCCATAGGTAAATGATAACCACTAGTAGCCACATATAGGGGGAAAAAATGGGTGAGTACTCTTTACCACATTTCAATACATTTCACATATCTGAGGTGGCCAGGGACAATTGGGAGGGAAAAGACACACATAACGTGGCGCCGGTTGTCATGCCGTTTACGTGGATATTTCTGGATGATCCAACTGAATTGCTAGTCACAAACGTGGTCATTCGGGGAGATGTTCTCTGTGTTTTGCCCACCGCAGGACTGAGATATTTACTGAGATATTTACTGAGATATTTACTGAGATATTTATGATATTTGGATATATTTAGGTTGCTCAAGATCCACGACCATCATGTCAAAAAAGCCTTCAGTCAGGGATACATCATATGCATTCATATGCCATATTTATCCATATTTGATTACCGGAGGGTACATGATATGATATCAACCACCTATCATGGCAGCGAGGGCAACACCTACCTTGTTTCGCACGGTGACATGAGCATTGATCCCTTTGGTGCCAAGGAGAGTTTCCATTCGCACGCGGACGACTGCAGAAGATTTGGCCCTTGATTGACGCTGTGTCAAACATTTTTTCGGGGACAGAGCTTCTGCCAGTGGAGAAACAAAGCTCTGATTGATTGTGATTGATTGAAATAGTTTTATATGATTTTATATGTTGTTTGGGAATTCAAGTAAATCCTGCAGGCCATCTTTAGAGTCACAAAATTGGTGAACATTGCAGATGATTTGCAGGGTATTGGGCTGCTGGAGTGTGAGACTGTTACTTTCAATGGGTGATCAAAAAAATACACATACATGTACAATGTACAATCCCAGCCTATTGGTTATGTTGAAGTAGACAATGTTGGGTCGGATTCAGCACAATAATATGTTTGAAAAATAAAAAGCATATGATGTTACATTATTAGGTTCAAAGATCTATATATGTTATGAGATGTGTTTCCTCAAATTTCCATGATCTTGGCTGGAACATCTACACGAAAGCCTGGTTTTATATGTTTTCTCCATTAAGAATTACCTCGCGCGGCTACCCCACAGGACCGGGAGAACTTAGAGCAGGTGCCGCTGAATCGCTTCAAAGCCGCGCTGAAAGACGAGCTGGGCTTTTTCGCCTCTGCAGGTGGGGAAAAAACTGGCTGTGAATCATGGAATATTTGACACTAAGAGCTGATCATGATGTTTTCATTAGTTGGTTTCAATGGTATATGATATATGATTATAGGATGATGATGATGATGATGGTGATGATGAGGATGATGAGGATGATGATGAAAACACAAAGAAATGAAAATACAAAACTATGATAATGCAAAAACATCCCGTCGCGCCGTTTTCCGTACATGCGTTTTGCACAATTTCATCATCATCAGGTCCACTTAAAGTTCATTTCGTGTGGGAGGCATTAAGCGTTTTTTGTTCAGCATGCACAAAATGATGTGGAAATTGGCTGGTGTTTTTGGAAAAAGTCATATTTCGCTTGTGTTTTCATGCAATTTTGACCGAGAATTATGTGAAATTTAACATCGTTTGGAATAGGCTCTGCCCGCATAATATGTGTCATCGCATCAAAATAGGAAAGAGAAAACGTGGCCTGCGTGGCATATTCATTATCATTTTTGTCCAAAATTTGTCGAAATCAGTACGCATTTAGAGTGGTTTTAATTTTTTTCCTTCCTCGCTGTGGTGCCGTACATGTATTTCTTCAAAGTGCTGTTTTCCCAATGACAGCCATCACAACACAGTCTGCGCACTTTGTTTTCTTCTTCACTTTCTCAGCAAGTTGAGCTGGTTGATGGTCTTCATGCGAATCAGAGTGAGGCGATTGACATACCTCCACTGGAACGCGCGCAAGTAAACCTCAATCAACTCTGATTGGCCTCCCAGCTGTTTTGGAATGAATGCTTTGCACCCAGTCCACACTTGGTCAATTGTTCCGGTATGTGCTTGAATGACTTCTCGTCCTCGTCTCAGTTCCGGTATTGTCCCAGTTTCACAGACGTGTGCTAGCGTAGCATCCAATGAGTGCCAGCAAGTACGTGAGACGGTGCTAGCGTAGCATGCCGTCATAGAAGAAAGACGATCATCTAGAGACAGACGCCAAGAACGTTATTACACCTCCCACCCCCCAAACCCATTTCACAAGAGTATGTGCAGAGACGTTCACAGACGTGTGCTAGCGTAGCATCCAATGCGTGCCAGCAAGTACGTGAGACGGTGCTAGCTAGCATGCCGTCATCGAAGAAAGACGATCACCTAGAGACAGACGCCAAGAACGTTATTACACCCCCCACCCCCCAAACCCATTTCACAAGAGTATGTGCAGAGACGTTCACAGACGTGTGCTAGCGTAGCATCCAATGCGTGCCAGCAAGTACGTGAGACGGTGCTAGCTAGCGTAGCATGCCGTCATAGAAGAAGGACGATCATCTAGAGACAGACGCCAAGAACGTTATTACACCCCCCACCCCCCCAAACCCATTTCACAAGAGTATGTGCAGAGACGTTCACAGACGTGTGCTAGCGTAGCATCCAATGCGTGCCAGCAAGTACGTGAGACAGTGCTAGCGTAGAATGCCGTCATAGAAAGACGATCATCTAGAGACAGACGCCAAGAACGTTATTACACCCCCCACCCCCCCATATGAGAAACGTCAAAAACCCTGCATTTTACTAGTACGGTTTTCGGCGCGTAGGCAAAAACATGAATAGATAATCATGAACAAAAAGAAACGATGAAACTGTGAACATATTAAAATATCAAACTATGAAACAACATGTGAAAATGAACATATGAAAACTGATGATCAAATGTACATATGAACCTTTGAAACTGCAAAAAAACAAACGAACCGATTAAGATATGAAAGGATGAACATATTATGACGATCGAAATATGACGATGAACAACTAAAATAAGAAGGACAAAACGCAGAAAACTCAAAACTATTGTGATGATCATGATGATGCGCCAATGGTTACCCTCTGGTAATTTAACATAGCTATTGAACATGGCCATTTATAGTGGATTTACCCATTGAAAATGGTGGATCTTTCCATAGTTATGTAAACGTTTACCAGAGGGTAAACCTCCATTTTCCTATGGTTTTCCCATGGATGTCCCATGGTTTTCCCATTAAAACCACTAGTTTTTTGTTTCTCTAGAGGGGTTGCACACACTATAATCAGATCAGCCACCCATGGAGAGCCGTCGGTGCCAGGTGTTCTTGCCGAGTTTCTGGATACAGACAAGAAGGCGGCCGCCGGACATTGCCCAGATTTGACCAACATGAACCGACCTATGTATACATATATACATATATACATAAGATATATATACATAAGATATATATATATATGTCTAAAATATGTGTAGATATATATATATATTTATTATAATTGTGTATATATATATATGTAACATATGTAACCCTCCGGTAATTTCACATAGATATGCAACATGTGCCCATGAAAATAACTGATTTACCTGTTAAACATGGCAATTTTCCATAGCTATTTTAAGTTACCAGAGGGTATATAATGTACAATTCAAATGAGGCTCAGGACATCAGGGATTTAGCAACACAAGTCCATGATTGTTGACGAAACATCTACACCATAAAGATTATCCCCAAGGGTTCTCATTTCTTCATCATATTAGTTATTATTTTTCTTATAGTTTCTGAGATTATATGATATGTGTTCTTTATTTGGTTTTATGTGCTTTTATTGTGTGGTATATTTGTGAATAATTGGATTTGTGCACACTTTTTTTTTGTGTGCCTACTGTGGCGGCCACAAATGATGTCGTGGGTGCTTGTGGAACCAAGAACCGTGGTACCCAAGGGATGGTGAAAAAATGGCCGAACAACTTGAAAAGCTGTTGGAATTGATCCAGATGAAACACAGAAGTTTGAAGAGTTTCTCTGACTCAAGTATGAACAACAGAGAGATCGATACATTGATAGGTATAAGTATACTGTAGATAGATTGATGGTTGGATGAATAGATGGATAGGTAGATAAATTATGATGAATTAATAGATGGATGAACGGGCAGATAGCCAGACCATTTCAGACCAATAGATAGACCTTCCCATACATAAACATTGTAAAACATCCAATTGATAAATCATCTAATGTGCAAATTGTATGTAACTTCGCATGACCAATTCACCAGGGGCATTGACCAGACATGGCATAGATCCATTGTGTTTCCCTGTCGCGGTGCCACCAGTGGTGCCACCAGCGGTGCCAGGGCTATGTGTGTTGCGAGGATCTACAACAATTGCTGCTGGGATCCGATTGGATCATCGAAACTGGCGATCGAAGCCAATATGGTGATGAAATTCATCATCTCCAGTTATAGTGGATTAAACTATGGATTAAACTATGGATATCCAGTTATAGTTTAATCGTAATATATGGATATCCAGTTATAGTTTAATGGTAATATTGTCAATGAATCTCCATCATGGCAAAAAAAAGAAATCATTAAAGATGATGTCTCAATGTTTGACGAAACAGTGATATTTAAATATATTCAAATGATACAAGATGACGAATCATAAGACAAACAAAGTCTTTAAACCTGTCCCTGTTCAAGGGTTGGTCATTAAATTCTGGTTCTCACAGATCATCCCCAAGGTTACACCACAAATAACCTCAAATAGATCCGAAGAGGACATAATTGGCTGTATGCAATAAATAACAATCATAACACAATCATAACAATATTTGGCTGTATAATGACAATCATAACACAATAATAAGGCCATAATTTGTTGAAACCAAGCATCTACAGCATTTGTCATGTTTGCGTAGGCGAAGGCGTAAATCAAGTTGGATCGTCCACCCTCCGCATTTTTTGGCGTCGTTCAGCGACGCTCAGGCGTCGTTTCGGGAAGGACGGTCGTTCCTTGAGTTTCGGAGAGCTGGATGATGATGCCAGGACTGGAAAGATGGGGAATGATGGGGAGCTTAAATGGACCACACTCACACTGATATATTTATATATACATACATACCTAGTTATATATACATATATACATATATATATATATACATATATGCACCAGGCCCTGCCACCCCCCCCTCCCCCACCCCCCATGGGATGGGTCCCATATACTGGCCCCATATGAGATCTTCCCCCTCCCCCCCTGTGGTGTGGTGGCGGTGTGGCGCTGTCCCCCTCCCCCCCCTGTGGTGTGGTGGGGGTGTGGTATGGTATGTTGGGTATGTATGGTGTGTATGGTCGGTCTGGTATGGCATGTTTGGAAAGTATGGTATGTTTGGTAGGTATGGTATGTATGGCATGAGTGGTTGGTATTGTATGGATGGTAGGTATGGTATGTAAGTCTGTTGGGTATGGTATGTTTGATATGACAGTATGTATGGTCTGTATGGTATGTATGATTACTATGATGGTATGGCATATTTCCTATGTAAGGTATGTATGGTATGTATGGCATGTATGTTTGCTATTGTATGTATCGTAGGTGTGGTAATTACATTTCATATGTATGGTATGTATGGTGTGTATGATAGATATGATAGGTATGATAGGTATGATAGGTATGATAGGTATGATAGGTATGGTATGCATGGCATCATTGATTGATTGTTCGGTACGGTATATGTTAAACACAGGTGGTGTTGTGAGAGTACACAGGTAGTAAATAGGAAGTAGATACAGTAGATACATAGCACATGTATATATGACTATAGGTAGCACGTAGGTACTTTCAAGGAGTATATGTGCTACGTAGGTCGCCTAAAAGGTAGCATGTAGCTAGTAAATGCGAGGCTGGTAGTCAGAAATACTGCAAAGACCTAGCAAATACGAAGCTGGACCTCAGAAATGCTGCCAATAGCTTGCAAATAGAAGGGAAGGGGGGCTGCTACCTGGGGACCCAACCCATGGGGGGGGGGGGGGGGGGGGGAGAGACGGAGGACGGGACCATATATACATGTATACATGTATACATGTCTACATGTGTACATGTATACATCCATACATACATACATACGTACGTACATACATACATACATACATACATACATGTCTACATATGTACATGTGAACATCCATACATGCATCCATACATACATACATACATACAGACTGACAGATATACATTCAGACATTCAGACATACAGACATACAGACATACATACATACATACACACAGATACACACAGACATACCTATATACGCACGTACGTACGTCCAGACATGTATATACATGTCTACATGTCTACATGTCTACATGTATATATATCCATATATACAGACAGACAGACATAAATACATGTATACATGTCTACATGTCGACATGTCTACATGTATACATCGATCCATACATGCATGCATACATACATACAGACAGACATACATACATACATACACACCTGTATATATATATACATATATTTATGTACGTACAAATACCTGGATCCAAGTACCCTCTGAGGAAGTGCCTGGCCACATGGTTTTCACTGTATGTATATGTATTTAATATACCTAGGAAAAAAAAACACAGAACGGAACAAGCCTATGATTGTTGTGTCTTTTTGGGTATATAATGGGGATATAATCTACAAACCTGACATAAACAGTGAATCTCAGAAGAACATATAGAAACGTAGTTTGCAACCATTTTAGTGGTATGTTATTTTCTATCGGGTTGCTAGGTATATGTATAGTATATATATATACATATACATTGCGAATGCAGGAATATATATATATATATGCATACATATTCATATATATATATATTTAATATAAAGACAGAGACGCTCCATTGACCAAAAATCAAATGGGTATGGTAAATGAGTATACGGTAAACCCCATGATTCTAGTTAGTATGTTTACCCATGTTCAAAAGTACTTTGAGTATCTTGGTGCATATATCGATCACCTACCCAATGATTTTAAATGTGCAAATACCTGGAAATTATGATGGATCCATGGGTTTTTTCCTAGCAAAAAATAGCTCCAGAAATGGTAGCGTTCTGGAAACTGTAGGAAAGCCAGTTCACCATGTTCTGCATGAAGCGGTGAATGACCAATCCAAAATATGCTTATTGAGGGTTAAACCAGATGCCCTCCTAACCTCTGATCCTCATGATTGATAAATTAAGTATTAGTTTGGATGTGCTGAACTCACAGATCACCAATCAGACAGTGTTGTTTATGTGGGTTTGTCTAAAATGCGGTATTCCAAAATCTTGTGATCATTCTCCTGATTTGGCTGTAACTGGGGCGGGTATCGCCATTGATTCCCTCTAAAATTGTTGGTTATTAGTTATAAAGTTCTAAACTCACCCTTTTCATACTAACACATATAGCAGCATATGAATTTGTATACATACATGCATACACACCAAATTATGTACGCATGCGGCCAGATCCATTGCGGTCCCAGGAACCTTCCTCAGGCACACAGGAGTGGGACTAGAAGGAGGTCTGCGCTATGAGCCGAAGGTTGCCATGGCGGATGGATTTTTGTCGGCCGTGAAAAAAATGGGGGCTCCCCAGTCGTCACCAGGGCTTTCAATACTAAAACGGTATAAAATGGTCATCCATGACGACTGGATGATGAAAATCGCTATGTACGACCCATGATTTGGAAAGAACCCCATAGATTTATGGAGATCTTTGGAGACTATGCTTCGGTGTTTCTTCAAACCAAACCATTGATCTGAGGCAAATGTTGGATCAGCACCAAGGGGATCGGAGGGTTTTAATGAGCATTTCACGCTGACATATTTCAGAGCTGAAGATGTGTTTTTGAGCCCGTGACACCATATATATATATATATAAATAGTAATCAGTATATATATTAATATATGTATATATATATATATTAATATATTTGTATTATATGTAATTATATATTTGGGATTATATATTTGGGTAAATTAGCCCTCTCTAGAGTTGCTGGAGGTACATCTACCGATAAATGACTGCGGTATATATATATATATACAGGTTATGCATGTTTTTGTGAGGCGGCCGGTCTTCATTCGCCCAGGCAGAACCTGCATTTTTATTTTTTTTCAGCGCCACACACGTGCGGACTGCAGAATTGCAGCAGGCACCGTGGTATTGATTTGGAGTTGTCTCAAATGACCTCAGAGTTGAGTGTGGCTCAAGTTTGTTGATCGAAACCAGTTCCGAATTTGTCTAAAAGAGACCTTTTTTGCAGTTAAACGCCGTATCCAATCTGTTGGACCTCGATGGTCGGTACCTTCTTTCGACAGTAGTCGTAACTCAGAGCCACAGCAATCGTCGAAGACTGTGGACAACTTTCCATGTCAGCCGATTGTTTTGAAGCACCGTGGTGCGAATGCCAAAGATCCATTCATTCGCACAATTTGGACCTGAATGGAAGTATTTTGCCAAAAGAAGGATGAGGAAAGGATGGTATTGTTTTGACTCCATGGTGTTTCATCTACATTGAAAGTTTCAATTCCCATGGATCACAACTTATTAAGAAATGAAGATCCTCTTCCATCATTCAAGAGTCCTGGCACCTGTGGCTTGATAATCGACCAACAAGAATAGCCGGTGATTGTATTACAGAATGGTTGTTTTCTTTATGTTTTTGTTTGAGTGATGGTGTGCATATACATGCATATACTATATACAGCCATCCAGACTCCAGACCATTGTGATTGTGTGCGTACCTATGTAAATTTACTTGCACTATGGTTGGAGCGGCAGATAGTGGTAGTTTGATGAGTGTGAAATTGGTGCAAACCCCCCAAGAACCAACCCGAACCAACCCCCCAAGACGGTTTTCGAAGATAGTCCCATTGAAACCGTTTGTTTTTGAGATTTCATGAACCAGCATCCGCACCTGTGCACCTTGTCCAGCCAGCCTGGTTTCCGGTTGAGCAACGGACCAGTAACCAGTTAACCAGTTCGACCAGTTCAACACGGACGGTCGACTCCCAAGGGGATGAACAGCCCATTGGCTTGGCCCCCTCTGTTTTTGTTGGACCGCCAGTTGGGTTTGGTATAATGCGGCAAAACTTCATGTTTTTTTCTCAAACCACAATAGCCATAACAAAAAAAACCGACGTGTATAAATATATATCTGTATAGAACTAGATCGATGTGTTGATTGCTTAGTGCCTTGAGAGTTGTTGAGAGGTTGAGAAGATGCCTGACTGTCAGCATTGCAGTAGGAGATCAACGAAAGGTTGTGTCGAGTTAGAATGACCTCACCATCACGTCACCATAGGATTATGGCTGGTAATGGAAACTAGACCCCAAATATTATTAATTATATCAGTTATATCATAAGCTTTTCTGAAGTAATGGTATCCCCAAATGACCATTATCCTCTATGGAACTAGCAGGACAGGTGTTCGTATAAGGCCTCCGAGCTTCGTATCGGAGTCACGTCGCGACGACTCACTGGAACAGTGGTGAACTGGTGAACGTAGTAGTGGTAAATATCCCAGAATATTTCAAGTGAATGATTATAACACTACTATAATCATTAATCATTATAGTGATAGTTATATTCTGAATATATGGATAGTCTATATACATTGAAAAAATATAGTTTATCCATAATCTTACTTCAATGGATGATGATATGAATATTGGCCATCCCCACCATTCACTCATCGGGAGCCGGGAAGGTCTCATGCTTGTGAACGATTACCCTCCGCAGGCGACATCCCACTTCCACGCGGCTCACAGTCAGTTCAATGACCATGTGCCTTGTCCGAGTAGCAAACATGTGTTGGAATGCACAAAGAGGATTGGGATGTCACCAACAAAAAACGGAAACTCTTTTTTTTTTCTCTCACTCTCTCTCTCTCTCTCTTTCTCTCTTTTGTTCTCCCTCTCTCTCTCTCTGTCTTGTTTCAACTCGTTTTTTCTCGAATAATATATATATATATATATATATTCACAATGTTAAACTAATGTATGCATATATATATATACATATATTGACATATAGATATGTACATTAACATACACGAATATATGTATATTTTCATGTATATATCTATTTATATATATCCTATTTGCCTACCTGCCTTCCTGCATATGTACCTACATCGATTCGTCCATCCATCCATTCATGCATACATACATACAGACATTAATTAATGCATATATACAGTTATTATTGTATATGCCATGTACATGTATTAATGTGTATATATATATATGTATATATATGTATATATATATATGTAAATGCATACATTTATCAATGCATATATATATATACACATACATTTATCAATGTATATATTTATACTTGACTGTATACATGTATACACAAATGTATATATATATATGTAACATATGATTCTCTATATATATATATGCATATATATATATGGATAAATGCACACAACTATACATATGTGAATTAACATATAGACTTAACATATTATATGCACATATATATATATATTTATATATATGTAGTTACACATGTACGCATAGTATGTTGTAAACATATGGGTATGGGCCATGGGGCCAACCCGGTTGATGTTCATATGTTTCCAATTGAATGGAGGGACAAACATTTGCTGGATTATATGTTCACGTTGGAACTGGCCAGCATGGAATCCATGCTGGCCATGGTTTCAGAACGCTTGTATTATAGTTAATTAGATTTCATCATCAGACATGATGAATCTGATGAAGACTTTAAGATACTGTATATGATTAAGATATTACCAATGAATTGTTTGTTCAGTTTATTATTCGGCGCGCGTTTTAAAATTTCAGCTGTGTAAGTTTTGTTGGCGCGCACTTAAGGGCAACAAGTTGATTCATCATGATGATGGGCTGAGGCAACACACTGGGGGTCAAACTTTGAGACACATGTATCAAACCTGCCACTGTTGTTGTGTAGAAAGTTGAAAAACCTGTACACTCCTATCCACTCTATCGTACTATTCCATTCTATGCCTACATATTCCTATCTATTCAAAAGGTACCACGGGTTACCGGCTGTTTTTACCTGCACGTGTCGAGGCAAAAACCACGACTATGCCAGGCCCTGAGATTGGTGATCTGACCCGGGAAACGGTGGGTGTCGTATGTTTTACCATGAAATCGAGATGAATAGAGCTATGTCAAACTATGAATCACTGAAGGTTTACACCGTAATACAATGTAATTAATATGTGTTTTCCCAGCTCTCCTAGCATCTCCAATCCCACTAAGTCAAGCCACGTCCAAGGTCACATCAACAACAGCGGCAGGCGTTGGTTGATCCCATGCCACGGGCTCCCAGCGGGAGGTTGATCCCAGAGACAGTATCAATGCCCCAAAAAACACTCAGATTATATAATGTACATAGACATACTTGTATAAACTTTATTATACTTATATAATCTTATATATGTATACATATATATATACACCATATATGTTTATACATTGCAATGGTATTCTGGCTGTGATCCACATGTCTTGGTAGTTCTAATTGAAACCAACATAAACCTCCGTTGTCAGATGGGATGTCACCGGAAAACTTGGGTTGTTCCAATGTTCAACTCTTGGTTTGTTGTGTTTCCTAAGAAAGAGCCAGTTCACTCTAGAGATCACTATATAAAGTGTCCAGTTTTGCGGGGTGCATTGCTGCATTCCTCACAAACCACTCGTCAAAGTGTTCCGTGGCCGTACCAAGGCGAGATACCGAGATGGAGCTGCAGAGGTTTCCTGCGGTCGGGCGTTTTTCAACCGTGAAAGCCGCCCATTTCTGTGCGATTCCGCCAGGATCAATGCTTTATTGGCACAGCAGCCCATTCCTCCTGAGAATTCCATGGGGTGTCTGGGCGCCAACGAAGTCAATGAAAGTCAATGAGCCAATCAGTTTTACTGGGAAGTGAAGTGATTAACTACACATTATATATATAATAAATTATAATAATATGATGAAGACGAAGAATATAATTTCTTATAATTTCTTTATATATAGATATACACAATTTTATACAGTATATATATATAGATATACATATTGAACAATACAACTCTGTTGTACATGCATGCGTGCATGCATGCATGCATCCATCCATCCATCCATCCATCCATACATACACAAGTGGGCTATGAAATGGCTGTGAACCACATATGGGCCCTGGGCCCAAGAAGCCTATGGGCCTGTGTGGTTGACCGTTGTGACAATGTTCTCCATGCTTGATATATCCCCAACCCAGGAACTTTAAGAGTAATGGAGAAATCAGGGAAAACCCAAAGCCTGAACACCAAAGCCTGAAACCTTAATTATTAAGCCTTAATATGTCTTAAACTTTCAAACCCAGAAACCTCAAAGTGATGTTGGGCGAAATGAGGTGGGCATAAACATGTGTAATCTACAGGCCTGGAAACAACTTCTTTGCAACGTCACTGCTATGATCCTTCTGATTGGGGCAACCCAAACTGGCCTTATTTCGGGCTTTCGGGTTAGTGAATTATTGCGATTTATCCAGGTTAGATGCAAGTAGCAAATGACTGTGATGTCTTCAATATCAACTACAGCAGACTGTGTTTCTTTTTCAGGCCTGCATTGTCGGAACATGATACAGCATCGCCATCAAGAAACATCAACAACAACAACAACAACAACAACAACGACAACGACAACGACAACGACAACGACAACAACAACAACAACAACAAGCAGCAGCAACAACAACAACAACAAAAGCAGCAGCAGCAACAACAACAAGCAGCAGCAACAACAACAACAACAAAAGCAGCAGCAGCAACAACAACAACAAAAGCAGCAGCAGCAACAGCAGCAACAACAACAAAAGCAGCAGCAGCAACAGCAACAACAAAAGCAGCAGCAGCAACAGCAGCAACAACAACAAAAGCAGCAGCAGCAACAGCAACAACAAAAGCAGCAGCAGCAACAGCAGCAACAACAACAAAAGCAGCAGCAGCAACAGCAACAACAAAAGCAGCAGCAGCAACAGCAGCAACAACAACAAAAGCAGCAGCAGCAACAGCAACAACAAAAGCAGCAGCAGCAACAGCAGCAACAACAACAAAAGCAGCAGCAGCAGCAACAGCAACAGCAAAAGCAGCAGCAGCAGCACAGCAGCAACAACAACAAAAGCAGCAGCAGCAACAGCAACAACAAAAGCAGCAGCAGCAACAGCAGCAACAACAACAAAAGCAGCAGCAGCAACAGCAACAACAAAAGCAGCAGCAACAGCAGCAACAACAACAAAAGCAGCAGCAGCAACAGCAACAACAAAAGCAGCAGCAGCAACAGCAGCAACAACAACAAAAGCAGCAGCAGCAACAACAACAACAAAAGCAGCAGCAGCAACAGCAGCAACAACAACAAAAGCAGCAGCAGCAACAGCAACAACAAAAGCAGCAGCAGCAACAGCAGCAACAACAACAAAAGCAGCAGCAGCAACAGCAACAACAAAAGCAGCAGCAGCAACAGCAGCAACAACAACAAAAGCAGCAGCAGCAACAGCAACAACAAAAGCAGCAGCAGCAACAGCAGCAACAACAAAAGCAGCAGCAGCAACAGCAACAACAAAAGCAGCAGCAGCAACAGCAGCAACAACAACAAAAGCAGCAGCAGCAACAGCAACACAACAAAATCAGCAGCAGCAACAGCAACAACAAAAGCAGCAGCAACAGCAACAACAAAAGCAGCAGCAGCAACAGCAGCAACAACAACAAAAGCAGCAGCAGCAACAGCAACAACAAAAGCAGCAGCAGCAACAGCAGCAACAACAACAAAAGCAGCAGCAGCAACAGCAACAACAAAAGCAGCAGCAGCAACAGCAGCAACAACAACAAAAGCAGCAGCAGCAACAGCAACAACAAAAGCAGCAGCAGCAACAGCAGCAACAACAACAAAAGCAGCAGCAGCAACAGCAACAACAAAAGCAGCAGCAGCAACAGCAGCAACAACGACAAAAGCAGCAGCAGCAACAAAAAAACACTGTCATCATCTTCATTTTCATTGTTCAATAATGATCAATAATGTGGCCCAACCAACTCACAATCTCCAATACCCAGCCGCCGAGCCAATTCTCCAATATCTCCGGCAAAGTCTGTTGAACCCTGGCATTTTTTCGTTTTTGTTCAAAACATGGTTGGAGTGGAACTCGGAATAACCCAACAGTACATACCCAATATTTACCCTAAAATTAGTGTTTGTGTGTTTAAACAACAAAATGTGGTGTTTTTGTATATTCCTGTATCTTTGTGTTTACCACATCATTGGAAAGAACCAAACAGTTTTGACGATGGAAGATGACACATTCTAACGAGACCAGCTCATCAGCCCGATGATGTTCTTGATTCTTGATTCTTGGTGATCATCATCATCATCATCATCATCATCCTATGATTATACAATCATCATCATCCTAGGATTATATACCAGTGAAACCAACTAATGAAAACATCATGATCATAGTCATCGTCATCCTATGATTCCACAAGTCTCATAGCCGAGGTTTCCGGCGATGCCACGGTCTCAACGACCGGTGCCTCGGAGTTGGACAGTTGTCCAGATGAGTCCTGTGATGTATTAGATATTAATTATATATAATTATATATATATATATATTAATATATACATATAATATTAATGTATATTATATCTATTATACTATAGCTGATTAGAGTCTAATTATAGTTTTTTTAAATCTATTCTAGTGATGATATATAGTTGAATCATACTATATCTATTGAATCTAGTATAGTCAAACTTTGTTACGTGATAACGCAACTCATTTCAGATGTGGATGTGGGAGGTGCAGACTTCAGGCAGGCACCCAATTTTCTTGGTTATGGGTCCAAAGCCTTATCCCCTGTCACTGTTGGCAAACCCATGTTCATGCCCTAGATATGGTATTTAATGTATACATATATATATATATACACATTATATCGGTATTGATCCACAACAATATGATTGTTGCCCCTGCTTGAAAAAAAGGACTTCAATTCCATACAACATTGGGAGCATTTGCACGTATCAATTCAGAATCATGATACAGTTCAAAACAAACAATTCATCTATATACTCAAATGCCAAACACATGTTCCACAGATGTTTTCTTGCGGACATGATGTTCTCAAGTAGACGTGCATTTACACAGATACAAATGTACTGTATTCACAATGTATGACATGTCATGTCATGTCATGCAATGCAATGGAATGTAACGTATGTGTACATATATTATTATATACACATACTGTAACTCCCAAAAAGAAAGAAACGTAGATAGGATTTACCTTTTCTCTGGGGGGGTGCATAGTGACCGCATCAGTGACACGCTGGCCATTGTGAGGTACAGCCAGTAGCCAGTCGCAGTGGCTTGCAGTCACCATTTTCGTCCCGACAACTTAATGTCTAGGCTCCGTAATGGGACGTGGTGACGTGGCGGTGCGCAAACAAATTTGGGATGACACATGTTTCAAAATGAAGTCTTTTTTGTCGATTGTATCAATGATGTCCAAAACAGTTGCCGGTTAGATTTCCCCATCTAATATTGGCACCATGTATAGCATGGTCCATTAGACTAGTATTTTGGCTGATGTTTGGTACTGTAGCGTGCAAAACACTTCTAAGAAAACACTTATGAATATTATGAATAGTGCATTTTTTATATTTGTGGTTTCTTGGAGTGTGACACAATGTCCCCATGTTTTTCGAACATTCGGAATGTGGATACCTCACCCCATACGCAGCGATTTTGGTGAAGGTTATGGAAACAACTTCCGAGAATCCAATGGGTGCCTTCTCAGAGAATTGGGTGAAGGCTTCAAGTGATGCAACAAAAAATCAGGTTCTGATTTTGAAAATCAGGGTATCACATGTTTGACCTCCCACCAGCTATTGACATGGAATCAGATGTTTTGGATCCAGATGCTAGAACGACTTTTTAATACAAATGGCCATGGTTCAAAAAGGAACGGTTCAATATTGATCAATATTGAACTTATTGATCACTTTTGCTTTATTCTACTGGCAGAGTTGGTTTACTGTAAGTGAAAAAAATGCAGGGAAACCCACCAGTTATGCGCCTACGTGGAGGATCCAGTTTAGCCTTATCGAATGTTGGATTTATATGACAACGAATAACTGGGAGCTCCTGCTGCAGCTATCCCCAGCTACCTAGGATGACCATGGACAAGCATGGCATATCACTGACAGGTTGAAACCACTATCCAGTCGTTAGTTATATTAGTTATATTCCCATTATATCCCCATTATAGATTTATATATAGCACCATGTCTTGTTGCTCAAGTACCCATTGCATAGAGGAGTCCAAAAAAAACAAAAAAGCTTCCAGGCACTGAAAACACGCCAGCTGACACTGGCCGGAACGATCCAAAAGATTTGAGTTGCTGCACAGAGGTAAGTGATTTCTGAATGGCTGGTATTTGAATGATCTGGTCGGTATTTTTCCCAATAGTTGGGATGATGATCCAATCCGACTTTCATATTTTTCTGGGGGGTTGAAACCACCAACCAGATGATTGTTTTGCTTTGAACAGAATACTTCATACATGTAGCATCATTCAGCAACCCCTCAAAAGATGGAAAAGTGGTTCATCCTACATCATCCTACTAAGTTTTAGTTGAAACATTGGCGTTATTATACTTTACTATACACTTAAAATGGTTGAACATTGAACATCGTAGGGTATGTTAGTACAGACATGTCTTGAACATGTTTGAATGATCTGTTCAGTGGGTCCAGGTTTCATGACCTGAATGGTCACCCAATGACATGACGGATGGCCATTGTTTCAATGGGATAAATGTGGCCATGACATGGCAAAAATGGTGGTTGTTGATTGCAGATGAAAACAAACATTTAAAGATATCTAATGGCCGCTATGACATCCATGACCGTCAAATATGTGCAAGACCAAGAACAAATCATCATCATCATTTCTTGTTTGAGATTTCTTTCCCAAGTTTGTCGGATGCAACATTTGGCTTTAGCATCGGAGCGTAGCTTATTTGCAAGCGGTGTTGTGCTGAGCACCACCGTCTCGGCCCATGGCGCAGACGATCTTCCTGGAGATGGAGTTTGCCTAGCGATTGTTGGGTTTTCCTGTGAGGGTTTACATGGGAAACTCCCACCATGGCAAAACCTGTCCAAAGTGTCGCATTTTGTGTTGGTTACTGGAAGGTACACCCTTTTAGGACTAGGATTCCTACAGCATCCTATTTACAAAGCAAGGCGTTCCCAGTCGTGACCCCCACGGATTTTTGACTCGCGGCTAGCCGCGAGTCATTGAACAGTCCATCGTTCTGGGATGTTTTGCGGATATGGATAAGGTTTTGTTATAATTCAAAAACCCAAAAGTCGTAGATTGATGTTGCTTATTGTTTGATCATATGTGCCATTAATGCTGTGGGTGCAGTACCCCGTTTTGCAAAACAGGCATGCAATTTTATTTTTGCTATATTCTTGCTTGCATTGTTGTTTTCTTCAGGAATTGAGTGGGCAGCTTCAACCACAGCCCAGTACAGCAAGCTGTTGACTGCCTATAGTTCGCGGGTCAGCAATAAGCGGTGGTGGTTTAGCCCCACCATGTGGGTCTGACCAAAGATGTCAAAAATGGGGGATGTCCCGATTTCTTGCCATTTCTTATGGGGAAGTTTTGGCGACAGATTGGGATTTGTCGTACTGAGATATCATGATGGATATCATGATATAACCATTGTGTCTCCATCATTCAACCAAATATGTGTCAAAGTTGCTGCAAGATACCATTTGTCATATACATATATTATATTATATATATATATATCAGCCAAATATTTGTCATAGATATCAATGGTTACAGTTCTCTCCTGGGCTCGGTATATAGAAGCACGGCTAGCGGCCAGCGACGACACGAGATGAAGGCTACGGATCTCGAAGCGACGACAGCGCGGTACGAGGAAAAATGCAGGACGACGAAGACGGGGTGCTATCAGGCCGACAATAAGTGAATATAGTGATATGTCTGCATTATATAATAGAATATTATATTAAGTTATTGTTTATAATTGTGTTTTTTGTTTGCCGATGTTGTTAAATGTACTCTGAGTGTCGTGCTGGTAACATGTTTCCAGAAATCAAGGCTTGAAATTGGACATATTGCAAACTTCACCAGCTTAATTTTGGTTTGGGGTTAAATTTCTGCCATTGTGACCATGGTATTGAACTTGTTTTTGCTGAGATTCTGTGGGGCTCGGTGGGGCTGGTGGGTGGTTTGATATAGTTTGATGTGTTTGTCCCATCCAGTTTTCTGGAATGATTGTCCCCAATGTCTCCCCTGAGCCTTCAAGGGAGTTGAGGTCACAAACTGACGAAGCTCGACAATTTGACACAGAAAACAGACAAGGACCAACATTTGCGGGTTGATGCCTAAACCAACCATGACAAGGAAATAACTTGAACTAGTTGACTGTGAGGCTTGTGTTTGTCACTCAAGTGGTCTGTTGTGAAATGCCATGCCCGGGTACGGATGGTTTCCAGTGGTTTCCAGTGCAACTTCAAAACCCAACTGGTGTGTCCCAAAATATTTGAATGGGGATGCCAAGTTCTTCAGTCGGACACATGACGGGAATATCTGGTGAGTTCTTCACATCTTCTGTTGTGATTCACTGTCCTCATCCCTTCCATTCCATTCCTTCATCTGCACAGGTGCTCAAGCCAGTTTAATTATTTGGGTCCCTTGTTCGGTTGCAAACGGTGGAAACGGAAAACAGGTCCGTATTAGCGGCATGGGATGGCCCTATTGCTATGATATTGGTATGGTCTTGGGGTTTAGCATGCTTTACCCATGATTTGCCCACTGGCGCCGGCACACCATGAATGATGAGTTGGAGCTGGACGGCAACTGGACCGTGGGGAATGTCGCTCGAAAGAGGCATGGAACAACGGTGGGCATGGGGAAAATGATGGTGAACCAATTGAATTTAGAGGTAGCCCACTTTCAGACATAACCATTTGAGGAGCTCACATCTCTATGGCACTGCTTGGATGTTGACCTCAATATTTCTGATTTTTCATCCCATCCAGTAACTCAATCCCTGCGCAAATTGTGGTTTGTTGTGCTCTGTTGTGGTTAATTTGACTTGATTCTTACGTCTTGCAGATGGATGGTTAAACCATCAACTATCATCAATTACCATCTTGTAAATTAACAGTTTGACCCTGAACATCACCAATTTTAGTGGAAACGAATCTTCCAGCCCCTATCTGTCAGGGTCTATGTTAATTTACTGGAGGGTAGTTAGTATCCCCAAAAACCTCCGGGCCAGGAAACGTCTCAAAACTGCGAAAGTTGAAGCTGGCCAGCTGGATGAGTCATGGAACCCAGTTGCCTGAAGCCTGCCTCTTTGCAACCCTGGTGACCAAATATCACATTCTTTTGGCTGTGATATGTTGTGATGCTAACCACGTGACAGACGCACGCAAACTGCTTTTTGGAGTTCCGGGTCATGACATGTTCCCGCTTGACCCTCAATTTGACCCAGACAAAACTGGTCCAAATATGTCCAAATATGTCCAAATACAATAGCTACTAAAAGTATGTGGTAAATTCCACTTTTTACAGCAAACAATTGATACCTTCCTCCATAGCATCCTATAACTGGGGTCAGATCATGGTCAGATCTTAGGTCCACTCCCGAACCCAAGAAGCGGAAACGCAAGGGGGGCAAAGTCTTGGAGGCGGGAAATCCCCCGCGGCGGAGGATGCTGGGAAAATCATCGAACTACTCCCATCCTCCTGATCTATGGGGGTGTGGAAAACCACTGAAGCATCCCACGGCGTCAGTCTTCTCGTCTACTGTTACTTCTACAATTATGTTACTTCTGCCAATATACTGTTTCTTCTACAATTCTGCCACTTGTTATGTTTTCTTATAGATTATATAAATATATATATATATATTATATACATGGTGTGAGCCTCTTCTTTTAGATGACGCATGCTATTTCGACACATACATATGTACGTATGTTTATATATATATAGAGATATGAATAGGAAAACTATGCTTGGAATCAGCAGATTTTGGATTACCCTATTTTCAGACAAACCCGTACATATGTACTATGCTGTAGTCATATCTTAATACAAAAGTTGTTCAGTTATCCCGAAGTACACTGTTACTTGGTGGTGGTGGTTGACCAGTGTTGATCTTTTAAATCCCAACTACCTGTCAAAAACACATTCCAACTACCCCTTTTCGGCATATTCCAAAGAGGTCCAATGAGGTCTAAATATTCCAACTATGTCCAATAAGTGATCGGCCCAAACTTCATAAATCCAGACACCCTTCAATTTTATATTCGATCTTAGGATCACTATGTATATACATACATATTTTATATAACATTATCACATTTGACAGACATAAATATCCCGGCGGACCGGAAACCGTGCTCGTGAAAATAGAGTTTTACAAAAAAATGGTGTTTTGCCTCAGCGAGGCAACCATTGTTGTCACTCGAAAAGTGGGAAATTTGGACGTCCAAATTTGGGTGTTTTTGGGTGTTTGAGATCTCTGCAGCGTAGCAACCTGTAACGTAGCAACAAAACCAGAGATCTCTGCAGCGTAGCAACATCTAATGTTCGCACTACAAGGAACGTTAACATGCCCCCCCACCCCACCCCAACATAACCTCCGACCTGGCGTTTCCAAAAACGTGCATTTTGCGAGCACGGTTTTCGGTCCGCAGGCATAAATATGTGTTACGTATATGTATGCATATGTGCATGTTTTTTTTTCCGTAATCCCCCACCCCTGCTATTTCCTCTATAAAATGGAGGGGCGGCGGACCTGTGTACCGTTTTGGAATTATATATAGATATATATAGACATGTGTATACAGTATATACATGTATAATATATACACACGTGTCCTGTCTTGCGATTGTTAGCAAGGCCTAGGGCCCCATATCTTTGGATTGAAAATGAAACCCCAGACCCCAGAATGGCATTGCCCAGATTGAATCCCAGGGATCCAGCCATACCTTCTGAGGAAGTGATTTGGGTATCATAAGGGGGTCAAGTACCATCTAAGAAGTCATTTGAATCCATACAAGGGGGTACTCCCCAAGTATTTCTATGATTTATAGATATGTTTAGATATCTATAGACCAATCTAACATGATCTAACTATATACCACAAACAAAGAGTGACATCAGTGACGTACTCCCATTCGGCCAGGCCGTGCTGGCGTCTGAGCTGCCACCAATCGGCAAAGTGTCCTTGAAGAAATGGGCCATGACCCGGTGCGCCATGGGAAACATGGGATTTTGACCAATGACAAATGGTAGTTTGGTCATTTTTCCCATGAAACAATGTATGTCAACAATGAGAATATGTTTTTTCAACCAAGGATTGGATTTAACATGGATTTAACCATTGAATATGTTTTGTTATGTTAACCATCCAACATGAGGTAAAGGAACCATCAATATATATATATATATATGGGATTGTAGCCATCAAACAGAGTGTGTTTTTCGGCATCAAAGATTTGGCATTATGGGTGGTTGCATGGTTTTTGTTGGGACCGTAACCATCACCGACTGGTCAAGGGTAGTAACTAACCGTTGACCAGGATGAGCAACATGCGAGTTATACACTTTGGGGCCATAAATGATGGATGGTTGATGTTTCGGACTGGGGGTATGCCGATTGATCGAATTAGTGTTGTTATAATTAATCATGCCCGCACGGCATGGTTCGTAACGAGAACAAGAATTATCCAAACGAAAAGACCAACTAATCTGGTCTAGCCATCCTATTTCTAAAAGAACAACTACACCCTCTGATAGTTTAACATAGCTATGAAAAATGGTTCCTGCCGTGGTTCCATGATTTACCTACACTAAACCTCTAATGATCCCAGCGAAGCCAGGATCTCCACTGCCTGGGTGGCAGAGGCCAAGAGTAAGAAGCTCTCGCCTCTGGAAGTGCTGCTCGGGCCGCGGGGTCGGGGGTGCATCCCATTTAGTAAATGACTTTTACCCCCAGCTATAAAGGGACTGTCCACACTTTTGTATGGGATTATATGGGTTATATATAGATTAATTATAAGCCACTTTCTAAGTGGGATGCACATCCAAGAGGTGTAAACAGGTAAACTGAACCATCCCATGGTGAAAATCATGTCCCCAATTACATTCAATAAGAAGGTTTGAAATTTGGTTTCGAAACTCCGGACTTTTTCTGATAATTGTTATATATATATAGGTCTTTCACCCCATAAGTTGTTTGCACTTGTAACATGTCTTGAGTGGATACTTTGAGTGTCTTGATACGTTCAATATTCCATGGCGTGGAAAATCCTTGATACTTGTGAATGTCAATCGCAAAAACAAATGGTATACCGGGCTGACAAAAGGGGGTGCGAAACCAGCTGCAGTTTCTACTGGGGATGCAATCAACCAAATTGGATCTTGAGAGCAGGTCTGAAGGAAAATGCTGCATGTTGCAAGAAACATCACACCCTACAAAGAAGTTCTATAGATAGAAAAGACATATAGACATAAACAATTTCAATCTGGAGTTTTTCACCCCACAGATGGTGTTTTAAACCATCGGTATGCATTGTTTTTCATGATAGTCGCGCGCATGTGTTTTGCCAAGGAAAGAGCTCCGGCCTCACAGTTGGTGGTTTTTGCCCTGTCCACCACAGCTGGCTGTGCAGCAACTGCCAGACTGGGCTGCTAAGGCTACCAACATGGCTACATTGATCCCTGCTCCCAGTTACAGGGTTGACATATGTTTCAAAACTCCCACTCCTACGGGTGTTCAGATTACAACATGTTATAAATCCATAGCTGTGAGATGCCGTGAGAATGTCCCATCATTCTATGGAACAAGTTCATCGAACCAGCCATCTTGGTTTTGACCCCGGAATAGAACTGCCGCAAGTTCTGTGACTCGCATGGGTGTTGTCCTTCCAGCTGTGTCGCAGGCAAAGTGTACACAAGTGCAGAAACTGGGCAGCTTGGCCTACTCGCCAGTGGATTCCATGGCTTCGGTCCGTTTGAAAAATGGCTGATCCAGACAGATTTTACGCCCCAGCTGGCTTTTTTGGGAAAATGGGCTAGTAATGTTTACCCGCCAGTTATGACCATTTGAATAAGCAAGATGTTTAAACCTATGGATGGTTTATATGTGCAGACACACTCATATTGGGTATAGACCCGGTATGGCCTAGGGGTTCACTATGCAGCACCACGGTTGATCCACAGTATGGTTCACCGGTTAACCCATGGTTTTTACGACACAGGTTGTTCCGCAACGGTCGACCCAGGTTGCACGTCGCCTCTTGGTGGAAGGGTTGGATGTCATGGGTCCAGTGGATGTCTATTCTGAAAGCTGTGAAACTGCCCCCAACATATTGGAAAATCATGGAAAATCTGTATATATATATATATATACAATAATATATATATATATATAGTTCCCCGCAACATGGATTGTTCATGATTGTTCATGATAGTTCATCATATTGGAAAATCATGGAAAATCTCTAGTCCGTTTAAACGGGTCGATTTCAAGCCGTTCGCCGCCACTGCATGGATCACAAGGGTACGTTTGCCCCTTTTTACTGCTTGATCGGCTGGATCCTAACAAATCTTTACCATTGCTGATTAAGAATGCATTTGTGAACGGGCAGATTTACAGGCACGCTTTCTGGATCGTCAAAAACCACATATTTTTTCCGCTCAAACCAGCACAGTGGAATTTGGAAGCTTTTGATTTGACATTACACCGTCTTATTGACTTCCTTCAAAAAATGTGAAGTAGTGTCAAAGTGAGACTGGGGGTTCTAAACATCACATTCAAAATCATTCAAGTGATGCGAATGATACCATGCCCCAAATAGTTGGGTGACGGAGGGTATGTCCACCTCTTGATGCTTCAAATCTGCCAGGTTGGATTCGTATCCCCTCCCTCCCTTTGGAGGGTGTGTCCACACGTTTGTCAAACAAGACACGTGGTTATTCGAAGGTGTAAGATTAAATCTATATTCAATCCTCGAAATCCACGATACTTTCTGATTGAAGCCGCCATCGGACATCGGTCATGGTTCAGCTGCAGTTTGTAAAGGTAAGTCCAAACAAGTTCCGATGGTCAAATCCCATGTTGATGATTAAATTCCCAGTTCTCATGACTGGTTTGACAGTTCAGTTCCAATCTATATATTATATTACGGTTTTATTTATTTTTTACAAAATATATTATATATTTTGGTTAAACACCATAAAGTTGAGCTGAGAAAAAATAAGACCAACAACATCAAAGTTAGTGCCTTGATGCCTCTTTAGTCCCCATCTTAACTTCGTAAAACCAGGCCCTTCGATGGCAGCATTTCTGCATTGCTCGTGTGTAGCTCCACCGATCGAGTCTTCGCAGTGAAGGTGGGTCTTCCACATCCTTAGTTTATAGGAGGGTACCCTCCAGTAAATTAACATAGCTATGGAAAATCACAATGTTTAATGGGAAAATCGACTATTTCTGTGGCCATTTTCAATAGCTATGTTAAATTACCAGAGGGTAGTTGAAAACAAGAATTTCTCAACCACATTGCTCCTTGGGAGGTATATCCAACAGTATATCCAACATTTAAATCATTTGCATAGCCACAGCAATTTAAAAATCCGTTCCATTTCTGCTATGAACCAACTTTCTCAGTGGATGGTTGAATCCCTAAGGTTTGGAGTCTGGACACCACGCGAATGGTTGGTTCCTGAATTTTCTACCATGGAATACAACGTTTGTACTCGTAATGGGAATACGATATCTCATAAATCATGAATATCCCGGAAATATCCAGTATAGAATATTCCCAAATTTGTGATTCAACAATCTTATATTTCGATATGATACTTGTTGGACAATATTTCCATAGGCCATTACGACATGGTGATTCATTCAAGTTATGATAAGATCATGAGTTTTTTCCCCATGTTTGCTGAGATCTTTTCAGGTACAGGTTTCCTGGTTGGTTGAGAGTTGAGTGCTGCAAGGGCCATTTTGGAGATTTTGGAGTCATAAAATCCACCGAGCCACGCCCCCAAGAAAGTAACCGTCCAACTCCTGACTGTTCATTGCCAAACTACAATTTGTCATGGTTAAACCATGATTTCTTCGCCTTGTTAAATCGTTTGTGTTTTCCCCTTAGAATGATATTGCTGTTGATTACCCTCCACTAAAGAAATAGCAATGGAAAATGACACATTAACTTCCATGATTTCTACCTATCGATCAAAAACTGGTTGGTGGTTTGGAACATGGCTTTTATTGTCCATTTCATATATGGGATGTCATCCTTCCCATTGACTTTCACCCCATCATTTTTCAAGATGGTGATTTTTTGCCACCACCAGAAAAACCTCTTCGTTCAACCGCTGTGTCCATCGACCAAGGGAAAAAAAATCATAGGGTTCCTGTGGGTCCCTGTGGGTCAGGCAGATTGGGATGCAGCCTATCCTGCCTGTCCTGCAGTGCCGTTGGCTGCCCATGGCGGCGGTCGAAAGAAGGACCAGGTCACACGGCAGGCGCCAGAACTTTTGGGGATCAATGGGTGTGTCTAAAGATGTGGTATAGCTGTATAGTTCTATTTTTTTTTATATATGTGTTAATAGGAAACCTGATTATAATTCAATGGAGTTGGGTCTACACGATTTTCAGACAAAACCATGTTAATGTTGGAGAACCAATTTAGATGTTCAAATATATTGGCAACAATATTGGATCTGGGCTAAGTAGATAGCCAATATTTATATATCCCAATATTATCCCAACATTGGATGATATTGGTGGTTTCTATAAATTCATATTGGGGTATCTACTGATTTATTCACCTTCATAGCAAGCCATGTTCTTTGCCATGAATTGAATTTTAGGATGGATTGCTACTAGGTCTACTGTACCTTCCTTTTTTTGATCAACATTTATCAACCATGATCTTGGTTTGATGCCGTATTTCACGGGCCGCAGTACACGGGCCGCAGTATTGCGTGAAATATAAATGATATGTCAGCATCCACTAGACCGATAGACCTGAACTCAGGTGGTCTTCAACATGTCTTCCCCCCATTACTTACATACTTTCACTCTGTATATACATGTATATACTATGTGTATATATATATATCATATATATATATATATCATACATATATATATATATCATACAAATACATGACTCACGGGATAGTCAGATGGTTTTGATCAACTAAGACATTTGTTGATATCCCAGGCCCCTAACGCCATTGGGGAATCACCAGTCAGAGATACCTATTGAATATCAAGAACCGATTGAATCCGTGTGAACTTAACTGCCTCTACTGAAACCATCAACTTTTTTCAACTAAGCTCATGAAATTCACTAACCTACATAATGCATATTGTTTTCCTTACTGGCAGGATATGTGGCCGCGGCTCAACTTGTAAGACCCCGATCCATACCCTGGACCCACACGCGATCCATACCCACGATCCATACATCTCTAATGGATATGATCCATACCCTTGATCCATACCTAAAAATGACAAGATGTACTTATATATATATATACATATACATACCAGGCCATTTTACTATACCTTTTTAACAGATCTGGATCAAACCTCTGACCCGTAACTCACTCGTTCCATACGTGCGGATCACAGCAGAACGATCCATACTCGTTTTTTGAGCCATACACATACATATAACTATATTAGTATATATATATATATACACACATGTTAGGTAATGTTATGTATGTATGTATGTATGTATGTATGTATATATATATACACATAGAGAGATGCGTGTATCTTTATATGCATTTATATATATATATATGTTTTTTTGCGTATACTATACATGACTGTGGTATTGTCACCCCCACAAACCAATGCAACCGGTACATTATATTTCCATGCCCAGGCCATGGTGTTATGACCACCCCAAAATATGGATTCATAAAGTTCGATGTTTGCATTAAATCCATTAAATCCCCAAAAAGATATCCCATGAATGTCCAATTCTTCATGCTTTTTTCTCCACCTGACTTGACCACAAGTTCCGGTCAAATCCCTGTGTATGACCGACCCCCAGCAAGATATAGCTAGGTCTCCGGCCAGGGGGTGGAGATGGCAGATCTAATCCCTGGAATTCCAGTGTCAGATATGATTGGCTTCCCTTTATCCATCTAATCCCTTGATTTTATGTAACTGTAAAACATTACCCTCCAGTTTTTTCCGGTAGCTTTGGAAAATGTTTGGACCATTGATAGTTGATTTATCTATCAAACACAGTGATCCACACCGTAGCTTTTTGTTATTTTACTGGGTTACCGTAGTTTTTTCTGCACAAGTGGCTGCCGGTCAAATCCAACTGCTAGGCCAAAATTCTGCAAAAGGGCACATCCCTGGCCATTGCTACGCCAGCGCGGGTGCTGCGATTAAAGGAGGACTCCGACTGCCACGGGGCCGGAGGGTTGGGTCCAAAAGGTTGAACCCAGGGAAAACCCATAGGATACCATGGAACACCTATAGAAAACCCATGGAAAACACAGCCTAAATTCGTGGGCCCCAATATGTTGTCTCATCCCCTACTAATTTCTTAGGCTGTTTCATATCAGGGGGATGCGATTACTTGTGGCAACATATTGCATGTAAAAATATACTGGGGAATGTTGATGAAGATGATGAAAATCCGTTGGAAGTGGTGGTTATTGATTTTGAATCAAACCCAAATTGACTGGGAAAACCCGATACTTTAGTAATCTTAATTATTTAATCGGTTTGCCACAAACGCGATCTCAACCGTACCAGCCAATATACTAACCAGCCGAAAAGAAAAGGGTATCCAAGATTGGCTATGGGTTTCCTAATCCATGGACATATTGAGGGTTTGGGATATCAATATACAAGTTCGATGTGATAAAATGGGGGTTAGGTACAAAGAATGGGAATTGTACCAGTATAAATCGTGTGAAATATGGATTAGCCGAATAATCATGGCAGTATAAGACTAAGCGTTTGATGATGATCGGGATATGACCAACAAGATGGATTTGTATTGGTACTAAAACGGTTCGATTTTCCACGCACTTGCCATGTTGATAAAGCGGCTGGTGATCAAGCAGCAAAATTCGGGGTGCCTATTTTCTTGGGAAGTGAATAGATGGAAAGTAGTGTTGTAGTGTTTCAGAGATGTCATCAATAATACCTGGAGCCGGGAAGAGAATCAGATCAAATGTGTTGGTTAAAAGTATATATATATATACCACCTATTTATGGTGATTTTGGGGATGGTTTATGAGTATTTCACCCACATTATTGACAATACTTGCAAGAGACAACAGACTGAAGACTGTGGAATTCAATCCAGCTATTGTAAACACAGGAATGGGAATAGATTAGACCAATTGGACCAGCCCCAATTTGCAACTGTCGAGCCCTGAAAATTAAACTTGCCCAGTATCCTTTACTGGTATGATACATATATACGTATAATTACGTATATATGTACATACTGTTGATATACATGACATAATATATATATATATTATATATATATGTATTATATATGTATACGCTGTGGGTATACATATATATATATACATTGTCGATCTAACCAGTGTACATTTGACATGATGGATATATCTATACAATCAACATGTCAATCTGCATCATATATTTGTGTCTTTGTCCATATAGACATATTTAGTCCATATGCAGAACAGCTATGTGTGCACGGTCGGTCCTAAACGGTCCTTATGTTCAGGTCACCAGAAATATGGATGTGGGTCAAAATGGAAGACCGATGTGGGACCACAGATGTTAGTCTAGTTTAGTATTAACCATCCAATTATTGGGGTACCTAATGACTTGACCCATACCCATATCATCCGCTAGGAGGGCCATTTAGATCTCGCGAAGATCGGTGTGGTCCTGGTAGATCTGGCGAAAGACATGAAGCAGCGCGATGTCTTGACGCTGCAGGAGATCCATGGGATTCACCCCATAAGCGGAAAGCGGAAATCCAAACGGGGGGAAACCCCAGGGAAAACGCGTTTGGATATGATCTTAAACTAGATGGTGAAAGCGGAAATGGCTATGTTAGTGAACATTAGTGAACTATGGAGGCTACACGTTTTTACCTTCCAACTATAGACTTCGACCCTGCAAAATGTGGCACGGAAGACTGTACTTTCCAAGATTGGGATGAGTGGTTCTCAGTGTCGATGGAATTCAATGAGTTACCCTCCGGTAATACTGTAGCGAGGCTGGCTGGAAAATCCGCCATTGATGATCTTCCCAGCGAACTAAACCTCCATTTAGAATGGTTTTTTCTGATACTTTCCCATATTTTCCTATGATGTTCCCATATTTTCCCGACAATTTCCCAGCTAGCCACGTTTGATTACCAGACGGTGAGGGATCTCTAAGGCCGCTGGCGGTGAGGGTCATCACTGGTTCTGAAGAAAAAGTGTGGTGCTGTCCTTAAATGCGGGACCACCAAAAAAAAACAGAATCCATCATAATCAATCATAATCAATCATAATCATAATCCCATGTTTTTTGTTGGGGAAACCATGAAAAATAGTGCTTGCAGAAACTATTTGAGTAAACCAAGTCCAAGTATTGGCCATATCTCCATGATCCATCATGATCCATCATCCAGGACACGCGCTCGGATTTCTTCAAGTTCCTCCGCGAAATCCAAGCGTTGCTTCCCAAGGCAGTCAAGGCGCCGCGTTTTTCCGGGCTGCGTGGAATGGACGCTGGCATGGACCATTGGACCATGGCACTCCTCTCGGAAAATATGAAGAACATTGCCGAGCTACATCTGAAAGAACATGAAATAACCAATTACTCCTTGTCAGGATGTTTGTAGTTGTTATATGTTGTTATATAAGTTATATATAAGTTATATATCTATCTTCCCAATCCTAATCATTCTATGCTGGAGGTATTGCAGTTGTCCCATTTCTGCCAGCGCTGCCAGCCCGTGTAGGTTCCGAAGGGCCTCGCCTTGCTGCTGTGCGGGCTGAGCGGCTGAAAACCGAGTGATCCAAAAAGTCCATTGGCTAATGCATATTTTAGTACCAAAATCATCATATTTGTTTAGGCAATAGCTGCAATATGTTGCAATACATATAGATTATTTTAGTGATCCTTCACAATAACATATAATAACTATAGTTCCTGATTTCTGAGGTTATAGATAAGCATTCTTCGAAGAGATCGGGGATTGAGATCTTTGCAATTGAATAATTTGCAAAATCAGAAGACGCCGTTGCGCCAGGAGCATTTCTGGCTAAGCCCTTGTTCAGCATGGTTGAGTATTGGGACATATTTTGATCATGTTGGAGGTTTGTCAACTACCCACTGCTCGGTATCTAGGCTTGGCGGCTTTGATGGGGATGATGTGGCATGGGACTGCTGTTTTTGGCTTTGAACCACGGGGGTCTCATGCTCCATATTTGGATGCAAATGACTACAAATGACTACAAGACATGGTATGGTTTCCTGGGCTGGAGACCATACATGTTGTCTTGTTTGAGCCATCTCCAATTGTTGCGGCAGAAATTGAGAGGGCTCGACTTGGGGGCTCAGCACAGAACGCGCTTTCGCAAAGATGGGGTTGAAACATGTTGAAACCATCAAGCAAACGATGTGAAGTGTGCTTGTAAGCACTGACCCATATCAAAATCATAACTAGAAAACCAGGCCACAAACAAATCATAACAGCAAATCATATATGAATCATACTGTATCAGAATCAAAACCCATTAAAACATATAGTTATTTTGGAAACCCTCCATCCTAGAGCATGATGGTGTGTGGATCGAAACAAAGCTGGCATCCTATCCTTCACGACATAAACATTCGCCATGGCGAGATATCGATTCATCCATGCTTTCTTGCTGATTGCGTGCCACTCTCAGAACAGGTCTTGAAAAGACGACCGGAAGAACCTCTCACGCCGGAAGAATCATTTGGTGGTGGTAATTACCCTCCAGATCTCCAGTATGGCCCAGTTCGATGTTTTCTATGCATATTCAAGTTGGTGATGTTCCATAGCAATGTTGCTGTAAATTGCCAGAACGTATATTGTTCAATTGATCTAATCTCATCCCTCTAACATTAGGTATTTTTGTTCGTACAAGGAATAGATCCAATACTAAACCAGGGTTTCTACGATGGTATTTTCATGGGAGTGGATTAACACATGGGCTTACAGCCTGTTTAGCTGACGGGACTGCCCTCGATGATGATGACCCCCCACCAATTATATCTCGGTATTCCGTAAACCCCTTCCCCCCAATATTCTCAGTACTCCCTTGGAATCCCTCCTTTGGTATTGGATCTATTCATGACTTGGTGACACTTGGTGACTTGGGGTTCCTCATTGTGGCTAGGAATTCCGATCCGGGGATGGGATGAACGGTCAGTCGAGGTTGCAGCTCCTTTCGTAGGGGCACTCGGGGCACTCGGGGCACTCGGGGCACTCCTTTGTGAGCATGTAGAACATGTAGAACTACATCATGCTTGGGATTCACCAAACATATAGGGTACCCCCCAAACATACTTGAGCTTATCACGTTCATTCCAAATAGAAGAACGGTAAAAAGGTCATTCGGATATAACCCAGTTCTGAACAATGCCATTCGCAATAGGCCAGCACCGTGTGATCCAACGTGGTCAACAAGTGGAGTGTCAAGCTCCGGGAATTTGCACTGGTAGAGCAGAATGAAGTTGCTATGTTTGACCATTGATGTTGGGAATGCAGCACAACATACATATGTACATAGCATAGGTCCTCCAGATCATTAGATCATTAGATGGATGTTGAATGATGTGTATGGGACGAGAGTAAGTTTGTCCTTTGGTGTGGCTCTTCTTTGCTGAATGTTAAGTTGTTGCGGATCATTTGACGATGTGGCCTGCATCAACCTGAGCACACGCGGTCTGCGTCGGCCTTGTGGCTTGAGCTCAATGAAAACAATGCCACGTGGCTGAAAAATGCAGAGACCAATGGTGAAAACTGGAGTTGTCTGGGCAGCACATCCTTTTCATTAAAAACTATATATTGTAAACACATGTAAACACTATTCAAAATCCCTGTGCGGTTTCAACAGTTCAAGGCGCTGAACGGTCAAACAAAAACAATTGACAAATCAACAGCGGCATGGAAGCCTCAGCCAACAGCTCCAACAAAACAGCGCTCCCTTCGGTCAGTTCCTTTGTCGTCGGATGGTGTCCTAATGTTGTCCTGGCACGGAGCCCCATGGATTTTCTGGCCAGGTCAAGTCAGGTGTTATTTTCATGTTTGAACATATGGCTATGGATCAATACCTATTAATACCATTTTTAGTGGGATGAACATCCATTTACCAGCTATTTTGATGTTCACCAGGGGTACAAGGTTTTGACACACTGCCATATGTGAAAATATGTGAAAAACTTCTAAAGACCTGTGTGATTATTTGTTTGAATCCCCTTTGTTTGTTGGTTTCATCAGGAGTCATGATGGCTTATCACCACTTATTCAAGGGAACTGCCAAGTATGACACCTGTTGGGATCGAAATTGTGCTATACTGTATGCCGCTTAAATAGCCATTTAATGGGTGTAAAATGATGCTGATAATTCATCGGAGTTGGGGGTACATCGTTTTCAGACAAAGCCATATGGTAAGCCCAATCCCAATGCCATTAACCTCCAATCGCGGGCAGTTTATCCCCCACCATGGAGGAAATGGGAAGAGTCTATTTGCTGTGCCATAGTCAAAAGTTGGATTATAAATGATTATATTATAATATATATATATACACACACACACCAGTAAACCCATATTGGGGGATGTTTTAAAGCGGGATGATGTTGGCCAATTCACAAGGACTCCCCAATGGTATTTTCCCATCAGAGGGTATTGTCATCAATCTATTAATAGAGCTCAAAATACGCATTGAGTGCCATGCAGCTTGACCATTGGTTTCCCTGAGATAAATCAGGGACGGCCGTAACCTGTGATTTCCTGTTACTGTACGAGTTGTGTTGTGTTAGAAAAATAATGCCGGGAACATGTTCAGTTAATTTTTATTCGATAAAATAGGAGCAATACAGTTTTTGTTTTTTATGTTCTCTTGGATTCTTTGGAGGTTTGTTTAGGTTTCCTTAGGTGTTGTGGGCTAGTGTCTTTGATTCATGGCCAAAGACATCCAAAGACCACAACAATCAAAGCAATCAGAGAAGAGAAGATAATCAGAAGAGAAGAGAAGCACAGTATCTAGTGATCTAATGTTTGTGTCAACATGCAATTTATAGAGGTTTGTTGAAATCTGTCAGTTCTCCCTAAGAGTTACATGGAAAGAAATGTGCCAAACAACTCAGTGGGCTCCCACTGCGGTGCTGTGGACATTTGGTGCTGCGGTTTGATTCTTCCAAAGGTGACTTAAAAGTTCCAGCTGTGTGGGTTTCTTTGGAAATAGGATACGTCGACAATGCAATTGTTTGCCATATGTTTTCCTAATGTGGTAAATCCAGCAATAGAACCATCTCAAACTTACCCAGTTTATTCTTTTGGGGCATTGTGGGTCATGATCAAATATGATCAAGCCTCAAAAATTGGGCTTATGACATTGGGTCTACGGCATTTACTATCATTGTCCCCATTTCAATGATATTAATTGTATATTAATTATATATATTCGATTGATATCCATTTTGGTTTGATCATTTTTCCCCATGTTTACCTTCATGTCATATCAATTCCCATGTGTTTTTCTCATCTTGGTCCTACCAGAGCATCTCAGCCACCAAGGCCGTTGGAAAAGGTTGCACCTTGCTGGGAGTTCTCATCATCCTGTCAACACGATTCCTAAAGTGGCAGAATTTGGGGGGTCTAGTTATAATGTTGGTAAAGCATTTTTAAACCATCCCTAATTTCACCATAAACCATGCCCAAATGGGTGGTTTATTATTGTTTATCTTGTTTTTGCCACACTACACGGTTTTCCAACAAAACCAGGATCATTGTGGTTGGCTGAGCAGGAGCTACATACCGATTTTTCTGCTCAAGATGGATGCATCTTTATTAGCCGGGCATAGCTGGTCTAAGTATTTCTGGTTGAATATGTTTCAGAACCATTATTTTGGAAAACTGGATGATTTGGAACAGACATGGATTTGTGGCTGTAGGTATTGCACAATTTGTTTTGACTCCTCCTTTGACCTTCCAAACATGACAGCTAATAGACTAATCTTATCCATTGATTTTGTGCTGTGTTCTTCGGTGGACATACTTTCTGTTTTGACCTGCCAATTGGGCGCAAAACGAGGTAAGAAAACGAGGTAAACCTTGAAGGCCTAGAATCAGATCAACAGCGAGTCTGGCCTAAGCTACAAAACGAGGTCATTGATTGAAACGAGGTCAGGGAATGAAAATCGAAGTATATAGGGCTGCAATTTTCCCAAATACCTTTTGCCGCTTATATATATATATACTATCTATATATTTGTTTACCTATTATGTTAGTATGTTATGTACATACACAATATAATATATATACAGTATATATATGTACATATGTAGATATATATATATGTACATTATGTGTGTACATATAAAAAGTACAGTTTTTGCATGTTTCTGAGGACTCAAAGCTGGGCGGAGCGTTGGGGCAGCTGCAGGGTGCGCTTGGCACGGCTTGGGGGTGCCTTGGCACGGCATCCGGATGTATTGGCTTTGAATAGGAGGTGACCATGGTATACCATGGAAACATACGGTTAAACGATGGTAGGTCTTGGGATTTCTTATTCTTGATTTGGGAAAAAATGGCGATATGATGTGGTGTGTAACTTCAATTGTAATCAGAATGATGCTTTTGGAATTGGGTTATGCGTCAAAGATGTCCTTTTCCCACTCGTTGGTTGATCAGTTGATCAGGGTCTCCACAGGAAAAATCACCGAAAAAAGGTAAGCCATAAGAAATCGTCGACCAAACGGGGATATTGGTATGAATTGGGTATGATAGGAGTATGGATGTGTGTGTGTGTGAACACGGGGCATACCCCCCAAATGACAGCTATTTCATGGGGATGGGGGAAGTGGTTTTTAAAACCGTGGGATTTGGAATGTTGCTTTCAAAACATAATAATTCCAATTGCTAGAAAATAGTGCTATAGGTGTATGTATACATACACATATATAACTGTACATATATATATACACAGTATAATATATATATATACATACAGTGTATATATATAATTGTATATATATATACAACAGTATAACTGTATATATATATATGTATAAATAGATAAACTTATTATATCACCATAAAATGACAATCATCCTATATGAATGTGTTTGATGATAATGAATGATCACCAAAAAATGAAGTACAATTATAGTAAATGTTGGAAGGTTTTTCCCACAATCATGTAAACAGTGGAACTGTATGTTTATTTCAATCAATATAGTAATCATGTCCAGATGGTAGCTCAGTAGTAATAAAACACCAGATGGCCCAGATGGTAGGCGGGTTTTAACTATAAACACCACCAAAAAAGTCAGAGTTGCGCATGACTTATACTGTAGTAATTCCCCAGATAGCACACTATCTATTAAAACCACAACAAGATGGAAGGTTCAAAAACAAGACATCTGATTGACAAATTGGCGTTTTAATCATCCACATTACCAATATGATGTGAATTTCAGATCAATTTTGGTTCACTCAAGCGACCAGTGAATTTGTAGGAAAGTGGGTCCTGTCTTTGTTCAAAATATTGTGGAGGAGTCAGGGTATTTTTTTGCAGGGTAAACAAAAGCTGCCTAGTGCTGTCAGAGATATCACCTAACACACAAACATATATAATATAATATATGATATATATATATTATATTATGTAATTTATATAATATATAATATATATAATAAAATAATTTATATAATATAATGTAACATATAATATATAATATCTTTATGATAATATATATATAGTATATACTATATCTATAATAATAATAACAACAATATATATATATATATGTATATACTAGTTTTTTTTATATATATATATATATTATAACACTATATATATAATATAATATATATATAATATAATATATATATATATAATATAATATATATAATATAATATATATATTATATATAATATATATATATAATATATATATATATATATTATTCGTCAAAATAAGCCATTCAAATCAAAAAGCCTGTTGGTTCTTGTTTTGATGCCACATGTTTGTTGGCTAACTCCACACCAACTATTAGCTGAATCTCTACACTTCATTGTGTTTTTAGCTTGATCTCTACATCATGTCATCGGTAGACTTCTGAATTGTGCGGACTGAATTCCCGGTGTTTTTGAAATTTGGTGTCAAAATACGACTCCAATGACCCAACGACCCCACAATGACACAACTGCCACGTGCCGTTGGTTGGTCATCTCCCAGGTTGGCATCTTGGGCTTCAGGGGTTCCAGGGCGACTGCTGGGCAAGGAGCGGTTTGCGAACTGGGGAGTCACCATTTAAGGACATGGAAAATGGAGAGGCATCTATTCTGCATTAAAACCTTTGCCCACCCTTTTTGTTTTGCTGCTGTATTTTGATCACCCCAATCATCTTGAATCTTCAAAATGTCGATTTCCCCATGGTCTGGTCAACAAACCTATTTCCGTATTAAATCCAAGTTAAAAACAGCATCCAAACTTTTTTTCAAGACAGTAGCCTATGGGGCCTAGGAGTGACTCAGATCCTTAATAATAGAATTGTTTGGATTGTACTTTATTGATCTTTATTGTGCGAAGGAATTTCTGGGGTAAAAAAAAAACATGTTATCCACCTTTATTTGGTTAAAAACTGTTGCAATTCCTTTAGAAAATCTGGAATGAAGTCCTTACTTGTCTTTAGATTTCCTTTCGGGTTTAAAAGGAAAATGAATTGAACGCAATTTGATATGAATTGAAATCCGTACTTATCCTTAGATTTTTAATTGGACAAACAAGAACATGAATTGAACACAATTTGATATGAATTGAAATCCTTACTTATCATTTGATTTCATTTCGGTTTTAAAGGAAAATCAATTGAATGTAGATTCAGGTAAATTGAAATCCTTTCAAAGCCGGATTTTTTGAAGTTTAAAAGGAAAATTAATTGAAAGTAGATTGGCATCAATTGACATCCTTGAGTTGATCATCCTGAGTACCGACCTGGTCCCTCCAAAATTGACCCCTTAAAAAGTTGGTCCCTCAGTTGTTTGGGGAGCCCCCTGGCCCCTAATCAGGATCCAATCAGGATCCAAGATGACCTCAAACTCTGGCTGGCTCGAAGCGGATATGCTCGGATGGTATTTTAACTATGCTGAGGATACAGGGTATTGAATGATCTAAGTGAACTATTGTGAAATTCAGATTTTTGAACCACCAATCATTTAGCTGTAAAACTGTGCTTTCGGACTGGATCATTTGGGCTGTTCCACTCCCAGCTCAGCCAGGACGCAGCATGGTGTCTGGGTTTGCAAGCATTTTTCAGAGTGCTTGTGCTGTCAAGGTAGGTTGCTGCTGTTTTACAGTGTTTTTTTTAATGTAAACGTACTGTTGTGTGCGTGTGAGTGTGTGTGTGTGTGTCACTTAAGCAGTTTTGAACAAATGAATAAACAACATTCAATTCAAGAGAGGCAGTTGTTTCAGGGGAGCCTGTGCGTTGTATTCTTTATGCGTTTACCGACAATGTGGTATCATGTCGATGTTTCAGAAGCAAGGAAACAACATAACCATGTCAGCAAACCAACAATGAGAAGGTTTTCCAATTGAGATTTGCTGGCAAAAACTAGGAATCAAATCTTTTGAACAAGGACTTCTTCATTCTTCAAGTGTTTTTCCTCTTTAAAAACAGCCCCAAAAGACTATAAAACTTACATTTTAACAGGTACCATACTTTCAAGAGATAAATTGCTGAAAAAATGTCTGAGGCTCGCCGCCGACACCGCAAAGTTTGTGGTGGCCGACCTTCCGTTGCCTGTCCTTGCTGGGATGACAATGAGGTATGGGATGGAAATGGTGTACACCCCAGGCTATTTGAACAGTTGTTTTTGTCGATTATTTTAGGTATCCATTATCCCTATCTCCAGTGGGTTTATGATTAAAAGTTAAAAGAGGTTGATAAGCTTTTGCAAAAGCGTATTCGTGGTGAAAACACCTTCAGTACCACACCCTTATGATCCCTTGAAAAACATTCTGGATCCCAAAAGTCGCACCAAAAAAACACAGAAATCTTTGTTTGAAATATGTTGAAATCATCTACAATTGAAACACCATATTTTTTTTTGCTGTGTAAAACATGGCAAGAACAGGACTTTAAAAAAAATAGAATTCCGGAACATTCTAGGGATATTTCAAGAGAAACCGAGGCCAGTTCTGGTGGGTCGAACGGCTGACCTGAGCCGCGCTTTGCTTCACGTCCGTGACTGGGCAGCCCATTTTGGATCCCCAGTCGTCACCATGGCTTTCAATACCAAAATATGGTGTAAATTCGATTAAACTCCATGATTTGGGGGTACCCCAGTTTTAGGAAACTTCCTACTGTATATATAATATTATATAATCTGTATATATATATATATTTGTATATAATATATATGTATATATTTATATATAATAAATATATATATATACATAATATATTCAATATGTATCATTATATATCAACATGAGTGATGAATCATCACATATATTGATTTTGCACTTTAGTTCCTGATCTTCTCGGGATGACAGAACCAGACAGAACCAGACGTGGCCAACCACTGCAAGTTTTGGACTTGAAGGGTTTGTCGCGATACAACTGTAAACATTCATTGGTTAAATTGCATTGTCTCAAATCCAAGTTTATTCATTTTTTTGTGATTAAGTCATTAAGTCAGTTAAGTCATGTTAAATCCCTATTTTTCTTACCCTCTCGTAATTCAATATAGCTATGGAACATGGCCCAGAGATGATTTAACCTAGCAGCCTAGCGATTTACACTTTGTTTTAGATGACCAGAGGGTAACTAAGTTGAAATCTCCACATTTTCGGCGAAATCACCTGGCCGTGAGGCCTGCAAGATGTGGTGAATGACCCCAAGCACTCGGCAGCCTTGGCCACGCATAAAGCCTTAGACCTCATGGGAGGCCTCACGGTCCGTGGGGAAAATGGTGGATTTTACCCGGTAAAAACGTTGTTGATTTCACCCTAAATGATGGATTCTACCCATTAAATTTGGGATTTCATGTGTTTTTAGCCAATTGATGGGATTGAAGACTCCACAAATTAGATACAAATGGCCAGACATAAATAGCCAGAGATCATAGTCGATTTAACCAAGATGTGGATGCAGTCCTAAAAAATGGGTTGTCCAAAAATGGGGGGGTGTAAGCAGCCCAAATGGGAGTTCTGATTTTGCCATTTCAATGTCCAGTACTAATCATTTATAGGGGATATCCCAGCTATCCACATTTGCTTGACGGGTATCCCATGACAAACACCGATCCCCATCGTGGCATGGCCCCGATCCCCGCTCCGCCCTAGGCGGCTTTGTGAAGATGGCGCAAGTGGTGGCGCATTCACCGGCGCTCTTTCCAGACGCCTTTGTACGCGCTTGTCGAGGTTGGGCCATGTTGGGCCAAGGTTGTTAAAGGTATGTTATGATGTAATATGTGGTTTGGGTGTTATCCACTAGACAAGTTATCATTGGGTGTTATCCACTAGACAATTATCATGGAATATTGAATGGTGCAGTATATGAATAGTATATGAACAGGTCCAATTGATAACCAATCCCATTCATGTGGTAAACCCAATGCCATAGTCACCATCCCATTCACCAACCATAGAAGGGCGTATAGATCATCCCATTTCCAGGGGTCTACCTTTTTTTTAATGGAAGAAATGGGTGAACTGTATATATGGATAGTTTACACTGGGATAGGATCCCTGTAACTACGGTTATATATCACATACATATATATATATTCATCATACATCCACTTTGAACTGGAACTGCACTTCCAAGCGGGTGAACCACCCAACCCTTTGGAATAACTCTGGGAATATCCAGCTGGGAACTGGAACTGCACGGAATTTTCCAGCTGAAAGGCCGTGAGAGCCGTGAAGTCACCATCTCCAATGTTGGTTTATGAATCATAGTATGTTTGATGGTACATATTTTACATAATTTATGATTGATGGTACAAGATATAGCCTGCTAATATTGTTTATTATCCCCATTCGAGGTTTACGATTGATAGTATATGATGTTTTTGATGACACCCCAAAAAATATGCTTCGTCAATGGGATGGTGTCTATGGCATTGAGTTTACCACATGAATGGGCTTGGCTATCAATTGGATCTATTGATATACCGTTACCATCCATCAAACTTACCATGGCAATTGGGTAATTATGAGATCGATTCATGACTTGATGTCCCCAAAATTTGGTGTGCTTGATCCATGAATTCGCCAGGTAGTCTTGCACAGGCCGGGTGGATTCCTGCTTGTGGCCGTTGCTGAAAATGGGGGGGATTTCGTGTAACCAATGCTTCAAACATGCGCTTTGAATGGTGGATAGTGTTTTTTTTAACCAGAGGGTTTTTTGGGGGTAGCCTATTGTCAGACACTTCCTCTATATTTTGGATCCCCTTTATATAGCGGTTGGGAATCTCCAACCAACTTTGTGCATCAAAATCATGGCGGCTTCACCAAGTCAACTGAGTCAACTGTAACTGAGGACGACACATCTATCACCCCACAGGCCCCATGGAGAACACCTTCCACTCTTCCACAATGTTCCAACATGTTCCATAATTGTTCATAAACATTCATCATGTTTGATAATGTTTCATCATGATTGACAATGTTTCATCATCATCATCATCATCATCATCATCATCTTCATCTTCATCTTCATCTTCATCGTCCATCGTCCATCGTCCATCGTCCGTCATTTGAAGGACATATTGAGGCACCAACAATTTCCTGTTGCATCGAGACGCAGGCTGTGACACCCCCTGCCCCCATGGATGATATCGAGCGCATCCTGCTAGAGGATTCAGCAGCGGGAAGCGCATCCTGCTGGTGGTTTTCGAAAGGGGGGATCTCACCAAGGCTAGTCACTGATTGACATCAAAATGCGAAATTTATCCATGATTGATCTCAAGATATGGCAATCTGATAGAAGGGAACATGAATCAACCATCGGATTTTGGCTTTCCAAAATGGGTGTGTCCCAAAGCGGGGTCTACCCGCAAATTCCTCGGTTATCATATAGTCCAGGGAAAAAAGGAGTCACCCCATTTCCACGCCCAGATGGAACTATGACAACTATGAAGCATCAAGAGTCGCTGTCACCCATTACGAACGGGCCTATATCTACAGATATTTGGAGATTCACAGGAGAATAACCAGCAATGAAAAAGTCCCAAATTTGGATTGCAATCAGCAGATTGGGAACATCAAAAAACATGGGGAACACGATCAACAAACAATGTATCCTTCCACCCCAGTAATCCCCAGTATGACATTTGCCTTATCGGTAGAGTGGACTGGCCGGGTCGATGGAGCTGTTTACAATCCCATAGTTGAATGACTTGCGTTGAACAAGCACGGGTTTGTGGAAGTCACAGGTGTTAAACTGATAGTTGTTGCCCTTATATATATACATCAATCAATATATACATATATATATATGCATACATACATTTATATATCATATATATATATATATATGTATACACATAATCACATATATATATGTATACACATAATCACATATATATATATATATGTATACACATAATCACATATATATATGTATACACATAAACACACATATATATATACATATTGACATATATATATATATATATATATTGACATATATATATATACATATTGACATATATATATATATATATTGACATATTTATATATATATATTGACATATATTTATATATGTATTGTATTATACATATTATAGACAAATCATTGCGGATTATTTGCACTTATATAAATGTACGTGTGTATTCATTTTTATATAATATGTAAATATATATATATGTATCTATACATGTCTATTTGCATATATACACATACATATATATATATATATGTCAACAATTATAAACATATTTCAAATGTATATATATATAATATTACAACTGCACTATTGACTCTTGAGTCGGAAGATAATCCCTCTGACCGGCAGATGATCAGACTCTCAGAGTAGATTGCTACCGCCTGCAGGGGTACACTTTTTTTGCTATCCGGTGTTTGGCATTGGCTGATGAATGCCATGTGTTGGGCACCAGCAATGGCCAGGACAGAAAGAGCGGTCAATATAAATTCATGATAGGAACATATCCAACTACCAGGGATTTCCCATATTTCCCATGGATTTTCCCATGGATCTCGCCATGGCCCATGTCGACCCGCGTGGCGCTCGCAACGCTCAGCGCGGCGCTGGCTGCGGACGGGTCCAGCGCGTCGCTGTTTTCGCATTTGCCGCGGCCTCGTAGTCCGGATGAGCTGGGAAGTCGATCTTTGGGGATTTCCCATGGAAATTCCTGTGGATTTTTTGGTCTGAGTTTTTTTTTTTGGATGTTCCAAGTTTCTATTGATTTTTGGAAGTGTCCATTGATTCTTGGAGATATTCTGTTGATATTCTATTGATTTTTGGGAGTTTCCCATTGAGTTTTGAGATGTTCCATTGATTTTTGGGATTTCCCATTGATTTTTGAAACCCCCAGTAAATTTCAACTAAGGTAGTAAGATAGTGATAAACTACATGGTTTTCTATGTTTGTCTTGTTTACTATTATATATACATGGTTTATTTGATAATGTTTTGAAATGATCTAACGAAACACAGTGTGGATATGATTTTCCATTTTGGAGAGATTTGTTTTAAGCAAGCAAACTTGATTTTCCCACCGTTCTATGTATTGTTTGTCTTCGTTGATTTCTCAGATTCGCGGTTCATTGTTGCTTTGTCATCTCCTGATGTTTTCCTGCACTGCAGGATGCAAAACATGAAATTTACAATAGACAAACACACTCATTGCAAGCAACAAATAACATCGGTAGTCCATCAGGACTGGGAAACCCATTGGGAAGATGTGTTTTTTTGTCGGGGTTACTTGGGTATGAATCCTGATAAGTGAAAGGTTGATAACCTGTGCATAACCATTTTCCACTGGGGACATTCCAATCAATATAACTGAGCTACAATATTCTATATTTATATATACGTATCAATTATACATATTTCATATATTCATCATGTACAAAATAGATGCCTAGTTCCGGCACCAGCCCAATGATGGTTAATCAGTTAATCAACCTTCATCAATGGTTGGGTTCTTGGTGGTTGATAAGCCATGACCCGCCGACCCGCACAAATCAGGCACGGAGGATTACGAAGAGCTGAAGATTTTCATCTATGATCCTTGGGCCATCGATGGCACAGTTGAGGTATGTCGAGGTGGCATTAGAGTCGAAAGGTGAGTTATACTACTTGCGATATGAGATGAGATGATATGATTATCCAGTGGTGAATATATATATATATATATTATAATATACAGAGTCTATATAATATACAGAGTCTATATAATATACAGAGTCTATATAATATACAGAGTCTATATAATATACAGAGTCTATATAGTATTTACATATATATACATGAAAAAGTGATGTTGAATTATGGCGATAGATGGTGATATTCTTGAATTTGAAGCTGTGTTTCCTTTTCAACAAACTTTGGAACTTCCCCCAGAGATCTGTCGATCAGGACCTCCCATCTCGTTTCCACGTGGACGTCCATGCGGCCGTTCAGCGCAGCGCCGCGGACGTGGGGAGCAGCTGTGATTGGATGCTGTCCGCGTGTACCGAGAGCAGCAACCGTAGCTTGGCCGGGATGATCCCAAGGCGAATCAAAGTCCTGGTGAGTTGAACACCAGTTGATAGGTGGTAAACATCCCATGATTTATAGGGTTTCAACATGTTTCAACCATCCAAGGTGGTGCAGGATTTCTTCCATCCACAGTATTTATCACTGATTTGACACAGCTCCACTGTTCAGTGAGAAATGGCGAAAAGCTCGCGAAGACAGATGAGATCATGCTACCAAACAAAGAAGAACCAATCCTTACCATGGATTTCCCACACAAGGCTCTTGGAAATGTAGACACTGTAGGATGCAACTGGAAGTTGCGCTGTGGATTTGCGGCGTTGTACTGAGATCCCTTCACGATAAGACGTCAATTGGGGCAAGAAGTCATCATTCTGAGGAAGTTCTTGGCAAATCCGTTGCTCACCTGAAGCAGTTGATCCCGGGGGTGGTCAATGTCCACACTGTGTTTTTAATGGACCTCTTGAGATGGTTGTCAACATTGGAACATGATGTCCTCGTATGGCTGCAGTAATGTTGTTGCGTTTCAATGTAACGTTTCATCCTCCAAGGCACGCCCTGTGCCGGGAAGGACATATGTTGTTGCGTAACCCACGCGAGGAGAGACCTCAGTGATTCCGAGAGACCTCAGTGATTCCGCGTCAAAACTTGGTTCCCGAATCATGATTTCATGATTTAAAAACACGTGTATTATGCTGCCTTGTGAAGACAAAGTCCTAAGGGAACTTCTGCAATCAACTTGAAGATTGCCGCACCATTTGAGGATACTTGAGGTTTGATGATGTACATCCTTGTATAATATTCTACACAAATAATATATATATATATAATTATATATATACACACATACCATACCAATACATTTCGTATGTTGTAGCCACTCAGCACGATCGACGCCATTGTTGTGTATGAGATTGGACTCAAGGTGTCCTTTGTGCTGACCTTGCCAGGTTGCCAGCCAGCGACCCAAAGGATGCAGACATTTTTGTGGTTCCGGCACTGATTGGCTCTGCATGTATGGGAGGTCTCTATGACACCCACTGCCCCTTGGAAAAACCGCATGATAAGCAAAGGAGGGTGTAGAGACAGCTAAGCGGGCCTGCTATTGATGGTGATGGTGATGGTGCTGCTGCCGCTGCTGCTGCTGCTGATGATGATGATGATGATGTTGTTGATGCTGATGCTGATGCTGATGCTGATGCTGATGATGATGATGATGAGGAGGAGGAGCAATTTTGACACCAGACTCACTATTTATCCATTGACCCATTATCATCCACCGTCACGGCTTTATTTAGTCATCATCATCCTGAGTGAATCATCCTGTTCTTTTCATTTGGGTTTGTCTTAGCATAGGGTACCTTTAGCATGCAATAGTCCATCAGAATTTCCTGCATTGAAATTGCCATAAATTGGTGGCCGTTCCCTCATTGTTGGTTCAGCACTAAACATGACCAGTGGGCACCTCAATGACTTGTCCCATATGTTTGGGGTGTTTCAACTTTCAACATTTGGTGCTGACCCTTTGGTTATCAACCGTCGCTGCCTGGAAAACGTTTATAAATCGAGGATTATAGCTGGGAAAATCATCGAAACATGGTAAAATCATGGGAAAATATGGGAACATCCACTACAAATGGGAACCATCATTCCATGGGAACATGGTAAACACATGGTAAAACATGGTTAAAAAAAAACATGGGAACATCCATCATGGGAAAATATGGAGGATTGGATGGGAATCGAACTAACCACGGAGCTGATAGCACCCAGCCTCCAAGGCACCACGCCGCTGGAAGAGTTTGGCGATGATCTCTTTGAGCTGCTACCCTTTTACAACGCAGCAACTCGCCACAGCCGTTGTTTTTGTTGTTGTTTAATCATGGTATAATCATGGATGGTATAATCCCATAATCATTTTCATCATCATGGTATAATAACTAATAATGATCATTTTGAAACATTGTAATGGTATAATTAGTATAATCAGCAAAATTAATGGCATATCATGGGAATATCGAGCAAAGGAATGATGTTGATCTATACCCTCTGGTATGATTTAGCAGTTTGCTATTGAAAATGACCATTTAGTTTGTTGATCTACCTTTTCTACATTGTGATTTTCCATAGCTATGTTAGTTTACCAAAAGGTAACAGCCTTGGTTATTTTGGTGGTTTGGATCAGCAAAAATGGATGGACATTTTGAACATATCGCGAGTATTCGCGAGTCCTTGGGGGAATCATCCAGATGTTAGTTTGTTTGAAGTCATCTGCGAGTCCGACTGAGGGAAAAGGTCGGGTTACAAGAATTGGACATGGTTTCTGCAGCAAGATTCGGCACTAGTACGCTGAAGCAATCCCATCTGGTGTTTTTTTAAATCATGTTATCTATACGTCCCTAGAAAATGAAAGCCATTTCAGTATACTCAATTGGTTTCAATAGAAACAGTAGTATTACATAGTATTACAGTATTACTACAAGTGTTGTTGTGTCCTTTGTTTGAAGTCTATGGGAAGTTAGGGAAAATTATTGTCCTGACGAAGTAGATTGGCTGTATCCTCCCTATATTATTTGGCCAAAGACCCCCTCTGTCCCTGCAAAAAAGTGTCATTTCCAACTGGGTAAGCGCATTGTTTGGTTCTCGTTTGGTGTTAAATCGACATATATCACTACGTACCTATATATATATATACACATACACACGCATAACATGTAAATGCATCTAACCATATCTAACCCATCTATTACATTTACACATGAATATGTGGGATATGTGAACACCTCTTTTCAAAGCCAACGGTTTGGCCAGGAAACGCGGCATCGACACCTCTTCCTGGGCTCCATTGACAAACGAAATTTGCCGCTTGACGCCCGGTGAAATGGCGACAGGTCTGGCTCTGAAAATGGTGGGTGTATACCCCCCGTTGCGTTATGGTACTTTGAATAGGGAAAATGATGATTCACGGATGGATGGAATGGGGTTTTCCCAACATTTTCAGACAAAGCCAAATAGATACGTGGTGGTGAAGCTGTAATAGACTCAGGACATGGACATCGAACATCGAACACCTAATTGGTGATTGAACAGGGTGATGTTTTTTGAGGTTTTATGAGAAGTTTGTAAATCTAATAAATTTTGAAACACAAGTTGAAGGCAGGGCCTTGAGCAAGCTCCGCAATTAGGATGGTACAAGTACACAATTTAACCTCCAACCGACTTTTCAATTATATAAGGATCGAACAAGTTGTTACTACTTACAAACCAATTATACAGTAAATACATATATATATAATACATATATGTATATATATGTGGGATTTTGATTACATAATATATGTACATATATATATATATACATAATTATAGAATTAATTATGATATATGTATGATTACATAATAATGATTGTGAAATAATATTCTCCATGGCTCAAATGTTCCACTCCCAGGACATCCAAGCGCAGAGTTTGCTGCTCTCGTGTGGGGCTTCCTGGGGCGATCGCCCTGGACATTTGGTGGTCCCACCGAGCGTCACCGATGTCGAGCTGCAAGTAGCAAGTGGGCCAAGCACAGGCGCGTCAAGGGGATGTCAAGGGGATGTCAAGCGGATGTCAAGGGGTATGATGGGATATGGATCATTAAAAACATGTCTATTATTGTAGAATGATGTAGAATGTAGAATGTATCATTTACTTTGTTTATATTATATTTTGTTATATTGTGTGTATATGTTATATATTGTCTCTTTATATATTTTATATGGTCAGTTTACAACACATTAATCGTAAAGATCTGAATTTGTCTGAGTAAAATGTGAGGGATTCTACCATGATATGGCTAGTGATATCACTGAACTCCCAGTCTACAGCTACAGCAGACTGCTACATCGGTTTTCAATCTCAAGGGGTAGGTTTCTATGCAAAATGACAGTTATTGAACGCCCTAAACAGCAACTATGTGAAGAATCAAGAGTTTGCACCTCCAACGACGGATCAAAATTGGAATATAACGCGAAAATTGGTTGGTAGTCTGTCTGTTCGGTTGAACGATGTTCCTTCATAGCCGTTGGTGAGTGTTCATCTTTCAAAGTCTCTTGCCAAACGGTTCGTCGGGTAGAAAAGCGTTTTATCAAAGCCTCAGCCCAAGTTCCGTATGTTTCACCCCATGGGTTTTGCCAAATTTCTCCAGGAGAACGAGAGATCTTGTTCTTCATGACGATGGTTCCCAACAATCCCATCCGCCATGAGATCTATCGACAGCTGGAAGGGTTGCGGGGTAGCAAGGTGGTCCTGCAGGAATTGGACAGATCCCTGGACGTCTGGGAAAAGTTGGCCCATTCTGAATGGGGGAAATCATATATTTAACCAACGGGATTGAACATGATTTAACCACCAAGCATGGGATATAATGGGGATATAACTACCATTTTGAAACTAGCAATATCTCTCTAGAAACTGGTGCTGCCAATCCTTTGCTGAGTGGGTTTATTTCACGAGGCTAACTTGCGTGGATTTTTGGCATAATATCGAACTAGTCAAACTAGTTAGAAGGGATGTACCTAGTTAGACTGAGTTCATGTCGTTGACCAGGGATGTTTCACAAGCTCTGCCTTTTCTTCATCGACAAAGCCTAAGTCTAGCTATCCAACTTATAGTCAGACAAATACTTACTTGTACTATAGGTAGGATGTACCAACAAGTGTTCATTTCATTATATATATATACACATCGTTTTGCCACGAACGTCAATCATTAATTAGAATCATGTTCTGTCATGAAAACCTTTGGTGGCGATAGAGGCTGGAGAAGGACAGGGCTTCCCCAATTGCGGCCGTAGTCGAATTCTCACATGCATGTGTGACTGCAAAACATGTAGACATGTCATGCATGTTTGTGTTGTTGACACTCAGGATCAAGGAAAGACGGTTTGATGTCGTCACAATGGATCATCACGCAGAATCTTTGACTTCAACTTGCGTGGTGATGGGTGCCGCAGACCACATTGATTGCTTCAGCCGACTGGTCGTGTCCGGTGAGGAAAGCAGGTAAAGATGTAACTGAACCATCCCAGCAATCAACCACAAAAGAGGCTTACAATGAACAACCAACCGATACCAGGGTTACTAGGGGGCCCGAAGATCAACTCCATGCAGGGACGATGACTATGGCGGTTTGACTTCAACAAAACCTTTGCCCCTCATGGCTGAAAATGATTGCCCCTGCGGTTCTGAGGATGCGGTCCTCGATTTTCTGCCTTTGTCCACCCGCGGAGAACACCGCGGCGGGCACGAAGCGCTTGTTTGATGCCATTTTGTCCGGCTGCATCCCTGCTGCTTGGCCATCGTTACACGCGTTGAAACGTGGTTGGGCAAATCTTGTGCAATGTGCGTCCCCAGGTCGACGTCAAAACTTCTACCGGTTACCAAGCATCATTGGTGATGTTGTAGTTTCATGTAGTTTCCACAGTAGCATAAACAAAGTGTCTGTTGCCATATTAGGGCACATACATGCATATCCCATGGTTCCCACCTAAACACCATGCTGGGCAACAAGTCACACAGATCCCCTTTGGTGCAGTGATCAGCTCTTTCAGCTTTATTGACGAAGATTTAAAGACCCCAGGTCATCAGAAACCACCCCATTGTATGGCAATTCTATGGCCACTTAAAGGATATTTGATCAAAACTCAGAAGCTACCCCTCAAGGTGATTTTTCCAGGAAGTTGTAGCGCTGTCAAAATCGATGTCGATGACCAAAGACAAAAAGTGGCCCCACAACAATGTTAGTCTCAATGTCTCAACTGTCTCAATCATCCAATTTTTGGGATGCCACCGATAGAAGCCCTGCCACCAACATGTGTTTTTTCAATGAGACCATGTGACATGTGGGATTTACCAAAGATGCAGGGCTGAGGTGCTGATTTGCTCAGCTGCAAATCCTATATGGCCTATATGAACCCATCCAACTACAGACATCTATCGAATTTGCCTAGTCAGAGAACCAATTGACCAATTGGATATATCCTAAAATGGGTGAGAGTGCTCCTAAAAATCATCCATTTTCATGTGACATGTCCATTAAAAAACCATCCAGCTGGATATCCACCAGCACACCTCCGGGGTCAGGTCGTGATCAGCTTCCCCACCCTTTGGGGCAGCGGGATCAGTTGGTGGCGCACAGATGGGGCGCCCATTGAATGGTCCCTGCCCTTCCCATCCGACGTCCAGTGGCGGCGCTTGGTGGTGGAAGTGAGCGAAGCAGAGCTGCTGAAAGGTGCTTTGACCGTGACCGCTGTGGGTGAAAGCATGCAAAATGCTGTAAGTTCATGGGAACATGTAAATTATAAGCATATATATATAATATTATATATATAATATGAGTATATATATAATAGGATACAACTTGGTGCTGCACTTGGGGTTATTCATGGGTCATAAGTATCCATAACTTGGGATATGGGGCACTTCTAAGCCCAACTGCAGCCCCAAGTAGGGGTAGTTTCCCCTAAAAAACCACCAGCATGAACCAAAAAGCCACATCCCAAACCCCAAAGCGCACTAACCACCGTTTTTTTTCAATGACCATAATTGGGTATCACACCGATGCCTATGTGGTAAACCAAAAATCCTCGACCATTCTCAATGACTGACCAGAAATGGGTGACTTTATCATCCCCGGAGGTTTCTGACTGGGTGGGTCCATAGGAAGCTACGGCTTGCTGTTTGCGGCCTTTCGAAGCGATGTGGAGGCTGCTTGGATGGTGTAGTCCAATATGGCTGGGCAATCCCCCAACGAAGTGGAGGTCTTAATGGGGGACATAAATGGATATAACTTGGGGATTTCCATCGCCCTGGTGGATTATCGAAGTTATTCTTTGAAGGCAGGAACTTAGCAACTTATGTACTGTACATTTAATGTGGACTAATATACATTTGGATACATTTCAGGAATAAACCCCATCTGTCCTTGTAGACACCTCTCCAGCCGTTATCCTATATAATGTCAACTCAGCATGTATCAACAAAAACAACTCGACAAGAACGTCGATGTCCCAAGATTCAGTAGTAATCAATAGCAATCCCATCCTCTAAAAAAGCACACCCTAAATTTCTAAATGGTATCAAATGTGATATACATCCCCTGATAAACACCATCGTTTCCTGGTGAAAAACACCTCGTTTCTTTGCTGAGCTAAGCTGCCGTAGCTGCCGTGAGGAAAAGCAGCGATACATCGCGGAAGTCAGGGACCTCCTTGTCTACGACCTTGCAGGCGGACGGAGGTTTCCTGGGATATCCTGGGATGGGATAGGGCCATTGACAATCCCACCTAAAAAAAGGGGCATGACATTGAGCAAAGTAGACCCTCCAAGTATCTATGAAAATACATGAAAATACGGTAATGTATGGTATCCATGATTTTGGCAGTTTTACCAATTTTTTGGAGACTGTCTGGGTAGATGTACCATCTCTTGATATTTATTATAGTTGAAATATATCTTTTCTCGACAACTCTTGGGAAAGAACACATAACATCACATAACTTATTCAGCAAACCTCGCCCCTAGTAACAAATACCCATCCAAGAGCATTGTATGTAGAATTTGATGTAATCCCTTAGTGAAGTGAGTAGTATCAAGGAATCAAGGAGCATATCTTAGTCATACTTACACTGGGTCGGGGGCACGCCCCTTTTTGCTTTCAAGAGAATCAACACCCAAAGGAACAATCCACCCCAAAAGAAGAAATCCATTATTAATGGGACTGCAACAACTTTTGGTGTTGAACATTTCATTGCCCGAAAGGCATTTGAGTTCTCTATAGTTCTCTAAGAAACCCTGAGGCCCTACAACGACCAAGAAAATCAACACCTTTCGGTTTTCCCTCTCGTTTGACGCCCGTATATTCCAGGTAAATCGCACATTTCTTGAGACACATTCACAAGCCATTCTACCGTATTTTACCATCAAATTGCGAGTTTCATCCCCATATCCAACTATTATGACCATTTACATATTGTGAATCCAACTATCCTAACATATCCTAAACATATCTAAACATATCGAACTTTCCATCTCTATCCCCATATTCAGATAGTAGGCTGGTCGAAGCTCCTTAAGGACGCCACTCGGTTCCGGCAGGCGGACGCCAGGATGCTTTCAGCGTGGTCATGGATTCGCTCCGGCGGATCTTGCCACGCCTGTACCGTGCGGTGGTGCCGCTGTCCAGGTCGGGTCACAACGGGCAGCAAATGGCGGATGGTGTTGGTATGTTTAGACACAATGTGCATATACTGTACTGTAGTATCAATAGTGTATCTATTGAATATTATATATATATAGTTGCACATGATTATTATACATGGGTACATATAATCATATTTATGCATATATATATATACACACACGTATACACATAGTGAGAATATAGTATGAAGTAGTCAATGCAACCGAATCATCCGGGTTTGGTCATGTTGACAATATGATAGAGATTTTGTTTCAAGTGTCCAAGTGTGATATCAACTTGTCAGCTGAAATCATTTTTACTTTATATTACTTGATTACGCAGAGTCAAATGATCATAAATGATCCAGTTTGGGGGGTGAATAATTTCAAGACATGCTCACCTTTGGGTTGTCGAAGAGCCAGGCCTTTGGTGTGCGAAAGAATACCTTTGCTGCAGCTTGCTGCTGGCGTGGGGCTACCGTGGAACGTCCAATGATTGTATGTAATTTAGTCTTCACGATGGGGACTGCCATCCAGACAAGTGATGACAAGTGTTTTTGGAATTGTGAGGCTGGAATGGCACCAGATGCGTAGTTTTATTCACATTTTTGTTCCAAACACTAGAGATTTGATTTGTGTCTTCGCTCACCATGGCTGATGTTTGCTGCTTGCCAGAGTTGGAACATTGAAAATGGACACTCCCACGTGTGGGGACAAGGTTAACAGAATGGATGATGGGATTTTCCATGCAGGAAACCATCGGAAACTCCTATACAGAATTATAATTTGATGGTTATCCCCATGGCATTCCCATTCTATTCCCATTCTATCCTATAATGGTTGTTTCAATTTCTTGTTCTTTATCGCTTAGCATCCAAGATGTTCCCAACATCTCAAGATGTCCATCTCCATGATTATCCATGCTCATCCTCTGGTAAACATACAAAAAACCATGGAAAATCACCATTTTTCATGGGTAAATCATAAATCAACTATAGATCACCCATTTTCCATAGTTTTTTGTATGTTTACCAGAGGGATCCAGAGGGTATCCATGTTTTTTTCCCAGTTTTCGATGCTGTTTTTTTCCCCATCTCAGGCAGGACCTCAGCGAAGCGGGAGCCAAAGGCCGGCCTGGACTTGGATCCATATACACCACGAGCCTAGAGGAAATAAAACAACATACTATATATATATATGCATAGTTAGTATATATTGTAGGATACTGCTTTTAATAATAATCATCTGTTTAGTCATTAATGAACATCATTTTTTTTATAGCCATACTATAGTAATAAACAGAAAAATGCCAGGATGGTCGTCCTCCTATGGCGAGTTCGCTTGTGATCCCATGGCGTTTTGGCATCGCTGCAGCGACTTCTGGAGCTCGGAGAGGAAACACGTGGCACCTGGGCAGAAGTCAAGTTGCGTGATCTGCGGGACCCTGTTGGTAAGTGGTCTAGATATAGATTTTAAATGATTATAATATATATATAATATTAGTATATACTGTAATATATATATATATATTAATATATGTATTAATATATATATATATACACTCAATGTAATATATGCAGTATTTACATATACAGTTGTACATCCTATACATGTACTCCCTATACTAGGGATACTTCGTATATAGTTGTAAAGTTTCAATATTGTCACGAACCACTTCCCGGACGGTGCCAAACAAATACGTCAGATGGAAAAAAAAATAATCATGGGAATTGAACCAACAAAAATATAGTGTTTATATAACCATGAGTAAGCGTGAATATGATGTTTATCATCAACAAAGGAGGTTAGACCATCAAGAATATGTCGCTTCTACCATGGCGGTTTGTTCATCAAACCAGCGTGGTTCAATCGTTGAACATGTAGGTTTGTCCATCAAAAATGAAGATTTAATAATCAGACATGAAGGTTTAACCATTACTAAATTACTGTACCAATATCGATACATTAAGTTGTTGCCATCAAGCATATCAAGTAGGTTTAACCATCAAACATGTTCAGAAATGTTAAGCGGTTGAAGTATGTTCAACTGTTCAAGTATCATTTAAGTATGTTTCAAGACTTGTTTCAAGTACTCATGAAACATCCTTCCGGTTTTTTTGGGACCTTTTTTCGGTCAACAACAACCGAACGGTGCAAGGAGCCTCTGAAGCTCTCCGGTTTCTTGCGGAGTTTTCAGCTGCGAACACCAGAAGGCAGCGATGCGCCTTTTTTGGGGCCACGGCACGGGCGAGGCGGTTGGATCTAACCAATGGGGATATTCATGGAATATCAACAATATCAAGAAGCAATGTTAACAGGATATAAATGAAATATGATGTGATTTCATATTTATATATATTTTATATTCTATATCCATTTACTATGATGTGATTTTGTTTAGGTGATATTCATGGGATATTAACCAAGGGGGAAATTAGGTTGGATCTGACTAACCATTGCAATGGAGATTCAATGGGAATATCTACCCATTGGATCCCATGTTCCCAATGGGCTGTATATACAGTACCAAGATGTAACAATGGTGTTTGGATTCCCATACCACATATGTTTAATCTATGGCACATATGGTACTACATTTTAATTGAATATAGACATCGTAAACCAATAATAATTTTCTGAAAACTGCTGGTATTGTGTTGGGTACCACCTATAGATAAGTAGATGTTTATGTACAAAAGATACTAGTAATGAGTACCTATTCCCAAGTCTATGATTCACTCATTCTATATATATATCATTATATTTATGTATCAATGTATCTGTATATACATATATGAACATGAATCTATCTATCTATCTGTCTGTCTGTTTGTCTATAAATCTATAAATCTATAAATAATATTTGATAGATCCCCGCAACTGGCAACTGCCGGCCAGCCCCACAGCATGTTGGATGTTGTTTCTTTTTAGTGATATCTCTTGATATTGCTTCATGGCCGCTTGTTGAAGCTCTTCGTTGCTCCCTATTCGCAGGTCGACAGGCGCTTTTCTACAACTTCTCTCAAGATTTTGTGAAGAACGGCTTCGAACACCGCAGCTTATTCACTGGAGAAAGGCCTTTTCTCGTGTTTTGGACTGCAACAAGTCCAGAGTGTGGTACTCAGAATAGTACTGACTGACTGACTGAATCATTTTGACTGACAGTTCGACCACCTGCTTTTAGAAACATACTTAGGCAAACGGAGTGACTTAGGCGTGACATTGTCGGGTCCCTGTACATTTTAGGTGTGTTTTCATGTGATGTAAGATGAACATGACAGCTTTCTGCCAGGTTGAGTTGGATCAGCATTTGGACACCTCATTTTTTTAAGTCTGTTCCAGAAACTGCGGTAAACCATGACCCTCCAACGGGGTAAACTGGTAAATCCATGGTAAATCCCATCATATAACTTACTTGTAAATTTTGTCATATGACATCATATTATTACAATGTATTTCCCACAATGATATTACCATATTATATTATATTATACTATATCATATTATATTATATTTACTGGTAAATTATTATATTGACAGATTTACATCATATAATATATATATACATTAATATACTATATAACTGTGGTAAATATACTATTGACAGATTTTTCCTCATCCCTCTGGCCCCTCTGGTGGCCCAGGTCTGCAGCAATCCGCGCTTTCCATCGGCTCTGCACATGCTCGACGCAACGGAGCAGCGACGGCAGGTGCGGTGCGGTGCCGGTGGTCTGTTGGGTCTGGATGTGTCAAAGATGGAGTCATAGCTTGAAGTGATTGAAGCATCCAAAATGGTGATTCAATGGTGATTTAATGGTGATTCAATGGTGATTTAATGGTGATTTAATGGTGATTCAATGGTGATTTAATGGTGATTGAATGATATTTCATAGTATGACATACTGATCTAAAATGCGATAACTAATAACCATCAAACATCGTGAAAAAATAGGATATGTTCATCATATTTGGTAGGAGATGCAATGAGATAACCATCAAAGATGTTTTGGAGGATGTACCATCTGCCAATCTAACAGTTTGCTACTTGTATGGAAAACCAACCATTCAATAGAGCATGGACTACCAGAGGGGGTAGATCTTAAGGGTCATATTGAGATGGAATTGTAGATCTTATACCATGAAATTGACAGATCTTAACAAGGAGGAACGTGGATCTGGTTGAAACGCCAACACACATCCCTTTAGAGCTATCTAAGATCTGTTTGAGTTTGAATCTCAACGTTAACACATATAATATAATTTGGTATAATATAATATGATATAAGATAAGATAATAGAATATAAGATAATATATATCTATATATATATATACAGTATATATAATATGTTGATGTCAACACATCATGCTTAGTCCCCGGATCTCCCAAGCTGGTGATAGGTGAGCTACGTGGATGCCAGCGAATGCCGCATCCCGCCGCCGTTGCCCCCTGTGCTACGCCATGGGCCCGTCAGGGCCTTGTGGCAGCTGGTCTTCGCAGTGTGTAACACCATGGCAACTCGGTGTGGATTTCACCATGGCATTTACCATGAAAAATCAGTGCATTTAATGAGGGATTTATGATGATTATGATGAAGAATGACACTTGAAATCACTGCAAAACCATTTAAAAAAAAAAAAAACACATGAATTTCTTGGGAATTTCATTCACCAAAATACTGGTCTCATGGGGATTTCATGAGAATATTAATGATATAGTATTATTAATATATATATATATCATATATATACACATAATATATATATATATATATATATCATATACATATCCTTTCATGGGGATATCATGGAAGTTTCACCAAGTTTCCCATGGATCATGGGATCATGGGGATTGGGCGACGATTTCACGGATGCCGGGGATGACCGGACGTGACCTGACCTTCGGTCGAGGCGTGGGAAAATACCCAAGATGTGGCACGTATCGTTGAGGACGACCATCGGGATGGAAAAAAGATAAAGGAAATAGCCATTGGGCCATGGGACTTCATGGAATTTATGTGGAATTTATGTGTGAAATGCCATGGCATATATATATACTATGATAATCATCCTTCCCCCATATTCAAATCATAAATTGTGTTTTTGTTGACCTCTTTTGACGCCTCAGCAGATTTCACAAAGTGGCATCCTCTAAGAAAGCCAACTGGAACCGCAACCATCTTGCTGGAGGACCATTGGGTGCTTCCCATGTCTCATGACTTTCAACTGGTGGCCTATGACGCTTGCCAGGTGCGTGTTTCTTGATGCTTGGGGATGGCCGAAGATACATGGGCTGCCATCGTTTTTCTCGTTGTTTGCTGTGAAAATACACCATCTACCTTTGAATAATATGAGTATTATTATTATTATATATATATATTCTATCATTATTCCATATAGATATATATTAACCCCATGAGGTCAGTATAAGAATATAGTGACAGTGAAGTTCACCAAGCTTGGACAGTCAGGAGAACTGTGAAGCTCCTCAGACATGCCAACGACAAGTTTCCCATAAGCAACGACCGGTGCTGGGATGATCAATGTTTCGTTTTTGGTTGGTTTTGCACTGGTAAATATTCCATACATGGTTTTGTTTGTTCAACTGTTCACTTGACTATGTCTAAAAATTCACCTGGCATTTCTGATCATCTATGTATCTCGAATCTCAAAATCCGTAGGATGCGGTGGAGAACGTGGGCTCAACGCTGGTGGAGCATGTTTTGGCGTTGAAGATGCAACAGGAACAAGGCGTGTGACAAGGGGACACAACGGGGCTGGATGGTGGCTGGTTACAAGTAGCAAAATTTACAGATGAAACATACTATTATCTATCTTATATATATACATATATATATATATAATCACTGCATACACACACACATATATATATATATACATATCTATCTTGGGGAATTATCATAACATACATCTAAAATGGTACACAATGCCTATCAATATACAGGATGTGGGGCACGATCTACCTCCGAAGACTGCCTCCAGGTGAACAGTGTTCAAATCCATCACGGGAATCCCGCAGCGAAGGGACGACTAACCGGGTTTTGAACACAGATCACGTGTTTGTGTCCAGCAGGTTCAAGAACCAGCTGGGTATATTTTCCACATCATACTTGCCATTTGGTGGTGTCATTTGGTGGTATCCCCCGTTCTCAGACAAATCCATAACTTTCTCATCCATTTTTCTGGATCCAGTTGGAAAACATCTCAATATATTGGGTCAATACTTAAACTGATTAGAAACCAACGATTTAAAACCTACCTGCACGGGCCGGGCCCAGTCGGGGTTAGAAATCACACGACTGGCGCAGAAATCAGTGGACTCAAGGTCTTGAGATCCCAGAGGTGGTGGTGTTCTTTGCTGGAATGGTACCGCAGGCTGCGAATTGCAGAGGTTTTTGGATGGTGAGGGATGCATGTGAACCTAAAAAGTGTATGCAGAATGTATTTGATATAGATTATGTACACATAAACATTATATATATATATATTTATATATAGAGGTGCAGAATGTAGATAAATAAGTAAACATACACGTTCTGTGTATAAGTTCTGATGTACTGACTGATTCTGAACAAGCAATTTGAGCTCATGAAATCCAATAGCAAACAGTCTCCAACTTTATCGGAAATGGATCCAAATGGATAGAAATGAGTGGTTTAATTTTGCACTGTTCCCAGTTGCAAATTGTGTGTCAGTAGCTTTTCCACATCAAGTATCATTGGCCATGCTGAGCCTTGCTGATGTGCTCTTCTCAAGCGGATGCCAATGTTGAGCAACGGAGCCATCTTTAGACCACGTTTGAAACTCAAAGTCTTGCTTGGTAAACGTTTGAACAAATTTATAGTAGTAGTATGATGGTATATATATAATTATATAATTATATATATACACGGTATATACATAGAATGGTTACCATAAAAGACATCATGTATGTATTGTATATATATACACCATTGTAATGCTTCTTCCTCAACTATTGCTTGTCTGAAAATAGGGTATCCCCAAAGTTAATTTGTCATCATCTTCCGCATTAATTTTCCAATTTTAGGGGTATACTGATATACCATGATATACCCCCATTTTCATACATGCCCGCATCTCGAAGAGACTTATTTCAGAATGAGTTTGAAAATCGGGTACCCCAAGATTTTTTCTTCCCAGCCTTGAAATTGTCATAAATGAGGATATCCCCATTGCTGGACATACCCACATATCATAGTGGTGGTTATATAGGCCTTAATTTATCCACATTATATCCTATGTCCCATTCTAGCACTGTTAGTTAAATTTCCATGGTTCATGTTTTTCACGGTATGATCAAAGTTGCTGTATTCATGCTTAAATTCCATTTTTTCTTGGTCACCCTTCCCGGTGTTAATGTTGAGCTGCTTCCCTAGCCCCAGCCCAGCGATCTGAAGGAAGTAGATCTTCACTTTCAGATCATCGACCGTCTACAAGAGTGACCCTTCCTGGGAAATATGGGATAGGTCATGTAATATTAGCATGAAAATGATATAGTTAGTTAAGTTTATCATGGGATGTAATATTATTCCCCATGATATGATATACTAATATAATGGAATAAAATTGAGTAAACCGTGTATATATAATTAATCAACACATAATGGGTTCAATGATTTATATGAGCAGTGGCTGCGATCTACCCCCTCTTGGTTGTTTAGTTCGGGGATTATATATATATACATACTATCCAGTACATGGGGGATTATCACAATCCATTATAGCAAGCCCAAGCAAAATAGAAAAGTTGGAACCGTGGAAAAATATGGAAAACAAAGGCATCATTTTTAACGTCCTGGTAATTTAACATAGCTATTGAAAATGGCCATTTATAGTGGATTTTTCCATTGAAAATGGCGATTTTCCATAGTTGTGTTAGTTTACCAGAGGGTAACATCCTGGTAGGGCTTTTCAGCATTTCTTCGGAGGGCTTGCTATATTTGAGATCCGTTGAGCTGATCCAAAGCAGTGGGTTTTTACAAGATGTTTTGGGGAAAAGCACACATCCGGCATATTCAAGTCATCTACATTTACGTGTGTATATATATACATATATTCATAAGATTTCATAAGTATAAGGTCTTATTTTGTGCTAGATATGTTTGTTTTTCGGAGCGCAGAAGGGTGAACACATATTAAGCCCAGAGACATGAACATATCACAAGCACAAACAAATAGGGTTACGGCAAGTTACGATGTAATTTAATTTTCTGAGTAAAGAGTCTAGAACTACCCAGCCACTCAGTGCTGTTTGATGTTATTATATATGGTTTGTTCAATCTTGTTCATATAACCTTAAAATGGGATCCTGATCGACTCCTACTGCACTAATGCGGTGTGGTCAACCAGCCCTTGGAAGGGAGCCAGTCAGAAGAGATCTACTTGCAGGAAGATACCACGATGGATGATCAAAAAATCCTAATCCAACCAGTAGAGACATAGTCTCAACAAATACCAAAGATAAAAGGAGAAACAGCTGGTCGTGGCTGAAGCAGCTGTCAGGAAGCAGAAAATGCTTCGTATCCATGTCCGAATTGAATCGGGAACTGAAAAAAGGGCTCATTTCCTATCCGCAAGACATAATCAGAAATGACTGCATTGACAAACAACTTATTGCAAGTTTGAATTTGTAAAATTGATTCGATCTTGAGAATGATCTGTCATTTTTTTGAAATTGATTTTGAGAATAGTTTTTTGTCAGATTTCTGCCCGTGTTTTCCCTACATTTGGTGCTCGCCATGCAGGTACTTCGACGCGTTGGGTGGTGACCCGTGGCTGGTGTCCTTCGATGGCCATCGTGCGCCCGGACTCTTGTGTGATGGCTTCCTGACCACCTTCCGTGGCCTGGATCCATGGGAAAATCAAAAAGATCTTTGGTCAACCATGGGGACTATATGGGACTATATACTATGTCTGGTAGTTAGTTAATGTGGTAGAACTATATATAGTTCATGGGGGTTCATGAATTTTTGAGGGATCAGTGACCTCATGTCGTGACATCACTGGAATGATGCTTGGTTTGTGGGAAATCATGCCCAAGTGGCCGCAAGTTTCAGTCATGTTCAATTGTTACAAGGCAGCCAGAATACTTCAAGTTAATAGGTAGTAGGAACTATAAGTAGGAACTAAAGATTCAAAACCTGACTTTGTGAACAAACGGACCCAGGTTACCTGAAACCCATGGTTAGTAATCATGTTCCCAACTGAAATTGCATGTTCGCGGTTTCAAAAATTGGGGGGACTGCCCAGAAAGTAAATGACACAACATTTTTTGGGGTGTAGTATAGCCCATATTTGTTGTATCAACCATCCTGTTTTAATGTGTGGTCCATCCACAACATCTAGAAGTTGTCTTCCTCACTTGCCTCAGCTGTCTTGCAATTTCGCTTGTGTTGGTTTTCACAGTTGTTGTTTGTAGGTGCCCTTGCGAACACTCTTCCGCACTGATGTTACGGGGAATATCAAACATAACAGTGTTTAAGAGGGACAATTACGTTGAATACCTTCAGGATGGGAAACGTCATACTTGTTTTTTGCTATAGTGATAGATATTTACCCAAGCTGAAAAACTTGTTCAAGCCATGAAAGCTTGGCCATGCAGAGGGGGGGTATTGGTGATGGGAAAGGCCTCGCACAAGAATGGAAAAACATCGACATTTTTAACAGGGCTCAATGAGGTCTGTGAGCCCGAAGAACATAGGTCCTTTTTGGTACTGGGTAAAAAGACATTCCCTTTAGCGTATCGCTGATCCCATGGTCTTCTCCAAATAGATGTTCCCAGATTTATTTCATGGGAATGCCCATCATTCATGTAGTCACTGTTGCAACGCCTAAATATAAATTACCCATCCTCCAAGCACTGTAACACAGAGCCTGCCACAAGTTGGGCGTCGGTCTACTTTCTGAAACCGGGATGGGTGATTCGCAGGGCCTTTTTTTTTGCTAAGGGTACCCTGCAGCAGCAAAACATGGGATGTGTTTGTTTGATAACTAAGCCATACTAAGCCCGTGGTGTCCAACAAACCCCAGACCCGACCCTGTGGGTCATCGCACATTTGGGAGGTTCCAAATGTCCCGCCCAAGAGCTGCAGCCTTTGAGCCGTTCATCGCCTCACGTCCTGGCTTTCAACACGACCATCCTCAACAGAGTCGCTTCCCTGCGACTCCAACAGGGCTTTGCAACGGAAGACGGTAACAGAGCCATGGAAAACCATGATATTTGGTAAGGCAAATCATCTACAAATCGGCAAGTTTCTAGAGCTATGTTAGATTACCAGAGGGTATTGTATGTATGATAATTCGTGTATCTTGACCCTGAGTTGACCCATGAATATTGCTAAACAGTAGTACAATGATGGGGTGATGGTTTAGGTGTAATGTATACATACATATAATTATATATACAATATATTGTGCTCTTTAAACTTATATGTATTGTGTCAGATATACACATACCATTACGACTTATTGTGTCATAGCGGGATCAAGTAAATGGCATCTTACCATTTGAAGTTTGCCATTAAGCAAGCTTCGAACATGCACAGAAGTATTTTGTATGCGTTTTCTGCGCACCGAGAGGTTGAAACAAAACAGAATCCCCACTTGAGAGCCTTCTAAAAGAGATACTATAAACATCTATAAACAAGTGGTAAGACAATTCTCAGTGTGATTTGTTGCCAACACTTGTCCTGCAACTGAGTAAGGTACCTGAAGTGCATCTGCAAGTCATTGCAGCGGAATCTCATAGTTGCTTGGTTCAATCTTGCGACAAGCCAAATTCTCATCAAAGCAGAATGTTCAATCAATTCGACACCCAGGAACCCACATGAAAAACAAAAAAACATATGGAGAGTTTAGCCCATACACCCGGTCATCGTTTTTTTCTCATCGTTTTTTTCTCAGGTTTCCATGTGCAAATCGACTTTTTGACCGTCCTGAGACTCGTCCGCAGCAGAACATGGCAGAACCATGTGGGTGTCTCTTTCTGAAAGAGTGCTGATGGAATTTCTTGCAACCTCCAAATTTACACACATTCATGTGTTGATGTATTCATATGTATGAACATCATATGTGTACATTTATATGTATATATATATATATATGTTATGTGTATATGCATTGCACACAATAACATAATGCATGTTCATTTACATGCACATATACAAACAGTATTGCATTTATTTACACACATAGCTTTGTGTATTAACATGGCTTTGTACGTGTTTTTTATTATTATTGTGTAAGGAACACTAACGCATTGGTATGTGTCTATGCACATGCATCTGTTCATGTACAGATCTGTTATGCTAATTTATATACTGCATTTACCATTTGCCAAGCTAACATCGCCCAGGAAAATAGACCATTTAGTTCGATGACCTATTGATTTTCCCCTCAAAATGTGGATTTGTCATGGTCAAGTTGATTTACCCAGGGTATCTCTATCTATCTATAATATCTACATAAATGCATTTATCTTTTGGGAATCAACCATGGGCTAGCTGGAAAGGTTTCAGTTGGTTCGATGATGTTCCAAGTTATTAGCCTCTAAGTTCGGGGATTTCCCAACCATCTTTGAAGTTGGGTCATATCGCATCAAATATCCTTCTTAATATCTCACCAAATCACCGTTTCAATATATGTTAACCCATTAATTTTATCCCACTACTATACTTAATATAGATATATAATGATATATAGTGGGGTATTTTACCCATTATAAAAGCTAGGATATAATATCTGGCTACCCACAATATCAGGAAGGTAGGCCGCCACAGCATACTCACTTTCCGGCCGAAGCCACAGCGCCGGGCTCAGGAGTTTCAAGGCGATACGGAGCCTGTGGCGTGCAGGCCGTGCCAAAGTGATTGCAGAGACTGGGCTGGAAGGGCATCATGGCGGGGCATCATTCAGAAACACCAGGTTTTTATTAAAGGAACTGGTTGTACATACTGATAGAGATACAATAAACATACGTGTTTCTTTTATAGATGTGGATTTGTAGGTTGTCAAGTCAACGACACCAAGCAGATATTGTATATTTGTATTACGTCACTTCATTGTGCCTATTTTAACTGATTTTGATATGTTATACAGATATAGACATATGTTTTTACCAACCGAAACATTGGTGCCTCTGAACCTGTAGATGATATGGTGTGAACAGAAAACTATTCAGGCATATTCAGGCTGAATTTGGGTGGGATTCTTGCGCTGTACAACATTTTGTTTGGTCATTTGCCATGTAAACCAAGATGGGAATTGACATGGTGTTGCAAAGAGTCTGTACAGAACTGACGCATGTTGATGTGTAAATAATATGTTTATACCGTATAGACACTCCATGGATCGGAGAAAAAGAAGTAGACTAAGTAGATGTTCCCAACTTCATCACTCCCTAGAACCTCCAAGTACCCATAAAGAAAATAGGCAAACATGAAACATATTGGTAACATATTGGTAACATACTAAAATACCATCTTTTTTTCTATGGGTGCTTGGATGGTCTCCATTGATGCCTGTGAGATTTCACCACAGGATAGCAGCTTGACGAGTCGGCGAGACGAGTCGGAAGCTCGGGAGCTCCTTAAATTTCCTGGGCCCCTCTGGGGGGGCCCCTCTGGGGGCACAAAAAACCGCAGATTCTGTTGGTTTTATTGCGTTTTTAGTATTCATCATCCATTTGGGTATCTAATTTCCCCAAGCACAATCGATGAAGGTGAAGGATATCATGTGGATTTATTTCAATCAGGTTGTTTATCCAACCCCGCTTGGTGAGAACTTACTGAATGAAGATTCATCATCGAATAAGACTAAATTTAACATACTTTAACAATGTTTAACATCAAACATGGCGGTTCTTATCCAGAAATTCGAAGTGATGGTTTGTTGACCCTTGTTTACGCTTCTAACAAACCAGTACCAGGGATTTGTGCCAGAGGTTTTTAACACTGCTCACATGTGAATTTCTTGTTTGCTATCAACATTTACCGATGACAGCATGTTTAAATCATCCAGAAAACGGCACAAAAAAAGTGCTGCTCCATGCTTGGTGGTACCATCCCCAAATGCTAGGTTCACGGCATTGACCAAAACCAGTCAGTGAGGAAGCCTCAACTTGACCAATGACATTCCCAGCCCAAAATTGAGTGAATTTTAATGATATCCTTCCTTGAATATTCCCACATATATATATGATCTATATATATATATAAATATGTGTTTGTGTGTGATGATGTCATCCAATGGTCATCATGTTGTCCCATCAGGAATGTTCCCGCTCTTATCAGCACCTCGCCGCTGTCTTGGGGGGAAACTTCCGTGGAGTTCGAACATCGCAGGTACCCTTTGGATGTTTACTTTCAATCCGTGTCAGAATGATTGTTTTTGGGATGCACTGAAGCAGTTATGCACTGAGCCCTGGTAGGCAATGAGTTTAAGTCGAGGATTTCTACCCAACAGATCCCTGCAGTGAGTCAATGACTGGGTTTTTAATTGGCAAGGTAGGAGGATAAGCACTTTCTCAAGAATCGCTCTTGCCATGAAAGACGGTCTTTTTCCTCAGAGTGATATGATCCTTTTCGTGCCAGCAACGCAGCGTTACGGCATTGCAATGGCTCAAGTAGCACGATACATTGCATTACACGACATATAGGGCCCATATGTATATAGGTGAATGATATACGCTGTGTTTAATACAAGCTTTCAGCATAGCGCAGGAACAAGCTTCAAATGTGTATTGTGTTTGGATTAATGACAATGAAAAACGCCACACTTGATGATCTTTGCTGCTTTTGGGAGAATGATTTGATATGATTTGGTCTTGGAATCCAATCATAGCAAACCCTGCATCTACTGCCAGACATGCTGCCACATTGCTCCCATTCAAACCAAATTATTGTGGTAGAAAGTTGAAATGGTGGCTTCACAGATGATATGGGTCCCCAAAATGGGTCTACCAGGGCCAGTACATTCTTCCAGGGTTTCGCTTGGGATGTATTTCATACAATCATGCGAAGGAATTATTTTTCTACATCATTGGCCACTTGTGTGTTGGCGAAGTCGTGTGGTGTGGTAGCAGGTTTGTGACAGCCTATGGATTGTGAAACTCACATATCAAAGGGTTGATTAGTCCAAACTATCCAAAAAGTAGATTTTCAGGATGGGATATTTTTTGCGGCTGAAGTCACCGAAGAGATTCAGGAGTCAGGAGTGAATTCCAGCAAGCCTCAATATTCGGCATCTTCCAAATCAGGCCTGGGCTCGGATTGAGGCAAGCGTATGACAACTACCTTGACAGGAGCGGCTTTCATTTGTCCTATGGAAATCAGGCGCTTGGGACGGTGCAAGTGAAATGTTGACCCGTGGGAACCCCTCGGGCAACTTGGTGGCTTCCTTTTAAGACATTTTAAGACAACGTGAACTGTAAACGGTTGGGAACTCAAAAGAAGCAAAAAGGACTTTGCTGTGCTTAAGTGGGAAGATTGAACGACCAGTGTTTAAAGACGGGTTCAAAGCTAATTAACAGCTGGGGAAGTCTTCAAAATGCAGAATGTTTGAGATTAAATTGTATATACAAATATATGATGATGCATTTATTTGATTTGAACAGTGTATGCTGAAATGTTTATAGTACAGATGTGACAATAGCTTCAATAGCTCTGATCCCAATCATGTTCGAAAGATGCTGATGGACTTTCGGTTGACAATGTCTTTGGAATGGTGTTGGCTGACTTATTGCGATGCTTGGCGGAAGGCCATTGTTTCATTGTAGGACAGGATCTTACTTCTAACATAGTTCCTGGTTTTTGGTGCAATTGTGCCATTCGAGTTTGTGTTCACAAGCAGCTTCGGGAACCTTCTCGTCAGAACAGTTGCCTGTTCTGGCTCCTTGGTTTCCAACTCATGGCTTTGCCGAGTCTATCAGGCGGTCAGGTCAAACCTTGCTTTGTTTTCTTGACCATTTGCTTGCTTGTTAGCCTGCGTGTTTGTTTGTGTTGCTGGTATGGTTGCATGCTGTTGCTGTTGCTGCTGCTGCCGTTGTTGTGGTTGTGGTTGTTGTTGTCGATAGCTGTCGTTTTTGCAGTCGTAGCTGTTGGTGTCACCTCTGTGGTTGTTACAACGCTGTTGCTGTTGCCTTTGTCCAGCGCTTTATATAGCCGCTTAGCCGCTCGGCATAGATTCTCCATTGACCCATACAAGGTTTACATTTACCATCCTTTACCCGTACAAGGTTCACACCATTAGTTTGCTACGTGTACTGTACCAATTTTCACGGTTACTTTGAGTGTTTTCCTAGACCAGCCAAGTATTTCTAAAAACATGTTTTACAAAAATCACCAACGATTACAGGTGAAATCCAAAAAAACATGGTTAACTCATCAATTCTCATGGGGTTACCTACCGCATCACCATATCAATGTACCATAAGATTATATGCCCAATGATATTCCCCATATTTCCCCATGATTCTTCATTGGACAGGCACTTCGGGCGCAAGCTTTGGGATGTTTGGATTGGAATGGCAGCTACAGCCTGGTGGACACAGGCGCCGGAAAAAAAAGGAATCGAAGGGCAGTTTAATATGGAAGTTGATAGGAAAGTCTCTGGGAATGTCAGCAATGGATATGATGTAATTATATCACATATATCACATATATATATAATAATAATTATTAATTACTATTATTATGATGATGATAATGATAATGACGATATGTATTTAGACACATACATATCTATACAAATGGATATGACTGTATTCATATTAGAATTAGGGATGTCAACCATAGAACAGTGGATTTTGTTTATTGACTTGGTCTTCGCCAACCCCATCTTGAGTGAATTTCCGCCTCAGCAAGCCAGGATAGTTACCGTGGATATTCCATACTCCATTCAGAAACCGTGTACGGCTTGTAAACCAGTAACCACGCGGGATCTTGGATTATCCTTAAAGATCACCAAAAACCTGCACCAATAATTTGATCCCGCGTCGGTCCAGGGGTGGACCAAGATTGAAGCAACTTCGTGCTTTCCAAATGATGGATAATGGATATGGCTACAATACACATCCCATCCCCCGATCATATTAAGTAGCTAATCAGCCCAAGAAAAGGATACTAAACCAGGGTTTCTCTGGGGAGGTATATCATATTGGGGAAGGGATTTAAGTGGCCCAGGTTTCCGTCCCTTCGTGCTGTATTGTGGAACTGGAAATTAACCAGGCAGCACCAGAATGGATAAATTCAACTTTAAGATGCGGCACATAGGTCATCAGTGACATTATGTTATGTGTGATTCCATACATGGTTGAAACATCACATATAATATATATATACACATACATACATTGTGTCCCATATTTAGAAAGTATGTGACTACAGTTAAACAGTTAACCTACTTTTAAGAACTAGATTTACCAATGTGGTCATCCCAATCATAAATCATCCCCAAAACCACCATTGTTTGTGGGTGCTTACCATCCCCAAATGGTACTGGCTCTGGGTCGAAACCCTGCTAGCCTGGTGAAGCCTAAAATAGCTGGCAACTGGATGTTCATCACCCCTAAATATGGTACATAACTTATGTAACCCTCATTAAAGCACCATTAAGCCTCAATATCCATGAATAAGTCACATAAAACCACCATTGTTTGTGGATCATCCTTCCAAAAGTATGGGAATTCCATGGGTAACGTGGCCAGGTTTGCCGGCGGCCTTTGATGAGGACAGCAGCTGGGCCAAGCCCAGTGGCATCGATGCGGTGAAAATGGACTTCCTAAAGCTCCTGGGACGGTGACGACTTTGGGATTTCGCCATGGCAAAATGAATGGTTTTTCCGCCATGAAACAGGGGATTCCGCCATGAATGGTGGTTTAATGATGTTTAATGAATGGTTTTTCGTGGGAATGAATCATAGGTCATGGGGGATATACAGCCCTTATTTTCGGGAGCAGGCCGGGGACCATGGGTATAACGGCTCCCTGGAAAGGTCTAAGGATAAACAACGCAAAGATGAAACAAGAGAATGTTCACGTATGATGTAATATATATATATATATTTAATGGGATATAACTTGAATGTTCCCATAATATCCATAATTATAACATATTATAACCATGGGTTAGAACATGATATAACTATTATGGGCTAACTTCAAAAAATGATTGCTTTTAACGTGTCACACGTGTCACATTTTTCCCCGTGACTGTGCAGTGAGAAGGAACGAAGGACCCTGATGGGATGACATGACGATGCAGTCCTGGGCGCGGACCCGAAGACTGAGCTGACCTGGAAATGACATGTAAACAACCGGGAAAATAAATATTGATGTGATACTAGTAATACTAATATAATATATTACATACAAAGAACCTGGAAACTTTCCATCCAAATATACATGAAAATAAGAATAGGTGATTTATGTATATTTATGTGTCTTGTTTTGGCTAATGAAATGAGAACTGCCATAAGAAGTACTCAAAACATGCGATTCCAACATAGACACACAATGGGTCATCATGTCTAGATTTTAGCATGTGCAGCATCCCAAACATTGGACTTACGATTTTGAATCATCCTCATATCCATACTGCAATTTGTTGCTGCATGGACTGACCATGGCTGCTTTGGCTCATGTGGGTGACACAGAATGACCAGTCATTTGTCAAGTCCATTGGTACTGCATATTTTGTGCAATCAAGCTTTGGTTGGACATGTTTAACTGCGGGGTACTGTTCCTCTCAACAGTTGACTGAAACTGGATAGTTCCCATGACAGGAAAGTACGTCCCTCTAACTGTGGCTACGCGCCCGCAACTGTTACAATGCGTTGGTGCCACTCAGACAAAAGACCAAAGCCAATTTAATATGCGCGGCAATCATTGTGAACTGTTTGACATTTCTGTGGTGGTCTGCGTATAATTTGAATACATGTGAGCTGCATGATCACCGCAATCCAAATTAGACATCATATACAGATGATACAGCATTCTGTGTGGATATTTTTGTCTATGCCCAGACAAATATGTATGTATGTATGTATGTATGTATGTATGTATGTATGTATGTATGTATGTATGTATGTATGTATGTATGTATGTATGTATGTATGTATGTATGTATGTATGTATGTATGTATGTATGTATGTATGTATGTATGTATGTATGTATGTATGTATGTATGTATGTATGTATGTATGTATGTTGTATGTATGTATGTATGTATGTATGTATGTATGTATGTATGTTATGTTATGTTATGTTATGTTATGTATGTATGTATGTATGTATGTATGTATGTATGTATGTATGTATGTATGTATGTATGGTAATGTAATGTAATGTAATGTATGGTAATGTAATGTAATGTAATGTAATGTAATGTAATGTATGTATGTAATGTATGTATGTATGTATGTATGTATGTATGTATGTATGTATGTATGTATGTATGTATATGTATGTATGTATGTATGTATGTATATATATATATATATACACACTCACACATTCATATACACATGTAAACATGTCCATACTAATTTTGTTGAAGTCTAGAGAAATTCATATTTTCCACTGTCACCAAGGACTGCATGGGGAGCCAATGTCCACAACCATCCACCAGTGCCGGAGTTGCTCAGCAGGATTGGCGGCAAATTGTGGAGTCGAAGTGCATGGATTCTGGTGAGAAAGTATCATCAAATGGTGGCAGTTGTATATCCATCAATGATGAACTATGTATACACGGATATGTATATGTAATATATATATATATATACATATGATCATATATGTATACATATATATATATATATTATCCTAATAATAATGATTAATGATAATAAAACAATCAAACCATCACTTCTATGATTGTTTGAAGACGGAAAACATTTTTTTCTCCGCATGGCTTTCCAGGGATGGATCCATCATGGAGGTTCCTTAGCATCTCAGACATCAACATCATACTATCACTATAGTATCTATTATTGTTCTTACTAATGTGATAAACATGATGATCATCATTATCATCATTGTGTTCATGTTCATTATTATCATTATTATCAATCATTATTATCATTACTATCATTATCATTATTATCATTATTATAATTATTATCATTACTATCATTATTATCATCATTATTATCATTACTATCATTCTCATTATTATCATGTTTTTTAAACAACTGAAAACTAAAAACATTATTATTGTTGTTTTTCCTATTATATATATGTATATATTAATATTATTATTATCATGATATCATCATTTCCAATGCCCGCTGGTGCTTCCGAGGTTCGGAAGCAGCGCGTCCGTGGAGGAGATCGGAGTCTTCAGTGCCATGGCCGGTGGGCCATGACTTACTGGTGCTAAACGTAGGGAATGGATGGGTTGCTGGGGGTTGCTGGGATGATTACTAGTGATGACTGGGATCATTCCCTCATTCCCTGCTAAGCACCAGTAAGAAATGTTAAGACTCTGGTACAAACATATTCGCAGACCCTTTTTGTTTTCCTCAGGGTATCTAAGATTCGACATGTATTGAATGCACACAGAAATTGCAGGCAGATGTTTCCCCATAATTCTGGTTGTTTGGGTTGTTTGGTTGGAGCATTTCATTTATGGCTTTGTCGACCCACTCAAATCATTTGTTCGGGATGTCCGCCATTGTTGGACGGGGGGACATACCGGGCTTCCCAAATTTGCTCCAACCTATCCGGATGGTTCATGATAGCCACTAGGGGTAGTAGTTTTGTACCTGCGGGGTTGGGAGCTCTTGAAGGGATGGTCTGCAGTCTTCCATAAATGTGTTTCGGTTGGTGGTGTGAAATGTTGTGATGAATCCCGTGAGAGACCCTGATTGGTAGGGTTTATAGATGTTTCGACAGAGTTGAGTCGCATTTAGCATGTTGAAGTTGGTTGCCTTTAAAAACAGTATGAATATTTTTAATGCCCTTGCAAGTGAACAACATTGAACAACTTTGAAGCTGAGCTAAAACTCAAACGTTTCCAGTATAACAAGCATTGTGACCATCAAAGATCAAACTATCGAAGGTGGCTGGATATCCTGCAGAATCCACACACTCTCAGGTCGACGTGTTTCCACTGGTCGCTGATGTGTTATTGACATTATTTCAACTTGGTAGTTGCTTGATTGGTTTTTGAATGTTTTTGATTTGTATCCCAAGACTCTTGGTTTCCAAGCTATCATGAATGGGTTGTGTATATATATATATATTATATACACTGTATATATTTTTATGTGTGTGTTAATGTGTATGATATTTTGTCTGAAATACAGCAAGCACAACTTCGACTTGGATTTCCTCGGATCTGTCATCCACAACAGCGGCGAGTCGGCGAGTCGGCGACTGCAGAGTCCACTTGGAGCCCACCTACCATATTGGCGGATGCTATGCTAAGATATGCTAAGTCTTCAGAACTTCAGGATCTATTCATCATAAGTATGCGTATGATTTACGAAGATATGTTGCTGTTTTGATTGATGGTAAAATATTGTTTGTGAATGTTTAGTGCTTAAACCTTAGTGATGACAAACTCTGTGGTAGTTTTTCCTTGTTTTGTTTGACACCAAGAAAACAATACCACTCAATTTGTTGCTCCAAGCAACTGCAGGTCTTTGCCATCCACCACTCTGCAAAGCTCATGTGACTTGGACGTTGGAGCTTGATACAGGCTGCAAGTTGCAGATCGGTTAAGACTGTCACATAGACATAACAAACAAAAATATGGAATATTTTGTATTGCTGCAATTTTAAACTACTTCTGCTAGATTTGATCAATCAATCATTTATTCGTTGAGCAGTCAATGGAATTACATCTATGATCAGATATCTATATATATATAAATGATTATATATGTTCATATATACATATATGATAGTAATTATATATATATATATATTACCATACATTATTTTATATCATATATATATATAGATCATGTATATATATATAGACTATATGTATATATGTGAACATTGGTTTCGCCACACGTCAGGAGGTGATCCAATTGGCTTGGCATTACTTGACCAACGTCCTGATGCAGAGCCAGCGCCTGCGCCCCAACTGGGCCATGGATAACTGCCCTGGGCCACCGCCCAACGCCAAGACGCTTGGAACGGCGACCGGATGGTGGAGACGTTGCTGTGGATTTTGTTGGGAAACTAAGATAGATGTGAAAAATCAGCAAACATGTATTATTTTTTTCATTTCGCGTTACTGTGCAGTCTGCACTTGGTCATGCGAAAGTGCCAGAACAGGCGAAAACCAAGCCTCAATCATGACTACACAACGGGTCGATAAAGGTCCGGTTGGACGATATCACACCCAACAAAATCCACATGATTGAAAGGCTCAAGCTCCTGGGGCAGCCCTGCTGAAACGCGGACACCAGCATACACCTTCGCAGCCTGGGTCAAAATCGCATCAGCCAAGGCTCTGTTCAGCCCTTCAGGATAAATCTTGCAACGGGCTGTTCGGAAGGTGGTCCCATCTTCCTCAAACCCTTTTAATTGAGCATGGGCATGAGCGCCATGCGGGCACCGTCCACATCGGCCCTGAGCAAAAACGATCCTACGAAACCGCGGCAGCCTCAGGTGAAGGATCGAGGTGGGCTTGACCGCTGCTGCACCAAAGACGCACTGGTCGAAGGAGGTCACTCCGCAGCAAGCCAAAAGGCGCAACGATCGGATCGCCGGGTGAGCCCAAATGCTCGCTGGCTCCTTCGATCGAAGCCACGTAGGGAACTGAGGATGCTCGCAAAAGCCGCAGCCTCCACACTTAGCCAATAGCAGCAGCTGGTCCATCAAGAACAGGAAGAGCCGGGTGCCCACAATCACCTGCTGCCATTCTCGAAAACGTAGCGCAGGAAGGCCATCAGGAAAGGACGCGCTCCGCAAAACTCGAGGACCACCTTCTTGAAAACGAGCAGCAGTGAACGTTTCACAAGGTGGACCGCCGCCAGCACCTATCACCTGCCCTTTGGCAATTTGGTGTTGCCAAAATCCATGGGCGGCAGGTGTGACCAAATTGCCTTGTTCCTTTTGAAGACATAAGTCAACCGAAATGACATGAAGCTCAAGGCCTGGGGCAAGCTGCTGGTGCTGGAGATGCGCATGCAAATCGCCCTCACGGCGAAAGCCAAGCATACTGATGTGCAAGTCCTCCAAGGTCATAACGTCCATCGCCTTCTGGGAAACCCGCCGGCACGTTCATGACAAAGGCCGGGAAGTCCTCTGCAAACACCTGGACCTGCGGTGAATCAGAAACAGGACCATCTCGACGCCCTTGAAGAAGTGTGGCAGCCTCACTGGCACCAGAAGAACGTTGCATGTACTTCTGAAACATCTCATGCGCAGCGGCGGAATGAGGAGGAGGCAGACGCGGCCCAAGCAACTTCCGCATAGGGTGCAATGCCTTCGTAGCGCCCCATCCATCTGCTTTCATAGGAGCATTGTCTTGCTGTTCTTGTGCATCAAGCTGTGCCAAATGGTCATCATCAACCGGCGGAAAGCAATGCTGCAGTGTCTCCAGACAAAGAGTCGCATCACGTAGGTGCTCAGCCAGTCTGCTTCGGTTGTGGTAACATCGGCAACAAGCCTGGCAGGTATCGCCAACTGCGTACAACTTGACCAGGCGACGGTAACCATGAACTCGAGCTGAATGTGTAGCGAGCGCCCTGCGTGAACCAAACCACTTGTCGCATTGATCGCACGTCCAGCGTTCAGCACACGGCAAAGGTCGAGCAGGAAGAACTCCACCAGCTTCGGTAAAGGCAGTGTCGAAGCGCTTTTGCCAGGTGACGGATTCCGCTGTGGCCTGTCTAAATCGTCGACGCGCAGCCCCGGCTGCCTTGACGCGTCCAAACCAGTTGGCGTCAAGACTGACAATTGGCAACCAACTGGCTAGATTGTTGTCCGCAGGCAATCCAATGTGGTCCGAGTAAAAACGACGAAACCAGTCGAACGAGCGCTCACAAGCATTGATCCACGAGTCCTCTTTGTCCTTGGTCTCCATCAAGAGCTGCCATAGCACATTGGGAGCAACTTGAACCAACCTGCGCAGATAGCGCAGCCGCGCCATGTGCAAACGGTCGGCGGGAGGCAGGATGTGCAACAGGCCACACAAAGTCTCCACGTCTAACAGCAAAGGCGAGACACCAAAAGAATGACCTCGGGCAAACAATCCGAGCGGCTTCCTGATGGAGTTCTGCCACGCATGGACCATCGTGTCTGTCACCGGAGCCCAAACATGGCAGTTGTACATAAGCCTGGACATAGACAAGGATTCAAACGCGGTCATCTTGGCCTTAATGGAGACATAGGATTTGGCATAGAGCGACCGATGCAAGGCGCCCCAACTCTGTCTCGCAGCTGTGCCGCGCGCCACCACTTCTTTGGAGCTCTTAGCCCCCTGCTGGAGCCATGTGCCAAGGTGCTTATAGCAGTGGACAACCCGAAGCTGAAATTGCTGTGAGTCTTGCTCCCAGATCAATCGCTGCGAAGACTCCTGCAATTGGACCTTGGCAGCAGCCGAGCCCTTTCCAACCAGATGAAGAATCACCTCAGTTTTGCCAGGAGCGAAATTGAGAAGAAGTCCACGACCTTTGGCTGCTGCGTCCATCGCCCCAACGGCCGCCTTCACGATGTCCTGGACACGATGCAGCGTAGAAGAATGAATGGCCATCGCGCAGTCATCCACAAAAGCAAGGTCAATGATGGCTTCCGGAGGAACTCCATCGGGATGCAGGAGATCAGCACAAGCCTGTGGACTCCCAGCCCAAAACACACCAGTGGCCTTGTGAATAAGGTTGCGCGCATCCCGCAAAATCAGACTCATGACCATGTTGTAAAGGAGATCTCCCAAAGGGTCACCTGGCCTGGTCCCACGATGCGTGCGGCATGGAGCGTCAAGCCCCCGGATAAAGAAGTGGGTATTGGTCAAAGCATCCTTCAAAAGCCGCCGAAAATGATCACTAACACCTGCGGTAGCATCATCCGTGCTGGTCACCTCTAGCATGTGATCAATGTCGGCGCTGCTCACTCGAAGGCGATGGAGTGCAGCGACCAAAGAGGAAGGGTACTCTTCATCAGGAAACAAAGCTTGCCGCAGGACACTGTAGAATGCTGATCTGATATCGAAGAATAAATGGGCGTAGGGTTTGCGAGTGCAAGTAGCCCAATGTCCATGCGCTTGAAGGATGTGGTGGGCCAAGTCGGCACCGCGCTTGCGTCGCCCTCCAAGCTGCAACGAGGAAATTCCCTGTTCCCAGATCTCCACAAGGTGCGCCCGCAGAGCCATGTGGTAGAGCTTCGCCGTAAAGTTGCTGATGAAGATACTTCGATAACCCAATGGATCTGCTGCATCTGCTTTACCTTTGGACAGTGGTACAAGCAGGCCACCTTTCCACTCCAGTGGCTCCTTGCAGTGAGCAACTGCCTTTGCGGTCAACGCACACAATTGCACACAAAGTGTACCAGCGCCAACTTTGAGCACTTCAGTGGGGATCTGATTCAGCCCAGGTGTCTTTCCACGTTTGAGCTTGCGCAAAAAGCTCTGTAGGATCCAAGGGGATGGAAATAGTGCTTGTTGTTGGACATCAAGAGGAGGCCCTAGGCCTGGGCGATCCAATTGTTGGAGCGCAGACCAAGACATCTGTGTCCCTGCCTCAATCTCGCCAAACTGTTTCATCCACACTTGCTGCTGCTCTGTAAAGGAGGTGGCAATATCACCATCCGGCTTTCGCAGTTCAGGGAGAGGACGAACCACAGTAGCCCTTTTTGGTTTCCTGGATCCAAGGCGAGCCAAGATTGTGTGCACCGCACGGAGGTCATGAATTTCACCAGCTGCTTGAAGTTCAACGAGAATTTGGTCATAATGAACCTGTAGGTCTTGATACACTTGAGCTTTCACCATCTTCTCAATGGCTCGGAGCTCAGTCTTGTAGAGCTCGTCGTGCATCAAACCCCAGCGGCGACCGCAGTCAAGAACATGACGCTTGAATGCGATGTTGGCAAGCGTTGCAGGGCGAAGCTGAGGACGACGACGCTTGGGGCGGTGTTCTTCGAAGAACTGTCGAGCAAGCTGCAAGACATTGGACTCGTAGAGCCGACAGTGCTCATCAACATTGACATCCCACGTAGGCAATGGGAGTGTCGCCAGGGCAGATTGGAACTCCTGGGCAACAGCAGGATCACGTAGCCGATCTCTGTCCCAGTAAATTTTGCTCTTCGAAGAGGTGGTCAACGTCACCTCACCAGCGACATGAGCCATGACAGGAAGATGATCCTCATGCTCAAAGGTTGAGTCATGATCCACGAGCACCGTGGTCGATCGCACCATGGAACGAGCCGCTTGAGACACTAAGATATAGTCACGTCGCAAAGTGCTCCCTGTGGAATGTGTCCATGTAGTTGACGACCCACGATGAAACGCCTCAAATGTGGATGGCACCATGAGTTGATGTGTATGGAGAAACTCCTCAAAAACATGGCCCTGTGCATTCATGGGTTCTGAATGATGCATGCCGAACAAGTCGGTCGCCGTGGAAGCCAATGGAGCATTCGCGTCAACCAGATACCAAGCCAATGCATCAGCGACGTGTTTGGAGACGCGCGTTGATGTCTCAGTCCACCAGGTCTGAATGTCATCAATGGGTCGATGTCCAGAGCCCTTCGTTTTGGACAAGCAAGGCGCGTGCAGGACCACAACAACGAAGGAGAGGCCTGGGTGCTCAAACTTGACCATCAATCGACGTGGGTCACCGTGGGTGACGACAGTATGAAAACTGCTGAGGCCAATACTGCAACCAGAAGCTGTAGTAGCGAAGGGGAGGCTGCGATGACACCAAAGTTCGCACCCAAATCTTGCGGCTGCCGGGCCAACATGACCAGAGGACCAAATATGGTAATGCTCGGACTCAAAGACCCCTTTTGGCGTACGGGCTTCTTGCACCCCAACTAAATGGATCTTTCTCGCATGCCATTGTGCATCTAGGCGCTGAGTACGAGCTCCAACACGGCGGCCAAACTCTTTTGTGGGTTCCTGGACATCCAACGCCAAGACATTCGCCGTGGCCATCTGTATGTCAATCAGCGCAGAGCCAGGAGCATCAGAGTGTAATCCTAGCGGAGAAGACACCGAAGTGGCCGCACGCCGTAATGAATGAGGAAACTGCATCACCTGGCCATCACAAAGTGGAGGAAAGGCATGGAGCAGCGACGTAGGGCAAGTCTGCATCCAAGACCACTGAGCGTCAAACTTCTCCACAGCAAGTCGATGCAAAGGTTCCAACGCAAGGGCAATGCTTGGCGCTACATCAGCGGTGAGGGCAAACCGAGCTAACCGATCAGCAAGCTCATTCCATGGATGATTTTGGTGCCCTCGAACCTCCGCAATCTCAAGTCGAGGCCCGAGCCACGTGGAGAACGCACGAAGCAACGTAGCAAGCACCGGGTTCGAGGTGGTACAGCATTCAAACAAGGACACTGTGCGGCTCAGCCGTAGGTCAGGGCGAATCAAAACCTTGCCCGGTAGCTGCTGTGAATGCACAACCATTAAGGCAACCGCTAAAGCTTCAAACTCAGCTGCGATGTTGTCAAGGGATGTGGCACCAATCCAAAGTGGAGAATCCGAGCCAATCACAACTGGTCCTGATATTTGACCGTGGAAACGTGTGCCAGCATTCGTGACCTGAACGATGACGACACTCCATGCAGCTGCCGTAGCAGAAGTCGCGCCATCAACGTAAAGTTCCCAGTGAGCATCTGAATGCGGCTGCACTGCATCCTCGTTCTCAATCGCAAAGTATGACTCAAGCGGAACCTGAACGCCCTCAGGAAGGGGGAGAAACGGAAGCGGCGCCGAGGGAGTACATGTCGCTGCCCAATTGTCATCATGAAGCCAAACAAGCGCGGAGGTTTCGTCTCGAAATACGGGTTGATCTGGATCACCGTCAGGAACTAACGATGCAGCAAGCGAAATCACAACAGGTGAGTTCACCGTTGCTTGAACAGCAATGTCTGGTTGTTCCCGCTGGCCATCTACTAAGTGCTCCCACAGGGCAGTAATGACCAGTTGTAGCTTCTCAAATTGGGAAGTGATGACCGCATCAAACGGTTCAACTTTGTCTCCATTCCATTGATGAGAAGCCGGCCACGTGGAAGTCGCGCTTGTAGAGGATTGGAGTTTGGCACGTTTTTGAAGAAGCTCAACGATGTCCCCAACCTCCTCTTCGACAAGTACTTCTGGAACAGCAGGAAGTGAATCAGCTTGCTCAACCACGACTGTGAAGCACATGGCGTGGTGTACTGGAAAAAGATTGCCAGCTGTGAGCTCAACCTGTCCAAACCACGACTTGCAAATGGAAGTAGGGTCAATTGGTGGGCACTGAAACTCAGCAACTGCTTCACGCAATAGCGTCCAATGATCGATGGCATGAGGAAGCACTACACAGATATTGGAAGGAAACCAAGGATCAGAGTACTTGTCCATCACCGTGAGCAGGCAGGAGAATCGATCTGGTTGCGGTTGTTGCAGCAACACAACGTGAGCTTGCACAGGGTGATCATGTCCAACTGGACTGGGTGTGACAACATGAATCTGGAAGTCAACCTCGGGGACAAACCAATCATGCCAGACCTGTTGAATAGCGGCCACCCATGTCACCAAGTTTGGTGAAAGCTGCACAACTCGTCCCTCCTCAGACCAAGGGCGCCTCAAGTGATCAGAATACCACACTTCAACTGAGATCCCATCCGGAAAGTGCACGGCGTGGGTGCCAAAGAAGAAGTCCCACAGTTGCTGCAAGGTTCGCCATTGCGTGGGCCACGGTAAGGGAATGGGGCCAGCATCCTGCAGAAGCGCTTGCGGCGCCGGTTGATTTTCAAGTTGCGCAGACGAACAGGCAAGGTGTTGCTCTGCTACACGGTCACCAGGTTCCTCAGAGGGTACAGCAGCTGCACTTCGAGCTCTGGCCCAGCGCCGGGTAATCTGCATAAGTGAATTGGCTGTCGCAGGCATAATATTTCGTGGCACAAAAGAGTCTGCAGAACTGGAAGCACCTTCATGTCCCTCACAGCGTGGAGCACGCACATGGAGCTCAATGCTCCGAGCTGTGGGTAGATCATGCCGAATGAACTGTTGCATGGGAATGCTGCCAATCTGGGCCCGGCAAACATGGGCTTCACACACATGGTTGATCTCCAAGATGTCAATAATATCTTCCGTGCAAACCCATCTCGGGATCGACCGACCACATTGCAGAAGACGATCATCTCGAGGTCCATGAAAGAGCGCTGATAGGACCGCGGCCGTGCGTGCTTCACTGGGGTGCTGCTCAATCATGATATGGATCGTGTCAATTCGAAAGGAATCATGTGGAGGTTGTCCATGGACGATCGCAATGTGCGTGGTGGCTTGCGGCTGCAACCACTGCTGCCACGGCTCATAGAGATCTTGCAACCACAGATTGCGCAGCTCATCCAAACGCACAATTTTTGCTGCAGGGCACTGTTGATACGACTCATGATTAATAAACCAGGTCCAAACGTAAAGTACAGGCCCTTCCTCCTCAAACTCAATCAGCGCATGGTCACGGAAGTAGTCATCTAAATCACGAAACCATACGGCCTCATCAGGTTGTGGCTGTGCCGACAGGACAGGCGCCGGTGGAGCTGGAGAAGGGGCTGGAGCATCAACTTCAAGCCCCGGTGCCGGGCAAGGTCCTGCAGCAGGTGCAGCTACCGGAGCGTCTGAAGGTAGAGCTTGTGCTATCCTGATGGAGTGCAAAGTGTTGGTCTCATCAAGCGGAGGAGGCACAATCACTCTCAAATAAGCCCCATGCTGCATTCGAATGGGTCCAGGTCGTAGAATGGGCCATCCGCGTCCATTGTGTTGCACAAGACAACGATCATGCTGAAGACGACAGTATTGTTGAACGCCTGCAAAACCAAGGACATCTTCTCTGGTCACATGGAGGGGCACCCGAACAACACGACGCGCAGCAGCTGGCAGCGGTTGGAGCCCACCTGGGTTGCGAGCAAAATGCACCTCCACGTCCAAGATTACAAGCGCATCGGATGACGCCGCTGGCAAGTCCGTGATGGATTGGAGCACGAAAGAGAAGTCAGCAATTTGATCTCCAACCATCTGAGCTTGGACCAGGTGCGCTTGGAGAAGGCTAGCCGGAACAATGCCAAGATGTCGAGCTAGTTCTCGAAGCATAGGCACACCCGCCGCATTGTTCAAGAAGATATGCAGTGGAGCATGTCGCAGCCGATAAAAGTGGCAGTTGAACAGAGGTCCATGAGCCTCGATGTTGTGTCCATGAGGATCAGGGGGGGACTCGCCACTTGGACTCTCACCTCCGCCATCATCAGAGCCTTCATGTGTTGGACCAGGGTCAAAGTGATCTTCCGTAGGGCCAGTTGGTAATCCAAACGTTTGCACATCTTCCAGCGTGCTCGCTGCAGCTTCAGAGTTGCCAACGTGAATGTGAGGTTCGTGTGGGACCTGGATCATGAAGGAATTGCCAGGTCGCATGCGATGTTGGGGATCAGCATCAACAGAAATGGCCTCCCAACCATGAAAAATGTTGCATGCTCTGCCAGTCACAGGCGCACAATAATGATGTACATCTGCCGCATCAACAATATGATATCCACTAACCCATGTCGCAAAGGAGGCTGCAATGATGAAGGTTCGCTGACCATCCAAATCATCCAGAAAGTGCACTGAAACCAGGCCTGAAAATCTGGGGTGATGCAAGCCTTGCGACACGATCACGTCAAGGGCAACAAACTGGTCCGCATGGCCACGATATGGCATTGGCGTAGGCAGAGTGAAGGCCTTGGGAATGTCAACGTCAATGATGTCTGCCCAAACATTGACAATCTGTTGGATCCAATCAGCACGATCACCGCCAAGGTGGACCATACGCGGAATGGCACAATGCTGGTGCGTCTCATGATGAATGTACCATGTACGAATAAGCACAGCACCCTGAGCAAAATTGGCTGGTGTTGCCAGTGCTGGATCCATTTGTGCTAGCATATTGTCGGTGAAGTCCGGAAGATGGCCTGGCTGATGTCCAAATGGTCCATGAGCAGGACCTCCGGCTTCACCATCATCATCAGGGATGTGCGGCAAGTTCGCGTACTCATCCATGATTCGAAGCTGAAGAAAAGGCGGCTCGCCTGCACCACTGCGGGCAAAGGGCACATGGAGCCCAAACATCGAGTGCCATGATGGAGGGTGACAAGGCGGCCGAAATTTCCGACGGATTTCATAAGGTTGATCTGTCCAATCATCAACAAGGTCCCAAGGCTTACATGGCCAACACCTCAATGCAAGATGCGGCACCGCCAAGAGCTGCAAATCCCCAATGCAGACTTCAATCAGCGGACGAAACCTCACCTTCTTGGTCTTTGCAACAGAAGGAGGAGCACTTGGAGCGAGTTGATGTTGTCGTAGAGAAGGCCGCAGGGAGTGACCAAACTCAAACGCCAGGGCTGCTGCAGAATCAATAGCCGACCATTCACTGACAAAATCTGGCTCGGCAATGATGGAATGGGTCCATTTGCGGACCAGTGGATGCCAATCACCTTGAAGACAAGGTAGAGCTCCAAGCCCTTGGTGGTCGTACTCGAAGGTCACGGGCCACCGGGCACACCAAAAGGCGGCGCATTTGGCGATGAGGCCATACCAGATGCACCCGGAACGGCGCCTGCAGGTGCTTCGACCGCAGGAGCGGGTGCGACTCGTGGACGCTTTGTCCGCTGTTCCTCCTGCACCAACTCTTCGGTCTGATGATGGAGGGCGGACATGGTCTCCACAAGGCTGGTAAGGCCTGACGCAATTCTTTCGGCTGCAGCCATCGGGACGTCTTTCAAGTCCTTGCACTCTTCGTCGTCGGAGATGGACTGCGCCGACTTGGCATCCACGGGCACCATGTTGGCCGCATCTATCTTGGCTGCATTCATGGTGTCCCTGGCTTGCACAAAGGCATCTTTTGCTTGCTGTATACGTTCTGTCAGCAGGGCCTCCTGTGATTGAAAATTTGCAGTATGCCCCTGCCACATCTTCAAGCTTTCGGCCAGAAAGTTTTTCCACTGGGAGTGAAGCATGGCACGTGCAGCGACTGCATCGTCGTAGACCTGTCGAGCATCGTCCATAGCGTTCACCGCCATGTGCATCGTCTTGCGATTGGCCTTGGCTTCTGTAACACAGACCTCCTTGAGATCCTCTTGAACATCGTCCGGTATCTCCATCCCTCTGTCCTGGTGCTTCTTGAGTTTCTGTGTCAAGGCACGCAATTTGATGGAGTCTTCCGAAGGGGCAGGAAGGACCGGTGCGACTGGTGCATTGGCAATGACCGTCGCTGGCATCTGCATGGTTGGAGCCGGCAACGAAGTAGCTGTCAACGGTGGAATTGGAGGCGGCGGCAAAGGTGGTTGAGCAGCACCAGATTGGGCAGGGTACTGGTCCTGTCCTTGCTTTTGCGCCTTTTTCCCACGCCGTGACTTGCGTCGATTGCCTTGACCTTGCTGACGATGTCGAGGGCTTTGTGATCGTCCTTGATGTGCAGGATGAGATTGAATCCAGGGCTCCTGGGGCCACTGCCAAGCCTGAGAGTAGGCCTGTGTCTGACCCTGCTGATGCCTCCTTGGTGAGGTCGGAGCTTGCTGGTCCACTGCAGGAGTACCGTAAGACTACGATGTCCTGCAGTCCGGACAATTCCAGGCATTCTTCCTGTTCTTCCTTCCGCACGGGCAATACCAGGGCAGCGCCGTCATGGCTGCGCGGATAGCTCGTAGAAGACGAGGATCTCGCGAATGATGCTGAGACAGAATGCGGTGGATATGCCGGAGACCCCGCTCCGACAAGGTCACCAGCCCAGTACGATGTAGGTACCAACGCCGCCTGGCTGTTGCTCTCGACCTCCTCAGAAACCTTCTGCTGGAGGGAGTAATAGTGCAGGATGAAGATCAAGGCCAAGAGGATCTTGAAGGCACCCACAACCATAAAGCGCACAATGAGCCCGAACGCCACCACAAAGGCCAGGAAATAGCACGCGCCGCCCCAGCGCTGCCAAGCCCGACCGTGAGGGTGTAGAGCAGCAAAAAGCGCAAGGCCCGACCTTGTCCAGGTAGAGCCGGAGAACCGAGATTTGCTAAGGCAGCCCACCAAGCAGCGCTATGGCAGGAGCCCGCGGATCACTCGGAGATCCGCTAGGGTAGATGGGACAACGGGGGGAAACGCGGACCCGTTGAACCAGAACACCTCAAACATGTATTATACTATATAGATATATAGGTAGGTTAGTTTACCCCATTATAGAAGGATATAATATCTGGCTACCCACAATGAGGGAATTCATCCATAAATGGGCCATAGAGGTCATAGATGTTTAATGATCCACCCATTTTGTTCGATCATGTTCGTGAGGAAACCATGGGGGAAAACCACATCCTTTTTGATGTTTACCCTGGGGTAAGTGTTAGACACAAACATGTTGACCTATAAAAATTGGAAAAAAACAATGACAATGAGGTGTTATAAACATTGTCAAGATACCACTTTTTATGGAGTGTATAAGATTGGAATTTGCACGTGATCATGGGAAAAGGTCGTATAATTGGGGAGGTGATTTTATGGGAATTCACTCTGTATGGCAATTCTCATTGGTGCTTTGTGTAGGAACTAGGAAACTTGGAAACTCTCACTGGCTTTTGTCACACTCTCTGTGAGTGGATATGCTATGGAGACGACTTTTCCTTGTAGGCAGTTTGGGGGCTCAAATTCGGTGCATGAAGCAGCTCGGGTTCAGCGTTACCTTTTGCGCAGTTCAAATCTTGAGTGCGAAGGGACAGGTTTGGTTATCGTTCTTCTTCTTTTCGAAGCTTACCAGGATTGTCAATTCATTCAGCGGGGTTCCTCAATGTTCCTCAGTTCATCTCATCTACTAGGGTGCATGACTAGCCCCAGCTAGAACGTGCTCTAGAAGCCTTTTTTGCCATGTCTTTACACCTTTTCAGTCTCCTTAACATGACTTTCTTATATCACTCCTTTTCATTAGTGCCTGTCTCATGATATCCCATCATTCGTCGATATTCGTCGCATATATATATATGTATACATGTATATATTACGCCATTTATCCTATCATCCCATATATTATATCATTCGCTATGATTCTATCTACTCCCAGACTTTATTCAGTCTCTCACCACAAAAAACATCGCTATTCCACTTATATTAGTGTCTTTTGTGTTTGCCTATTATAAATGGTGATCTATTCCTCGAGTTATTCCAGGCTTCGAAACTGTGCTGAGCTCAGGCTTCGCGTGCGGATTTCCGAGCCCTTGGATGCCGAGGCGCTGTGGAGAAGCTATGGTTCAAAGATGTCCATGGGTAGTTGTCATGTTTAGATCAACGAAAACCAAATTATATACATTTATAATCATCTATACATATATAATCATATATATATATACATATCAAGAAACATATTTGTAAACTAGGCTGTTTAATCATTGTGATGTCACTGATGCCAGGTTGATATTCTCAGTGGTTACCCCGTCATTTTGGACATCTGGGCATATATATTCCCCAATAAATGGAGGTTTGCCTGTGGATTTTTGGGGATTCTATGGAGATTGTATCTGGCTTTTTTTTGAATTTTATGGCCCCAAAAGAGCAGATGCAAGTTATGGAGACATGTTTTTCTTTAAACATGTGTACTGTAAGGAAAAGTCCAAAGTCTAGGGCATCCAACAGTTTTGGGCACGTATTTGCTGAGTGTGTTGAAAGATGGTTTACTTTCTGCTTCATGAATTTTGCTTGATAAATAGATATAAATAGGACAATAATAGGACATATTTTAATGTGTGTAGTAACGTATTGAACCATATTGAACCAGCATTGGCAAATCTTGCTGGTAAATGTTTTGGGGTTGAACCGTTGAACCCACCAGTCGCCAAAATCCACGACAAAAATTGCAGGTCTTTGCGCTGAATCAGTCAGAGCAATTTGATCTCTGGCAGCAGGAACGCTCCGCCGACGCTTGGAAATATTGGGATTATTGGGATGTTTTATTGGATATGATATGATTAACTGAAAAATATGATAGTTTGGGTGTGAGTGTTTGAGAATGGGGTATACCGGTATATCTCCCAAGTGCCCATTCAATAGGGATATATAGATATATATATATAATTATATATATATAGAGATGATGAAGCATCAAATTCCGGGTATCGTATTTTACACCGTGCTATAGTTATTTTCTTCTTTCTATTGTGTGCCGGTAACGTTTTTTTCCTCCTGCAACCCTCATATTTGTCACGAAGACATTTTGGGCCTACACTTCAGCCATACTTTTCCATTGTCTATCCTACAGTCCCTATGGACCTAAACGCCTTCCCATATGGTCCCTGACCCCCGGAACAGATCCAAACAACTGTTCTTGCATGGTCAGGATTCAAAGCAACGTGCAGAGCATCCAAAGATGACCGCGAGCCATGGGAACAAAAAGTTTGCTGCGTGTTGCGCCGAAAGTATACACCGTTGCAAGACATTCCACCCATAAAAAGTAGTGGTCTTTTAAACACGTGTTTTTTGTTGCCAAGTTTTGTGGCTACATTGAGTGTCGTAGCCACCAACGCAACCCGGTCAGGTCCACAAGAATGGATCGTTTCTTGCATTTTGAAATAAGAAATCTCTACTACATAATCACTTGGTCGCCCACAAATGGCACAATGCTATGTGGCCGGAGTCTAGGGCGCGTCTGTGGATTGAAATCCGATAAGGGTTTGTTTGTGCCGCATGTTCTCAAGCTATGGGTTAGTTTGTTCTTCCAAATATATACCAAGGTCTGTTGGTAACAGCCGCCAATTTTTTTTTATGTGAAGTCTGAATTCAGTCGCTTGGACAACCGCAATAGTTTCTTCAATGATCATGTGTGCCGAGCAAAAACCCTAGTGTATGACCTCAAGTGGCTGGTTTGCCAACATGTTCTCCCTGGCATGGCATGTTTTTTTCAAAACTCAAAGTTATAAAGTTATACCACTCCATCTACAGCTCCGCCCTAAGATGGTGACCTATTTTGTTCCATGATTTCCATCAGGACCTGGGCTTGAAAGTCACGGATCTCTTTGAGAACTTTGAGGAAGAGCCCATTGCATCAGCCTCCATTGCTCAGGTGGGACACCACATTAGACTTCCCTAAGTTAGGCATGTTAGATAGTGGATATTGATGGACATTGTCACCTTGTATCAATAAATGTCAACACATGTGATTTCTGTAATATGACTGTATTATAATCAGAGTTTAAGTATACAAATATCTAAAGTTACATTGGGAATCAAAAGTTACAATCTTTCTATGTAAGAAGTACAACACAATTGCGATACCGCCCTGGCACAGGTTCATGCTGCGCGTCTTCGTTCTGGTGAGCATTGTGTAACTTGGAGATCTAATGGGGAGCCAAGGAACTACTGTTTGTCGGGCTCAGCCTACTTAGTCGGATGGGATTGGAAACCAACTTTCAAATCAGGTTTTCCAAGCACAACAATATCATTTATATCATTTATATCCAGTATGTCCATTCTTATGCGTTCAGCTATCTATTATATAATATTATATATATAGTTGTCTAACAGGTCATTCCATAGCCATGGGCCAGGTGTAATCCAGGAATTCGACAGCGAAAGTGTCCTGTTTTTTCTCACCATTTGCCCCCCAAGTCACTAAGTCCCTTGGATTCCCTTGGTTTCCACATGTCCCATGGCGCATCTTTGCGGGCTCTTGCCCTTCAGATCAAAATGCTGTGCAAAAGGATGCAAAAGGAGGATGCATGTTTTTGTTTCAATCATTCCCATACATTGAAAATCCAAATGCTGCAACCCAATGCCTAGCCCAGGTCGTGAAGGTTTTACGGCCACGCGTTCGGGAGCGTGTCTTAGCCACGTTGGTCTTTTCAGATGTTGCTTGCGGGTATCCGTTGGTTTCAGATGGGAAAACCACTGGGAGCGACTGGCTTGCATATATTTTGGGCCATTTGATTAGGGGATCATCATGGATCATTGATAACCCCGCTGCGGTCGGCTCGTAGACCGAGAGTTGATTGATGTCGCTGGACATGTCCGAAACCAGCTTGATCTGTCCGTTGTTGGGTATGTTCTTGACAAAATATTTGCAAAGGAACACATATCCTATAATTCCCATTATATATCCTATTATATATATATATATACATTATATATATATATACATTATATATATATATAGATACATTACATATATATATACATTACATATATATATATACATTACATATATATATACATTACATACATATATATATATATTATAGCCTATTATATATTATTATATATATATACATATAACATACAGCTTATTATAATCTATTCATCTGACCGAAGTCTCTATTTTCTCGCCTGAGAAACTAACTGGGCCCGTGGTGTTCCCTTCACATGAAACTAACTGGGCCCTGGTGAATTGGTCCAGTGACTGGAGCGCCATCGATCAGCTTATTTTCCCATGGCTGAAATCCTCGTTGTTTCTCAAATTCAGGTTATATACATATATGGGATATTGAACGTTAAACCCGTCATAACCCCTTCCTAAGGCTTCTATCCCCATTTTAACACATAAGTGAAATTGATCAAAGCCAATCCACATTGCTTCCATGGGATCCGCGAAGTTTAGTGAGAAACCATTGCAATTTTGGCGGGGGTCTTCATTTTCAATCAAACACAGAACTGTAATTAAGTATCCCAGAATATATATATATATATATATACAAATACACTATTTATCTACACACAGGTTTGTATCTATGTACATATATGGTCCCGTGTCCCGTGTTCCCACCCCCCCATGGGATGGGGGGGGTATGATGCCCCTGTGGTGGTGTATATACATATATACAAGCATGCATGCATGCATGCATGCATACATACATACATACGTACATACATACATAAATACATACACTACATACATAACATACATACATACATACGTACGTACGTACGTACGTACATACATACATACATGCATACATACATACATACATACATTACATACATACATACATACATTACATACATACATACATACATACATACATACATACATACCTACATACCTACATACCTACATACCTACATACCTACATACCTACATACCTACATACCTACATACCTCCATACCTCCATACCTACATACCTACATACCTACATACCTACATACCTACCTACCTACCTACCTACCTACATACCTACATACCTACATACCTACATACCTACATACCTACATACCTACATACACACCTACATACCTACATACCTACATACCTACATACCTACATACCTACATACCTACATACCTACCTACCTACCTACCTACATACCTACATAGCTACATAGCTACATAGCTACATACCTACATACCTACATACCTACATACCTACATACCTACATACCTACATACCCACCTACCCACCTACCTACCTACCTACCTACATACATACATACATACCAACATACATACCAACATACCAACATACCACCACCACAGGCCACAGGGGGGACCAGAAGAACCAGACGATACTGTCCACCCATACCCATTGGTGCGGGGGAGGGGGGGTGGCCAACACTGCACCAAATATAATTACAGCACATACATATGTATATGTCTAACATATATATATATATATATATTATAGATATATGTACATACGCAAAGATATCCTACTCAGACTCTAGTCGGACTTCGCGCCAGGTTTGAGTGTGGACTTCGCTGCCGCGACGCTGTTGGCCCGTTTCGCCGATTTGGTCCTGGGGGAGGACGGCGGTTGGGCCTGGGGTGGGGGGAGGACGGCCAAGTTGCAACTGTTGCAATGGAAAATTCATGAAGGTTATAAACATATTTATGCGATTTATGTGTACATACATGTAATTAGTTTATATACTTATATGTGTATGTACATCAATTTACACATATATAAATATATACAAATTGTGTTTGTGTATATATACATATTTGTTGAATTATTTATTATTATATGATATATATATATACATACTGTGTATATATATAATTTATATGTGTAACGGTATATTCAGGTTCAAGGAATATAGACACACAACGCAGACCACCTGAATCTTGTGCAACTTCACCTGTGCCACCTGAGCAATGGCCCAAATTGATAGACTTTGACGCAGTATGATTAGGTTTCGGCAGATGTTGGGTCTGATCATGGGGCCCCCCAAGTGGTACCAGATTTTATGGGGAAAGTGATGATGAACCAGTGGATTTGGATGTGTGTGGCGTGTTCACCTTGGGTTCGTATTTTTTTTGGTGTCTGAGGAAGGACTTGCAGCAGGTGAGACACAAACACTTTTTGCCTCTGCCAACAGGTTTGATGATCCATGTTGTATAATATTGAATATGTATATATATAATATATAGTGATAATATTTGTATAATGAACATATAACATACTGACATACTGGTATTTACATATCTAACTTTGATCATTGATACTTCCGGTTCTTTTGATTGCATATGTATATATATATACACAGTTCAGGAGTGACATGGCTTGGGGTGTAAATGAAGCTTGTTGAAGCGGTTGATGCCATGTATGTATTTATATATCAGCAGTTGTTTTACCCTCTGGTTATTTAACATACCAATGGAAAATCACCATTTTTAATAGGTAAACCATCTATAAATGGGCCATGTTCCATGGCTATGTTAAATAACCAGATGGTAGTTTTGATATTTAGGGTAAATAGTGGGAGATACTTCCCTGCGTCTATTCTTGATGCTTGTCAACTTGTCATCATCCATGGAGATCCGTTTAAGACCAACAAACTGTGTTTGGCACTGCTCATATTTTCGGATACCAACATTGTATGGAGATAGGGGTGGTTGCCCCCTGTTAAGAGGTTATCAATGATTTGCTATTTTCCACTATCAAAATTGAAGGGATCCAATATCCAATCTTTCCAATATCTAAGAAATTGCCATATTTTTTTTGCCAGATCTGTTCCCCCTATAGTTGCTGCTGTCTAAACATGTCTTTTATCGGTGTCAACTAAATGACCCTGCGACGCTTCCAGCGCCAGGATGTGGTTCTCCAATTAGTCAGTGCTTCTCTGACGGCCTGCGTGGAGGACGTTTTGGGTAAAAAGCGACCAGAAAGGGGCCAGTGGTGGCCACAAAACGACTTGACGACTCGAAAAAAATGACTTCGGAAAATGGGCAAAGTAGTACATTTATGTACATTTATGGGGTAAATACGAATTTTGATGGATTTGTTTCAGGGTCCAGGCAGATGAAGTTAGTGTAAAATTATTTGACACAAGCAGGGACTTTAGTTGTGAAGCGAAAGCCATTTGCATGGGACTTGTTTGTTGTTTTGAAATGCTGCAGACTGCAGATTTGGATGTCAAACATGTTTCAGAAGATGGCTCTTTTTCACAATTGCGCAACATCGAGCTGGATGAGCTGGATGATTGAAGTTTTCATGTTGATTCACGCTGAAGAAGGATGAAGGAGGACTTTGCCACCCCTTATGAGCAGAGTACTGTCGGGATGTATTAAGTATTTGCCTTCGCGATCCGTCATATCTAGTAGAACAGGACACCTTTGAACAACCACATCAACTTTTGTTTCGACATACCACCATCCCACAAAAATGATCCAATATGATCTCACGGAATCTCACGTTCATCCCGTTTGCAACCAAGATGGAAGTCCAAAATGTCAGAAAAGGTCACAACTTTGTTTAAGGAAACCTGTGTATTTTACGCACATTCACTAGGAAAAACGGTGGATTCCGGCCTCGCATTAGCCCTTTCTGTGGCTGCCTCGTAGGAGCTGCGAACAGCTGTGATGGCAGAGTGTGATCTGTCCGTGGAGAGGCAGAATATTGAGGCCGCAGCTGGCAGATGGGAAAATGAATTAGACATTTGATTCTGATCTAAACCCCTTTGATTGAAGGTACTTTAAAGTTTTAGTGATTGTTGAATTGTTGATGATTTTTTCGGGTGAAAATCCCATGAAATCCTATGAAATACTGGTTTAGCAACGGTTTAGCCAACAATGAAAGCATGGCAATGAGATGGAACCCACCAACAGTCAACATGGGTAGGTTCAGGGAAATCCTCATCCGTTTTGAGATTGCAAATGATTAAAGTGACCAATTTCATGAATTTTCACGATCCATTGTGTGCTTCGAAATCATGAACAAAATCCACACATCACTTCCAGTTTTGTTGGGTACATCATCTTAAAACAATGCCTAAAGTATCTAAAGCATCAGACATGTACTGGCTGTAGTTGGGATATCTCAGATATCTCAGATATGTCGTATTTTGGAGGGACCCCTGCAGGACTTCAGAAACTGGCTTGACACCTCGGCAACTTGGTCGAGATTTTCCATCGCAGCTGTAAAAGGAACGGCCCCAAAATCAGGAGGCCTGAAGTCACTGTTTGCTGCACTCATGCATGTTGTTTTGTTCTTTTAATAAGATAATCTATATATGTGTAATTTGTACGCATATAAATAAATTGGATTATATATTTATTTATTTATATATATAACCAATGTTCAACTCATAGAACTCCCAGGTGACACTCCGCCGTGCGCGCTTGCACGACACCGTGCGTGTGCCGCGCACCTTCTCGGAAGCCTCCGCAGTTGCCCGGCGGAGATGGGGCAGGTCTTGGCCAATGCCCAAAGTTGGCCAATTTCTATACTCAGTTGGCATGTTAATTGATATAGTGACTGGATATATGGATATAGTGACTGATATTTTATGAATATATTTCCATACTGTATTCACTGAAAACTGCCCAAAATTGATATAGCATGATATAGTGAATGCAGTTAATGTTAGTTATACAATGTGGGACAACAATTTTAGGTTGGTTTCTAAACCCCTCCAACCGTAGATAATCAGCTAAATCTGCAGTCAACCGTAGTTTGATCAATTACAAACCAACTTGCCTGTCTAGTGGGCCCCACATTGGTGCTGTTTAAGTCCCAAGGTCCATTGAACCAGAATTAGCTAATTGTGGATTCGTGGATGATCAGTTTCTATGGTGAGTTTTACTTTTAGTTTCAATTGGTTCAAGTACTTTCCATGGTTTACTGGTTGGTGCTTTCAAACATTTGGATTATTTTCCATAATATATGGGATGTCATCCTTCCCATTGACTTTTCCATCATTTTTCAAGATGGGCACATTGCACCACCACGCAGTTTTTTCGAAATCTTCACGGCCCAATCTCCAGTTCCCCTCCACAGCGTGCAATTCGTCCCGTTTTTAGGATCCAACAAGGATGACATGTGTTCATCAAATCGATAGATATATATGATATATATATAATATTATATATGAATTAACGGTTTATATTGGATTTTTTAGTTTCAGACATGGAAAAACATCTTTCTCGTTCAAACATCATCTTTGGGATGATCCCCACTGGCCCAGTCGCGAGTGCTCACCATGGAGCGAATTGAAGGGGTGCCCTTCAGCGACATTTGCGCCAACCCCCAGTGTGAGGCCTGGAACACCTGGAGGATTTGGTGCAGATTGGTCGAGAAAGTGATGCTATAGTCGTTATTTTCATGGGGGGAAAGAAATATGAAGAGCGAATTTAGATGAATTGAGATTTTTCAAATAGACCGAACTTGTTTGGACATTTTTAGTCGTAAATCTCCATGTGTGGATACGCAAATTTGAAGACCCATATATGTCATATATCTATATATATATACGTAGACAAGATTTGGACTGGTAATGACTGGTAACTGGTATCTCAAATTCAATGAAAATGCAATGTGTATGATTCTCAGGCGCACAGAGGATGATAAGATACAGGTTCATTCAGAGCGGTTCCTTTGTCGTGGCAGAAGTTGTTTTGTGTTCAAGCTGTTTCGCCACTGGCACTGTTTATAACACACATTTGCATATGTGTAATATATGATAATTATATATAGAATAGAGATATACAACAATATAAAATACTATATATATAGTATGTATAACATTATATTATGATGTATGCTGTCTAATTAGCTAAATCTCATATTATACATTATATATTTTATGTGCAGATAGCATATGCAACCAACATATATATATATATATATCCCATAGGATCCATGTATGATATATATGGTAACATTTACCACCAATATACCCCCAATGTTAGTATATATACCATACATGGATCCTATGGGTATATATATATATATGTCCTGAGTGGTTCTGAACGAATTTGAGTTCAAAGCAATGGCCGCAGCCTTCAGAGCTTCAATGTTGGTATATATATATATATAATATAGGTAGATAAATAAATTTATATAGATATGTATATATATATATATTATTTAAATTATATATATAATATATATAATATATATATTATATATATTATATATATTATATAATATTATATATATTATATATATATTATAGATATATATATATATTATTATATATATTATATATATATTATATATATTATGTATATTATGTATATTATATATTAAATATATATTGTATATATTATATATATTATATATATTATATATATTATATATATTATATATTATATATATAATATAATATATATATATATTATATATATTATATATATTATATATATTATATATTATATATATTATATATATTATATATATTATATATATTATATATATTATATATATTATATATATTATATATATTATATATATTATATTATATATTTTATATATATATTATATTATATATATTATATTATATTATATTTATATTATATATATTATATATATTATATATATTATATATATTATATATATTATATATATATTATATATATATATATTATATTATAAATATTTTATATATTATATATATTATATATATTATATATTATATATTATATATATAATATATATTATATATTATATATATATTATATATATTATAAATATTATCAATATTTTATATATTATATATATATTATATATATTATAAATATTATATATATATATTATATTATATATATTATATATATGTCAACATAGAAAGAGCTATAGAATCAATCCCTTTTTTGAGGCCTTCCACGGTCCCATCGTCTCCACGTGTTCCACGTCTCCAGGCCCCGGAGCAGTGGCAAAAGTCGCTGACCTCGGCGCTCTCGGTGGCGGCTCTGTCGGTGATCGACGGCACGGCCATCTTCCATGCGCCCAGGGGAGCGACGGAGCCATGGGGTGTAGCCGACATGGTAAACTGGGATTATAGTGGTATAACCATAGGAAAACCATAGGAAAACGATAAGAAAACCATAGGAAAACCATAGGAAAATCGAGGTTTACCCTCTAAACATACAAAAAACCATGGAAAGATCAAAGATCCACCATTTTATAAATGGGAAAACTCACTATTTAACAATGGCAATTTGAGAATTAGCTAACTGTTACTTTACCAGAGGGTACCCCACAATTTGCGGTTTTTGAGTGGAAAATTGTGTGTAAACATCTCGAAAATGGATTGATTTGATGATTTGTCTTTAGGACACCTGCAGATAGGATTGAAAACCATGACATGGATTTCAGTAACATGCTACGCCCAATGCCATAAACCTTCCATTTGGGGATGGTTTTTATATATACAACCCATCAAAATTTGATGATGTTGCGGATTGTTTATTATTGAGTTTACCACACTGAACATCACACATTGGTATCCACGGACAAATCAATCAACACATATGGATTTTAGACATCAAAACCTGGATCGAACCATGAAAAACACTGATTTAAGCATCAATCACATCAAGAAAAATGAGATCCATCTGGATTCATTAGTGTGGACTAATCAACAGAAATTGGGACTAGTGGGGATTTTTCTTGGGATTCCTGGGATCATTACAGGGGGATTCACGGGAAAACCATGTGTATCTATGTATATATATATATGTATATTATAATTACATATATTATCATATGTTGAATCACTAGTATATGGAGATCAGAACCATCGAACAACTTTGGTACTCATTCCATATAATTGGGGGATAATATGTGTTTATGTATTATATGATACTTTCTATTCAACCGCTTGCGTTCTGCTGGATGCACATCCAAGTAGGGGGTTTGGAAGGATGGTAAGATGACTTGACGGGATGGTTCACTGCGGTTCAGGTGATCTTACCAAAGTGTGTTAGATCTATTTATTTGACTGTTTGTGTTTTTGTTTTTTCTTCGTTTGTTGTTTGATTGGTGTTCGTTGGTGCTGTTCTAGTATTTTGCTGTTTGTCTTCACATATTGAACATATAAAGTGAATCTGTAACAATTGTAACCACATATAAAGTAGAAGATAGTGAAATATGCAGTTGCAGTCTATGCCTGGTCCACGAAAGATGCTGCCCGCTGCATCATGGCACCACCATCCTATGTACCATCGATCCATCGGTATTCAAACATCTCCATTCAAAATCGAATAAAAAACTGGCATTTAAGTGGGAAAAGACTCACTACAAGTGGGGATGTTCCTTTGCCATAAAAAATGCCATGGTTCATTGCCAGAAGGTCATAGTTCACTATAGTTCGGAAATAGAATGTTAATACATATGTGTCCCCAGAGTACTACACATAACCATAGGTCCAACCACACAACGAAGTACGAGGGCCTGGTACGGTTTCTGAGGTCCAGTGCTTATCTGGTTGGTGGCTTGATGATGTGGAAATCAATTGCCGGCTTAATTAATTATTCGTATCACTTGTGTATGTGTGTGTGTGCGTGTTTGTTCACATAGATAATAGATGATAATAGATTGTAAGCATAGTTGCTGTCAGTTACTGTATAATACAGTATTTATCCCAAATGTGCTTTCATATGTTTCATGTTTTGAAGTTGCGCTTTCATGTGTTTCAATTGTCTGATGTGTTTCTGATGATCCCGCCCATCCATGGGGTTCGGCAACCGGACATTGATGGCTGATATCCTGATGCTGATTGGTGATATCCCCAATATATCAGATATCCCCACAAAAAGCCGGATGTGTTACTGTAGGCCACATGAATCTTTTTTAGTTCACCCTATGGTAGTCCAACACAGCTACAGAAAATCACCATGTTTAATAGGTTAATCTTGTACAATCGGAGCATTTTCCATAGCTGGTTGGTGGTTTCAAACATTTGGATTATTGTTCATAATATATGGGATGTCATCCTTCCCATTGACGAACTCCATCATTTTTCAGAGGGGTAGGTTGAAACCACCAACCAGATCGTTATTTTTGTTCGATGCAAGAGGCGTTACCGGCGTTACCGGGGTGGCGTTACAGGCAGACCTGCACTGTGGCAACATGATTGCAGTACCAGGCACGGCAAGGGATGACATGGGATGACCCTGGGGCCACAGATGGCCACAGTTTCCTCATGTTTCCTCCATCTCGGGGGTGTTGGGAGCAAGCCCAATTACTATAATTCTTGAATTGGTGAAGGTCAAAGAATGGGGTATATGATGTACATGGTATAACTTAGTATAAGCCCTAAATCTAAATGGCCACTAAAATGGGTTGATTATCAAGCATCAAATCTTGTAGCACCTATGTTCAGGCAAAACCATGTGAGGAAGGCCCCAAAACTGCATGGTTTGATAGTGAGTGTCACCAACGCTTGGCTCATTTCTTAAGATGTACAGTACCCCTATGGTTAGCTGTTGGCGATATCTGCGTGAGATCCCAAAGACCCCTGCCATTTTTCCTGGATGAGTATCAAGTTCGTTTGTTGGTTCAAGTTTCATTTTTGTTTGTAAAACAGTAGTTGGATCTGCATGGATATGTTAATTATAGACATACATACAAAGCCACATTTTCCGTTGAACACATGATTGTTAGATCAACAAAGATCAACCACCAAAAACCTATTTAGACTTGTTTATCCGACAAAAACAATAACAACATACTAATGCATTGCAAACCAGGCCATAGACCCTCCAACATTTCGTCCAATGGTTCTCCCAGCTTTTAACTTTTAACCTCCGTTGTGGTGATTTGCCAGCCATATAATATCCATGTCTCCCATATATCCATATAAGTTCCCTTGAAATCTCCATAAAAAAATCTCCATTTCTATATGATTTTCCCATATTTTCCCATGCTCAACTGACTCAACTCCGGCCACAAAGATGGCAGGTGAGACCGGAGCTTGTGAACGGGTGGCCTTTATTGACTTCGGCTGCTGTGGCCGCTTGCCGGCGCCTCTGATCCTTGGCGCTGGGGCCGGAGGGATTGAAGTATCCTCTTGAGGATTTGGCCATGATATAGTCATCAAAATGTCATCAAGACCAGTAAATTTAACTTGATGTTTGATATAACTGGAATTTAGTTTCATTTGATTTAACCATCAAGAGTAATTAAGAAGTTAACCATCCAACATTCCCCTTCGAAAGTTTATGCATCCTGGCAGCTCACCCACTGGCCATACACTCAGATGTTGGCAGCGGCATTGCTTTAACAATGTTTGACGGTTTGACCCATGTATACATATGTATACATCTGTACACCATTATATAATTGAAGGAAGTTTAGAAGCCAAACTTTCGACAACATGGGCAGATGAAGAAGAAGAGGTGGGAAGAGGCAGAGAAGAGAAAGCAAGAAGAAAGAAGATCAGAGAGGAGAAAGCAAGAAGAAAGAAGATCAAGGTGCGCGAAAAGGTACGAAACGTTTTGTTTTTCCAATGTTTTGTGGCTCCGGAGGGTCGAAAAGTAGGCTCGCTAAAGCGGCGGGTGCAGAGCCATCTGAAGAGAGGAGCGATCAAAAATTGCACGCCATTGTGACGGGAAGCATATTTCGAAGTCAAAATGAGCAAAACACCTCGGTCCTGAGCGCTTCTGAAAGCTGACATGTTGAAAAAGTGTATGTGGTTGTGGCGCGAAGCTACACTACACTACACGTCACTACACTACTGTACACTAATTACGCCACACTACATTACACCACACTACACCTACAGCTACAACTACAACATCTATATATACAACTATAATTATATGATATTGCCGTCGATCTGTATCTATGTCTATCTACCTATCAGTGTATCTGTCTGTCTATCTATCTACCTATTTGTCCATCAATCTATCTATCTATCGATCTATCTATCCATCTATCTATCTATCTGACTATCTGTCTTTCTGACTATCTGACTTCTGACTCTGAGTAACTCTCTCTCTCTCTCTGTCTGTCTGTCTGTCTCTCTGTCTCTCTGTCTCTCTGTCTGTCTGTCTGTCTATCCGTCTGTCTGTCTATCCTTCTATTTGTCTATCCTTCTATGTGTCTTTCTATCTAGCTGTCTGTCCATCTGTCTATCTGACAGGACTATCTATCGATCTGTCCATGTATGTTTTTCTTTTTTAGTTCTTTATTTCTTTCTTTCTATTATCTATCTATCTGACTATGTTTTCTTCTGACTATCTGACTAACTCTCTTACCCGTCTGTCTCTCCATCTCACTATCCTTCTATTTGTCTATTTGACAATCTATCTATGTGTCCATATCTCTATCTATCGAGCTATCTGTCTGTCCATCTGTACATGTGAAAAACATAACCTTTCGCGATAATTCTACTTTTCTCTGATCTTCTTTCTTCTTGCTTTCTCTTCTCTGACTTTTTCTCTTCTTCCTTTCGCTTCTCTGACTCTTCCCACCTTTGCTTCTTTATCTGTCCATATTGTCGGAAGTTTGACTTCCAAATTTCCTTCGAGTATTTAATACCATGAAATCCCTAGTGTTTAAAACATCATTTTCACCTCCAACCCAAAAATGGTCATAACATGCTAACCTTTCATTTCTGACACAGCCGATCGCAAGGAGGGGCACCTTGTTGATGCAAGCCTCCGCATCTTGGTATTTTGTCCACCTCCAGGAAGAGTTGGGATGGCCATCTGATGATGGCTGGCTTGAATATCACTTACCAATATAAAACCATCCATTTAAGCGACTTGGCCGTCCGTTTTTCTTTGGAGGAGATTCAAATGGACTTTCCATTGCCACTGATTCATCAACTCTTGCCTTTGGGGTCTGAATGTAGTATGCAACAGCTGTGCTGCCAGGTATAAAATGCCTTCAAAGGTTTACTAAACCAAATCATCCCGAGATGTTTGTTTTTTTGAGTTGGCAGAATGTTATTTGTCCATCAGAGGCAATAGGGATGGACCACAACCGCACAACCTGTAGGACCACTGGAATTTGGCCCCGATTTATCAGCTATTTGGATGTCAAAACCAAGTTGCGTTTTGATCCAGATTCACATCATGACATATCATATCATACTGCATATATAGTAACATATGGGTTAGTCTGAAAGTAGGCTACCAGTAAACCCCATGGTTAATCATCCTTTGCCACATCAAATCGCCATTGTTTCCGGATGTTTCCGGGACCAAGGCCTTCGCTGGATCAAGGTTGGGGCCGTGACCCATGGGATGATCCTAAAAGTAAAACCACCCAAGCCTTTTTTGAAATAGTACTCTGCATGTGGAGGTCAACCTACCCAAAATGGCCATTTCACTGACAGCCAATGGAAAAAAGGGATGAACCAGTGGATTTTGGGGTACCTGTTTTAGGACAAGTCCACGTCTTCTAAGCCATCCCCATTTTTTGGGGGTTCTCGATGTCAACAGGGACATAGTTCAGCTTCCACAACCTTCAGATATGAAGCTTCCTCGGGGGATCCCCAGTCGTCACCATGGGTTTCAATACTAAAATGGTTTACTGTAATGACTTGGATGATTGGGGCCCCTCATCCAGGCCAGATGTGAGGCAATTCTGCGAGGCCCGGTCTGGAGCAAAAGGCCTGTTTTGTTAGCTGGAAAACAGAGTCATGTTTAAGGATGATCTCAAGATTGTGTGGTTCCGAGGAGATCTCCTTAGACCAGGATTTCAATTGGTTTCCATGCGTTCGACATGAATGATTACTATATTTCATTCATTGAACTATCATGTTAGCTGACTTTATTGTTTTGTTCTTAGGGGCCCAAGCTGAAACCCTGCTACTTGTTCAACAGATTTGCCAGGCGCCTTCCTTGTTGGCCAGACGGACACCATGCACATGTGTGTTGGCATGTATGATGTATATATATATATATATATGTATATCATAGTTAAATATATACACGTTGCCTATACACATATGTATATATATATATATAGATATACAAAAAGACATATCATGAAATTGTAATCATACATATATATAATTTTACATATATATATATATACATATGCATGCAAGTATACAAATGCACAGCCTCGTGGCCCCATGGTTGCAATTTTGATAAGCATGCGCCTTGAACATGGGTATAGTCTTGCGTTGGCTGATTCTCCGCCACAGAAGGCAGTTTATATTGTCAGGTGTCAAACATTTGCTGTAACAAAATGTTACGTAGTATAGTTACTATGTTACTCAACTCCGAGTCAATTTCATTCTGCGCAAGCCTGGGAACAGCAAAAATGATGCAATTATACAGGAGGTCACAGATTGATGGCCCCGGCAAAAGTTGATTCGTATGCCATCAATACGGAAACAAATTGGCATAACAAGGGGCACTCACCTATTCCTATGCCATCATTAAAAAAAAATAACATTCGCTTGATATGCCATCTTGCCGGGCGCAGTGAAGATGCCATCTATTCGTGATCCCCTATACCTCTTGGTAATTGCTTCAATATTTGAACACAATTTTCCCCTTTTTCCCCTCACTTGCAAGTATAATTACAAATTCCAACCCCATCACTATTAACCAAGGATTATGACAATATCACCCAGTTTATTAACAGGGGGTATCCCATGTTTATTCGGATCTTTAACACTGTAAGAGGGTAACCGTTCCATTTGTTCTCCGGGGACAGGGCTTTGCACATGCTTTGCAGCGGATTCCTGAACTTGGCGTCCCCGGACAGGCTTGGTATGGGCCCTATGATCTCCCCAAGGGTTGTATGGTTTTGGACGTCCAAAGCTTCAGGATTTATCGAATCCGAAATTTGGGGCAGATGCGAATCATCGCGAAGCCTTTGCCCAGATAGATGGTGTATAGATGTGTATAGTATAGTGTTTACAAGTGTATATATATATAATATGTGCGTCATTTTATGCCTATTGTGTATATCAGTATATATTTTTGCCTATTGTGTATATATATATACATATATATATATGTATATATTATATTGATACTTGCATACAGATATCTACATATTTAAATGCACATGTATGTATATATATATATATCATTTAAATTTACATCGAGAATGATTCATTGTTTTTTGGGCTATAGCCATACCTTGAACCCAAGCAGTTGCTGCCTTGGACTTTGGAGAGGAAATGTCCTGCATGAAATGTCCTGCATTTTATGTGGTCGTTGTCTCCAAAAGCGGATTTTCTGCTTCAAAAATGGATGGGTCAACCAAGTGTTTTCAGTTAAATATCCTCCTTTGTTGGGAAATGGATCATATTTGTCGACCCTGTTTCACGCAAGGAATGCCGGCTCCAAACAGCAGAATATGGGTCTCCTCAATGACGTGATGCAAACCAGTGTTATATTGTCGTGATCGTTATTATCGTTGTATTTTTCCCTGATGTCCGATTGTTGTTGGCGGTATTGGTATCACATGTAACTTGCACAATAGATAGACAAGATAACCTCCATTGTATAGATATATATATATATATATACCCTCTAGTAATTCAACATAGACCCTGGCAGATAGGGGTTGGAAGACTAGTTTCCACTATCAATTGGTGATTTTCAGGGTCTATGTTAATTTACCAGGGGGTAATATATATATAGATATACCTCCATGATATCAAACACATACGTCCATCGCCCTATCACCTATCCCAGCCATCACCCAACCGGAAGTAGGCCTTGGATGTAGATGCTTTGGCAGAAGATACTCGGCGCGATGGTGGCCCTAACTTCTGGATGTGGATTTTATGTTGCTTAATGATGTTCAATTGGGATTTAACCAACATGGGGATAGCAATGGGCATATGAATGGGATTAGTTCGCAAACTGTTCAACTACCAGAGGGTAAATCTTGGTCAATGATAGGTGACTGGGTTGTGGGCATAGATGGTGGAATGCCTTATCACATAATTGCAGAATACGACAGAAGTTCTTTTTAGCCATGATTTGAGACAAGGTCAACGAGATTCCAAGAGAGGGTCTGTACCCATGGAACCATCAATGCCTCTTTCAGGTGGAAACTGCTGCAGAGGGCGCCCCAAAAACGGCAAATGAACAGGTTGGCCCAAGTTCAACTGATTCTAGTCGTAGCCACTTATTGGTCGTGTTGTCGTTATGCTTGTGGTGTGGCTGGTTGTGGTTGTGGTTGTGGTGGTGGTTGTGGTGGTGGTTGTGGTGGTGGTTGTTGTTGTTGTTGCTGTTACTGTCTTTTGGCGGTCTCCAAACCAATCCTAAATCAACTTGTGACTTTCGAGAAAATGATGGACATCCGGGATTGGATTGAAACTTCTCCGGTCAACACGGACGGTAACACGTTTTGACCATAGACATAAATTTCCACAAACCTGGGGCCTCCCAGCTAAGTTGTTTTATAGCTAGGCAAACTATGGTTTTAGTTTCCTCCAGCATTTTCAGGTTTCAACCTTGTTGAATCATGTTGAATCTATGGCCGGGTTGAAATACGCTTCGATTGTCGACCGCACCAGGACATGAAGCCGGTCTTGGCGGAGCTGCAAAGGTTGAATCCATTCAGAGGACACCTCCCAGGATCATCTCATCGGATAAGTCGGATTCATCCACTAAAAAGGGGTTGTTTTGGTGCTTTCACGAGGTGGTTGGTGTTGTTTCACCAATTTTAGAGATGAACATTTGTTCATCATCTATCAGTGTGTCATCAAACATTACATGGCTGGCAAAAACAAACAAACAATTCGTTCCATGAGTTTCCTATATATATATATATATATATCATTACTATTATTATTATTAGTATTATTATTATTGTTATTATTATTATATATATATGATATGATATGCCCATTGCTTATGGCTGGTTTCCACTAATTCACCCTCTGGTCTCATCTCGCAGGACGTTCGGATCCCATGAGCCCTGCGTTGCATATGGAACTCTTCCGGCTTCAAGGTGTGTTGTGCCGCCATGGCGTGCCTCGGCAGCTAATCCATAGCGGAAATGGCCATGTTTGATAGGTAAGGTTTCTACAACGCCATATTTTACATGGCTAAATGACGTATATTTTACATGTGAAATATATATTGCAAACCACGATAGCTGACGGTAGCTGCTTGAAAAACGAACATTGCGAGACTGCGCAAAGTGCTACGGACTATATACAATATATATATATATATATGTATAATATTATCACATCTACCCAACTAGGTTCGGTACCGTGTTTTAAATTAGGTCACCAGCATTGGAACATATTTGTCTAGATGTGTTTAAAGCACTGGACAAGGAGTTTGATTTGAAATTGCCCACTGAATCCACAGTTCCCACGACAAATCCGGACAACATGGGACCGCTCAGGTGCAGTTGCCACGAGAATTCGCGCTTCTGATCAAGTTGCTCCACCGCATCTGAGTCTTTTGCTAGGCAGCGATGGACCTGTGTTTTGGTGTGCAAGTTTAACCTCATGAGTGTTGGCAAAAAAAAGACTTCACATGGTCAACAAAAATATACCACCGCGCACATCATGTCCCACGTTCTTTCTTGTCGATGATGTTTCTACGTATGCTGGTCTGCTGTACGTCCTGTCCAGGGACTGCTGGGAGGGGTTTGTTTTTGTTCAAGCCTTTTGGGTGTGTCTGAAAATGGATTACGTTTTACCGCCCACATGACAATTCATCAGAAAATGATGAGACAATGATGAGAAACCAGTCCACTGGAAAATAGATGGGTTGGCCTATTTTCAGACAAACCCATTTTAGGACTGGTTGCTTCGGAGCACTTTACTTCTCGTTGTTGGATGAGTCTCGGCAACAAGCTGGTTCTAGCGGAGCATCCCATCCGTTGATTTGGAGTATGGAAATGTCGGGTATGTCAAAAAAGAATGGCCACACAAATCACGCATGCTGCAGGCCCATTGGTTTTCCATCAAATATAATTAACAGCGTATGATGATCACAACAATCACGGGCCCGGTTGTCAACCCTGCGACACGACCTGGACCTAGGAGCAACATCGAAGAAGGCTCTTCTCCCAACTGATGATCGCCGGAGCTGCGTTTGCTGCTTCCAATCCCAAGGACCGATTTTGCAGATAAGATGTTTGATTAAAATGGAGATGGGTGAAGAATGGTGAGTGATCGCCTATCTTATGATTGTGATGATATATTATATGTATAACTCTAGATAGATGTAATGTCATTCGAATATACTCCCTTTGTATGATTTACATATATCCAGCAATGTTTTGCGAACTCATTTCATCATTCCCGAAGCCTTAAACTGGATGGGGTAGGCATCCCAAGTCGTAAGTGGCTATTGACTTTGGGTGGGAATTCCAACAAGTGGGTTTATTGCGTTATCGCAATTGAGTTATAACTATGGTTATCAGCACATACTATTGTAATACGCGAACTGGGATGCACATTCACGTACACTACAATAATAGTCAAACCCAGTTGGGCCAAATTCTCCCTGTTGGTATGTTAGTTCGATAATGTCAATCAATGAACATGGCGGAAACAAGAAAACAACCGCTGGGTATAGCAAACCCGAGTGGGAAAGAAAAGGCATCCATCTAGGCATATCCGTCCTTTGCCCCGTATGTTCCCATGAATTACAACAATATATCATGGGGATTCCCATCATTTATTTATATATATATACATATAAATATCAATCAGTTGATTCCGTGATCACATTCCAATGTTCAGTAAATGTCTGATACATGATGATCTTCCGACGTGGATTGACATGGTCCTTGCAAAATCGAAGTCACAAAAGTCACCAAATTTACGAAAATTACATCTCACTCACTAGCCCAGTATCAAAGTATCACTGATTTTTGGTGGTTTAAACTTATATTTCATCAAACTATTCATGGTTTATTTAAATGCTCAACTAATAAAATGATCTCACTGATACATCAGATTGTCTAGGTCAGGCATCAGTCATGCCACTCATTTTGTTCTTTTTTAATGCATGTATGTGTTCATCACATGTCCAAAAAAACATGATTGAACCTTAAAGAGGTTTGCCAGTGATTTTCTGAGGGAATTGTCTAAGCATCTCTTGTTTCAGGTTGATATGATGTATTTATCCATGTTCTAAATCCCAATGTAATGTATCACAATGATAGATGCGTATTCATTTACCAAGCATCATTTATGCCGCTGATGTATATGGACCAACATCTATACATCACCACAACATATACCCAAAAAACGGATTGACTGTGTTTTTTCTGCATTTTGAATGGCAGAATTTCACCTTAAACACCTATAACTATTGGCTGTTGGGGGTACTTTAAATATATGTGTGTGTGGCTTAAAGCTTGGCATACCAAAATCGACTCCGAGACCCCGTTAAATTACCAAATCTGTGGTCCCGAAAAGTCTAAAAAAGAATCCGCCCATAGCGATAGCCACAAAAATCCCGCGTTATCTATGACTTTGTCATCTTCTTATATATGTATTATATATATACATATGATGTATTTATAGATATATGAGTGTGTGATAATCATGGATATCGAACATGATATGACCTGATCATATATAGATATTATTATTGTATTATGTAGATGGCCAATTTACTTCAATGATTTACCTTCTTTACTTCCATGGTGGTTTCCATTGCAGGCTATAACACATTACCAGAGGGCAGATCGTCTCTTAGTATCCTTTGGTAAATCAACACAACCATAACCGATTTATAAATCATTTATCTACAATGAAACATGATATGTTTCCAACATTTTCTATACCAATGTTAAATTACCATTATTTGATGGGTATCCCACCATTTTACATCCCCATGAAATCACCATTGGATCACCTGGGCACCGCTGGGCACCGCTGGGCACCGCGGGGCACTGGGCAGGATGCGAGGCAGTTGCTGCGGCCCGCCAAACTCGCGGCGTTGCTATCCGCGTTACAGAGCAGCGACAGGAGCGAACTGTCCATGTGGGATTTGATGATGGATTCTATGGATCCAGTCTGATTGCTGAGTTGGGAACTGGAAAATCACTCTCTGATTGACACGAAAGAATCATGAATCATCATGTAAATTCATATTTTTTCTATGGGCTATACCATAGCTATGCTTAGTAACCAGAAGGTAAGTTCATGTAGGAACATGATGATTTTTGTGGCTTATGGATTATCGTCAGACTTGGAGGAATGTGTGTTCTTAGAATAGTTCCTCAAACATGTTTACCTGAGGTTTGATGGCTAAAGAAAGGGCGATATAAACAGCAAAATACCGCGATGAAAATTCCAATTTTGTTGTGGAAAACATGTATTTGGCTTGTGGTTTCAAATATTTGGATTTGCATGTACAATTGATGATTATGAATTTAGTTAGACCTCATATGATATCGTGGTATATAGTGGGATGTAATGGAATAGGTACAATAATGGTTGGGGTTGCCTGAAAAGTCGTTTGAAAAACTTCAGAAGCCACTGCTGCTATGGAATCATCCTTTTCCCCATTAAAATCATGTTTTGGAGGTATACCATATACAGACTCCATCTTCAGACCCCTGGAGAAGCCATTGATTTCCAGGAGTTTGGCCTTTGATCGGTTGAAACCGGTGATGCTGTTGGCAGCATGCAACTTGGACCAGGGGAAGCCATGGGGGAAATCATGAAAAACCTTGGTTTTGGTGGCCCGCAGCCGTGATTTGTTGGGGAGGTGGCAACCCATTCCTGGCAGTTCGTGCGGAATCACCCCATGATTGCATGGATCCAGTCAGTCGAGGCCTAGGAAATGTTGGGAACAAGCATTCAGATCTCATGGGCCATGCTAGCCATGGGCCACGCCTGTTGGATGATGAATCCAAACTGAGGAATGTTTTTGGGATGGGTTGAAACCACCAACCAGTTATTGTGGTTTTTTCCCAGATCAGACAATGCCAAAACCATGCCCACTTGGGAGACACTCAGGCATCGCACTTACTGTACCTCTGCTGGCACGCCAGATGCACCTTGATAGCAACACAGCAACATGTCCAACTAAGAAACTTGAACACATCATATACCCTAGAGTAAACTCACAGAGATGTGGAAAACCCAGAGTTTAGCTATGAAATTGATCTACAAATGGTGTATTTTGCCACATCGATGTTAGTTTACCCTGAGGAACGTGGTAGCTCTTAATCATTGGCAACACCTTGTTGCTCAGGGTTTCTGCAACCTATTACACCAGGCTGGATCCAGCAAAAGGGTGCTATTATCCAATTGTTATCCTGGAGTTTATATGTTTGTTGGTTGTGAAGATCTGTTTGACAGTTTATATGTTTGCACTTTCAGTCCCGAGTCCCAATTCCTTATTTTTTGCCATGACTATCCAATGTAAATGGGGTCTCAATGTGAAAATAATATTGTTTAAATGATGGATAAGATGGGATATAATGAATGGTGAATGGAAATACCATGAAAATATAGTGTGTGCAGATTGATAATCATAAGAATGACAGTAAGTGTAACATATCGAGTACGTTTGTCACTTTCTATCCCTGTGACCGGAAATTGTAATCTCACTCAGAGCTAATCATAGGGTACCTGCGTTTTCTCGTGTTTTCGCCATTTGTGGGTTGGACGCATTTCATTGGATTGGTTCAAGGAAAAATTATACAGGAACTTGGACCAATTTGTTGGGGAAAACATGGTTTCCTGATGTTTCCTGTAGATTTTCCCCAAAAAACTAGCTAAACATCTACGATTTCTGAGCTGGTCACAATGGTTTTGACCCATCGATGGTTTGACCACTCGATAGGTAGAGCGTGAACGGTGTGAAGCCGTGGCAGAGGCGGCCCAGATGCACCAGAACATCAAAGGGGCTGTACACAAGAAAAAACGCAATTTTGGGACGGATTATTGTCAGCCACTAGCCATGCCTAAAATCGTCGAGTTTTCTGCCAAGAATTTGAACCATGCCAAATGGAGAGTGTAGCATCCGGAGGGGTATGCACGTACAGAATCATCATCTCCATGTATCAGGCAGTCTTCTAACAGAGGATAGTGATAGAGAGTGTATGGACACGCTTGACATGCAGCTGAGTGATTGCTTGTTTCCAATACGTCTTTCCCATTCACTTACACAGCTGCGTGGAATAATGAACCCAATTGATTGATTATAGTGTTTGTTATGATGCATGAATACATTTCACCATAAGTTGAAATGCTAATGATAGCACTAAGATGCAGTAAGTCAGTATTTGGGTTAATGGTTATCATGAGATTTCAACCACCACATTCAATATTAACTTTTGTTAGTTGATGATCGCGGTTTGAACCACCACCCGGCTGGGCACGAACGCAGTTCGCTTGTCAGAATGTGAGAAGCCGTCGGGGCGCGCAGCCGCGCGCAGCCGCGTAGCGCAAAGTGCATCTTTTTGCACAACGGATTGTCCATCAGCAGTGCTCGTTCCGGGCTCCGTTTTTTGCTTTAGAGCGACTGTTTTTTTCTCTAATAAAGAGATTGAGTTCCAACACATTTAACACCTCCAGAAACTTAACAAGTATATTACATGCGCAACTTATCCATCTATATCTATCTATTTATTTATATGTCTGTCTGTCTGTCTATCTATCTTTCTTTCTTTCTTTCTTATCTATCCATCCATCCATCCATCCATCCTTCCTTCCTTTCTTCCTTCACTCCCTCCTTCCTTTCCTTCTACACTTCAAAGATATCCAAAGTCACTTTACTTGATGGACTTCGTTGTGGGTGCACCTGCCACCTTTGAGGCAGTATAATTGACACATCCCTGGACGTTCCAAGTCGATGCAGTCGTTGCACGTAAAACCACCATCTTTTTTTGATGTCCTTCATGAAACACCAAAGAAGACACTCAAAGTATTCATGAAAATGGGTAAACATACTATATATATATATATACTAATCATTATATATATATATACACATAGTCTTGTGTTCGGGCACCCAGGTAGCACCCCCGGCCCTTCTATTTGCAAGCTATTTGCAGTATTTCTGAGGTCCAGCCTCGTATTTACTAGATATGTTCAGCATGCCTGACTTCCAGCCCCTCATTTACTAGGTATATGCTAACTTTTGGACGACCTGCATAGTACACATACTCCCTCAAAGTACCATATATTTAATAATATATATATATACATAATTTGTATCACATTGGGTTTCCCACGTTGGGGAACTATTGCTTTGTTTTTGCATCCACTTTGAAGCTCCGGGCAGCATCTTAGTTTGCGAACCATAGGGATCTCATGGGGCACGCCGGCACGCTGAGATCAGATCCATCATGATAATGTATGACACAAACTTCTCCCAGGGGTATGCTGATGTTGAAGAGAGCGGGAACAAACTTGATTGAAATGGCGGACTGACAAACATCCTCAACATCAATAGACATATGTACATATATATCTATATATATATATACATATACATATCGTAACCAGACAAATACTTGACTTCAAGAGATTCCAGGAGAGGTTGTTGAGCCTTTCCAGATCCATAGTATTGTCCAAATCAACGTTAATGTGATCTGATTCACGGAGGCGTTGAAGGTTCACTGGTCACCTGGGGATGACAAGATCCATAGTATCACAATTTGTTTGTGTTAGATGTGTTTAGATGTGTTCAGTACTCCCATGTCTTCATTTTCCATGGTAATTTTAGGGGATGAAACGATAGCATCGAAATTTCGGCGTGGCATCATGATCCATCCCAGTTTCTTTTCGCGTGGTGACCAGGTCGCTGGGTTGAGAAATCACCGTGAAACATGAACCACATCAGAATCCAGGGGGATATTTATGGAGATATTCATGGGATATTTATGGGAATATCTGGGGATATTTACGGGAATATCTGGGGATATTCATGGGAAAATGAGTGAATTCATGTAACCAACTCAAGTCTAGGGGTTAGATTATATAGATTAAGTGATTAATTGGGGGTATGGTCATCCCCCCGTGATGATAGGTCTGATAGGGGTTAGTATATACCAATCAATTGAGGAATCCCATTGAAGATGGTGGGATCACCACAACCGTGTTTTGACCATGGCACAGATGGGTCCTGAAAATACTTTGTCAAGAGGTACGCCCCATACTCATAGACTTCATCTGCTTTAGAATCTATTATCTATTTGACTCACACATTGCTTTAAAAAAATGTGTTCCACAAGTAACTTGAAAAAAGACTTGGGTCCAATTAGAGAAACATGTTCATTGCAGGCACGGTACAGGCATCTAACCTCTGTTAGCTATGCAGCCGGTTTTTTTTGCACCAGCGGCCGCTTTGCACGGCCCGTAGAACCACACGGCCGCGATTTTCGGTCGCCACAAGGATGAACAGCTGAAGGCGGCTAGGTGGGATCCAATCCATTTGGGCATGGGTTATATGCTCCATGTATGGAACAGTTACCAACATTTATGCCAAACATGATCCAAATCTATCCAAATGTACCAAACACGGAGCATAATTATGGGATGGATCTTGTGTTGAACCCGCCAAAGAAAAAACAGATAGTACATAAAATTCATTTAAAAAAAAAACGCGTGACTTCAACTCTCAAAATTACCTTGGTGATATGACTTGGGTCAAGGTGAGCTTCCTGTTTGTCAGATCTTCAGCTATCTTCAACCACAAATGATTCCCCGTGAGGGGTCACGACCTTTGCTGTTACCTCCAATATCCCGAGTCTCAGCAGATTCTCAGTGTCTAGACCTGAGTTTACCACAATTTAGCTATTAAAATTGGAAATTGCTGCTCAATTAATAGCAAATAATATCAATTGATAATAATTATACTACATTATTATCGATTCTTGATTGCAATATATTGCAATAATCCTGATTGATGTCAAACTCTTCAGTCATCCTTGGGCATTCAGCAGTCACTTCAGCCATCCAATCTCCTGCAGTTTCCCTGCGCACAGAGCAGGAGAACTTAAGTGGGAGCGGTGACCAATTGAAAAAAAGGAGCTGCTTGGGTTTAGATCTGCTGAGGTCACACCAAAACGAGTACGGCATCGTTAGTCACGACATGGAAGTGCCGTACGCGTAATCGATCCTTTTGAGCGGCACCTAACGCTGGCACGTTTGATTTCAGAAATGCTTCGATCATCCAGTTGTATATATATATATTATCCTCATCGATCAAGTGAACGATTTGCCCAGATCTATCCAAATCTGGCACATCTGGATAAAATAATAAACGATTCAAGGAAACATAAGGAAACACTTCAAAAAAAAAAAGGTCCATAAGATTCTGCCCCGTGAAAAAAGTCCCGGTTCTCGATGCTCGCCGCCCAGCAAATTCCTGAATAGTGCAATAAAAGACTGGTGACTCTTCCCCTTAAGAAATCCGCTATTAAGATCCATTAAAATTAAGACCCAGGGCTCAGGATCCTTTAGAAAATATCGGCAGCGTGGCTTCAATCAGTTCAATCCCTAGCCTGGTGACTCGCAGCGTATCGCAGCGATTTCGATGTTTGAAGCCGCTAAAGCACGGTTTATGAGGGGGATGATTTAATATGAAGGGAAGGGATTATTCCGATTGTTGGATTTGAGGTCACTGAAAGTAGCTTCAGCCCACCGAATTGGTCAGTGTTTAGTGCTCCACCTGTTCCCAATTGGTTTATTGGGCGGCTGGATATCCCAACTTGGTGGGGTTAAATCCCATGGTTAAATCGATATTCAGACCATGCCAACTGCACCCCAAGTAGCTTATATCCCCAGGATATACCCAAGGATATACCCACTATATTCCCACTATGTTCCAATGAAAGCCCAATACATATACATATATATATATATATATATATCATTAAATCGCATGAAATCCCCACTAAATCCCTATGAAATCATCATGTTTGATGGTTATATCATTGTTTCACCATTATATCCCCATGAAATCGCGTTTTCAATCAGCTTAAATCGCCCTTGTTTGATGGTTAAATCCAGCTAGGTGCTGATGCCTAGTCCAGGTCCTTGGGAGATCCCTTTGGAGATGATTTTGGAGACCCGTCTGTGGATGAAGTGCTGGAAGCGGAAAGCCACCTGCAGGAGGCGCCTGCAGCGGAACCTGAGTTGGGTTTCTAGAGAACAAAACACAATGTATATTTTATATAGATGATATAGATGATATATATATATATATAATCAGGCATATAATCCATATATATATATGTGTATTAGTAATCTATATAATCAATAGAATGTATATACTGTATGATGCTCAGTTACTGGAATGATGCTCAGTCTGTATGAGGAATAGCATTCCTAGATTTTAGGTGATCTTCATGGCCTGGTTTTGAATCTAGCGAGCTAACCATGGGTGGCATGGGTGGTGGTGGTGGTAAATCACGGCAGTTTGTTTTTTTTTGCGCGGGATGATGATGCCCAAAATTGGTCGCAAAGCGTTTATCCCACCATCGGGCAATTGTTTGCAACAGGCCCACCATTGACTTGAGATTAGCACTGAAATCCACTGAACCAGACTGTGCATCTAATTGTGTTGATCCTACAGGACATTTTGGCCAAAATAATGGTTGTTTTCTTGGTTGGGGTTGTGTGGACTTGCAGCAACTCCCATGTCACAAATTAAGGGAGAAGTAAGATGTGGCTGATATGTATTACATCATGTCGATATAAGGAAGGAAAGGTAGGAAGAAGGTGTAAACACCTTATAAATTGGCCGAATTTTCCATGATTCTTTTGGGGCATCCTTAATAAGGCCTTATTTTTAATTTGCAAATGGGAGTGGTTTTCCTTGGGGTACGAACAGACCGGCTCATTCAGTTGGATGACTTTCCTATAAACTGCTTGGTGGTGACTGGAACCATGGAATTTTATGACTTTCCTAATATCTTGGGAATGGAAAAATCATCCCAACTGACTTTCACTCCATGATTTTTCAGAGGGGTAGGGTAGGTATACCACCAAGCAGTAAATGATAAAGACATATCCTCAAAGCCCATGTTTCCTAGGTATCCCATGTTATATAACTATTAGATATCATGACATCCATGAAATCACCATGAAAGCGCCACGTTTGATGGTCAAAAAATATCCATATTATCCCCATCAAAAATATTTAGATAATATACATAGAGTTATATCTATAGGTATATCTATTAACTATATATATATATATATACATATATGTTCCTTATTGAACAGCTGCGCGGGCGAGGCGGCCAAGCCATGATAGGGTCGACTGCCCGATTCATGACACCAATCATCATGTTTCATATATATATATATATACATATATATATATACATATATATATATATGTATATCTATATACTATATATATATACATAGATCTAGTATATAATGTATACATATTATACATGTTCTCCAGTTTGAAATTTGAAATTTGATGAAGACAGGCCGTTCTTCTTTGGCCACGGGACGTCCAGGATGTCCAGGATGTCGAGGATGTCCAGGACCAGGATGGCGACGTGATAGCAATTCCGGAACAACTTCCCAGCTGTATCAGGCCACTTGGCGGGGGTAGCACTGGGTAGCACTGGGTAGCACTGGGTAGCACTGGGTAGCACTGGGGTACCAGGTACCCCGGATGAGTGAAACTGTTCAACGGTTTAGCCATGAATCATCGTAGTGAAACATCTGTGAAACATCTATGAACATATCTACTTTTCGGGAATCAACAAGGTTTACCCATGCGGATCCTGTGGAAAAATCATGGCAAAGTAGAGGTTTGGAGTCACCCGCATGTATTACATGAACTTACTTCAGGGGCGTCCCATCTCTGAACAGTTGATTGTCCCTTTTCGAAGAGGGCGCGGGCGTTTGTTTCACAGCAACCAGAAATCCATCAAAATAGATGGCTTTGATAGGAAAGCATGGGAACACATTGGAAAACCATGAGAAAACATGGGACCACCATGGGAAAACATTGGACAACCATGGACAGAAATTGGTTTCGCCAAAATGTTACAGGTCACCCGGGGTATCGGGGTATTACCATAAAGTTTGGATTTTGCTTCGACTTTTTCCTTCATTCAATTCCGGGATAACACCCTTCCCCTGTGGATTTTGCCAGGGATGATGGCACCGCACCAGCAGTGCATGCAGCCTTCTACTTGTGGCCGCTGGGCAAAAAATATCGCGGGATGGTGACCATGGATTGTGAGCCAATATGGTGATGCCTAAGCCAAAATATCTGTGTCAATTGTCAAGCTGGGACGGCCAACCCAACTTATTGACTCCCAAAATGTTTGATTTTTTCAGGATGGTGAATTATTATATAGTTTATATCCAAATGGACGTCCTTTTCCCACTAGATGTTTTTTTTCCATTTACAGATGGGTCGCACCCGTTGAACAGAGGACATCATTGGGACTGACAATATGACAGGAAACAAATCCTGCCGATGGTCTTCGGATGTATTTGGTGGTTCCAAACTCTTTCATTTGATGCTCTCATGCCTGGGATAGTGATATCCAGTGGCTCATTTTTTGGCCTAAAAAACAAGTTTGATGTTCCCGCATCCAGTGGACATGTATAAGACCACCAGACCTCATTTGTTTGATTCCTATGATTTGATGTCATTTGATGTACCCTCTGGTTATGACTAACATAGCCATGGTATAGATGGCCCATTTACAGATGGTTTACCTATTAAAAATGGGGATTTTCCATGGCTATGTTAAATAACCAGATGGTATATGTGTTCTTCAACTATGAGTTATTTGTTTCTAATATGATGTGATGCTATAGATCCATTCTGCACTGAGATGATCAATGGATGACGACTCAGCTGATTTTGTTGGTTCCACTGACCGTCTTCCAGGTACGGCAATATAGAGGCACGCACCGCCACGGCTTATCCACAGTGGTCAGGCTGCTGATTGATGATTATATTATAGATCATGATAATGGGTTGTACTAACCAACGCTACTGTAAGTGGGCATGATCATAATCCATGGTCGGATTTCCCTTTAACCAAGCAGCATACCAAGAGAAACACAGATGCCGTTTGTGGCCATTGATGAGCTGAAAACTTTAAAACAAACGCTGGATCCCTGTCTTAGAAACACCAAAATGAAAAACGATAAACAGTTCGATTGAACATATCTTGATACCAACCACAAAAGATACAAGTCTTCCTGATATTATCCTGATATTATACTTTTACACACTAGTAAGTTCAACACATCTTGATAGCAACCACTAAAAAAATCCAGAACGATCATTTTAGTGAAATTCCACTTTCAAACAGTGGTCACGGTAAATGTTGCATGTTCTTGCAGTTTTTTGGAGGTAACTGCAATGGATATGGATCCCTGGATGGCAGAAAAATGTTAGGCAGCATAGTGGATCCACCGACTCCTAATGATCGAGGATACATATGTAGATAGACACATCATAATCATATGTAATTATGTATTACACGTAATATATGTATCTATATATATATAATTATATATATACACATATGTTCAATTGTTGTATTTGTGCATGTAGACTCTCACTATGATCCATTTCCTGCTGGGTTCCATTGCCAGACTGATGGCCGATGGATGCACTGGGACCACAAGGTGGGTTACGGGGGGTCAAGGGCTGGCTGCTTCCCTGCCTATTTTTTCAGTTTAGTGGTACTTGTTTGTTTTAGAAACAGTCTCTTGAGATTAGACAGGCCCCTGTTCTGAAGCGTAGCACGTGGAAAGCTTGTTGACATTAAAGCAGCTGCAAGCATGGTGGGGTCACCAGTTGTGTCAAGTCATTGTTTGTGCCGGGAGATTGCAGCATTCCATGACAATTTCAATGGGAAATTCATGCTGCAAAGCGCAATATGCCGTATTTAAAAAAGGGAACACATCCGAAAGTCGTCATTGTTGCTGATCGAACCTGTCCACCATGTTTACATGTTGCTTGAATCCCTACCAGCCTAAAAAATCCATAGAATTCCATCATACAAATCCCATTTACATTCCATTAACCTCATCGAATCCCATTAAACCATTGTTTTCAATGCTGAACTTCCCATGTTTCCGCCAGGTGCTACCCCACTGGGATCCCAAGGCGCCGAAGTGGCCCCGAAGCCTGTCCGGGTTTGAATCGCCTGGATTTTTTGGATACGGCGTTTTTTGGGATCCCAAGATGATCTTAATTGAGGTTAGTGAATGATAATTTGCCCAGATTGAATTGATGATGGTGCCCCTCTTTTAAGATGAAGTCTGTGAAAATAACTCCAATTTTACAGTTTCGGCTTTTGTGATGCCAAACGGGTGGTGAAAAAAAACAGCACACAGAATTAACTGGGTGATCACCTTGGATGCGCTTTTAGCCGGTGGTGACCTGCTACCTTTTACAATTGGAGATGGTTATAATCCATGAAATGTGGGAATGCCATTCTCAACCATCATGGAATGAGTGGAATGACAGAGAGTTTTGAACACTCAGAGTGGTCCTTTTTCGGCCAGGGATCAGAAACCGGCTCACCAACTCATGGCTTTGACGAGAAATGGGGGATTTTCCACTTCGCAAACTGGTGCAGAAACCGCTCAGAAAATTCTTCCAGCAGGGCCCCAGTCCAATCATCCGCTGGTGTGTTCCGATCTCGTGAAGGTGGATGAACTACACAGGAAGTTTAGTTGGCAACCACCAGATGAGCCAGGGAATCCAAGGGGGCACTAGATGGTGGGATGGGATGGGGGTAAATTCCACTTGGAAGATCTGATTTTTGAATCTTTTTGATGTTTTCTGGTTGGTGGTTTCAAACATGTGGTTTTTCCCACACTAAAATATGGGATAATCCTTCCCATTTTTGCTGTGGCTCATCAGAACATGAGCTTTTTCATCCCATGACAAAGTTCCGACAGCGCGGCTTGAGGCCACACTCTACGTTCTATCCAGAAAAAGGCACCTATAGGCGCAGGGCCAAGCGGCCAAGCGGCCAAGCCACTGGATGTCTTGGAATCAGTATATCAGCGACATTCAGCAACCCATGATCGTCATCACCTCACAATTCATAGTTGCCCCTTCAAAGTCGCTGTTTGGATAGATGATGTCGACTAGCCATGTTTGATATGTTTGATTTGAGGCGAATTCCCATTGATATCCCCATTTTTGTTGGGGAAATCTCATGAAAATCCCATGTCCTGCCAGCTCCGCGAACAACGAGACCTTGCATGCTCAGTTTCAGGAGCTGCGGCAGGCTCGGAAGCTGTTTTGCGGCAGGGGGGTGCTGTTTTTTTGTGATAAAGGATGGTGAATAGAATTGATTTTGCACAATTCGTTGTTTTCCGATTCCCATCTTTTCCTCCCGACTTATTCAGCGATTTTGGGCATAGCGTATAGTTGGGAAGACTTTATCATGCATGTTTCTTTCAATCATTTCCTCAAATGTCTCCTTGATTTCAACATATGCAGGAAGGCCCTATCATTTACATGTTGTTCCCTTCAGTTCATCCAGTTTTTTTTACTCCACTAGAATCATCAACAGGGCAGCATTGAAACCCACTCGAATTCATCAATTCCTATGGCGCCTCGTCATCGAGGCTGGCATCGATTCTGCCATGTGTTCCTGGTGGGGACGAAAGGAGTCATCAGATCGCTGGCGTTGATGAAGTTAGGATTTCTTTGTCGCTATCAGATTGTTAGTAGATGTTAGTAGTGAGTAATAGGCATTACTCGTACTATCTCGTACTTAAACGTGTTTTGAACACAGTGTTAGTAGTTGAAACTTTGGGTGTTATTTTGAAAAGATCAAGACAATGTATGTCAATGTATTTCAATCTATTTTGTAAGATCTTATATAATTAAGTTGTTTCCTTTGGTTTCAGCATTCTCTCACCATAGATTTCTGCCCTGCAGAAACGGCCCCCAGATGGATTTCTCCCAACTTTGGATGACCATTTCACCCCAAAAAAGATGACCACTGTAAAAAGGGGCCGGGATTTGCGGCATCTCAAGGCCGATGATCGAAGTGTCATATTGTTGCTGGACATATTTATATAATATATATATATATATATTTATCTATTTATATAATGTATTATATATATATATACGTGTATTATTATATATATATACACAATATGTGTGTATGTATATATATATATCCTCCAACAAAAAATGTGGACGGCTGGTTCTAAATCCCCATACCCTTTGGCACTCAAACATGGCTGTGTGTAGACTTTGTCGTGAACTGGCCCGCAGTGAACAGCGCACAGAGGTGCCGAGTAGACCCGACACCTCACCCCCAGCAATAGGGCCACAAAGCCTCAGAATCGCCATGTCTTGACTGCACATAAATGGGGATGGGTCAAAACCTATTATTACCATATTTGGAAGAATCAACATCCATTAACCAGCTATTTTAGGTACCATCCGGGTGCCAGGGTTTTGACTCACAACCAAATCATCCAATCCACCATTTAGTTCAATGAGTTTCCAATCTATTACATTTTTTACTGTGTTGTCGAGGAATTCCAATTTCGGAGCCTCCGAAGTCGGAATTCCTCTTCAAAACAGTAAACATGTAATAGATTTGGAGCATATGTGAGGACATATATTATATATACATATAATCATCATGGTTATTGGATCCTGATAGATCCTAAGCAAGTTCCCAAAACATCCACCAGTTGGTGAAGTAATGTGGTAAACATCCCACCTATTTCTGGTAAGTAGTTGGGGATGGTTTATCATTGGGTTTACTACATCAACTACCCTTTGCAAATCAAACATGGCAATTGAACCTCACCCACAAATGGAGGTTTATAGCTCTGAAAATCATCGAAGTAAATGATGTATTTCCCAGCAACGTTTGATTTCCAGAGTAATATCATCCATATAGATGATGTTTTCTCCATATTCTCCATATTCTCCAGGTTGGCATTTTTTTGGGGGTGCTATAACTATGATGATGGTAAGTCTGGTAAGTTCTCCCAGGACTGGGAAGGCAAACGTGATGATGCGGACTCAGGCCATGGCCTGGCGCGGCGTGCCCGGTAATGAGGGTGCGCCAAACCATTACCATCATTACCACCAGTGGCATATGCCTAACCATATGGCACCAAGCATCAATGGTGCTTAACCATCAATGGTGTGAATTCCTTTGGATCCGAGAAGTTTTCTGAGGATTTTTTTTGGATCTATAGGGAATGATAACAATGATACGGATATTCCATGGGGACAATAACTCTCATTGGATATTCCATGGGGATGGCAATGGATGTGCCATATGCATCCATATGCTAGATATGGACCATCGCTGACATGTGAACATTCCTCACCTTGCGAAGTCACCGGAATGATGGAAATTGGATTGGGGTAACTATGTTCAGGTTAGTGAACTCCTATTAGTCAGCCAGATTCTTTGCAATCCTATCCCGCAAATATAGATCCATTTGACACCAAAAATTGAAAACAGATCAAATACTAAAGCAAGGTTTCTAGTACTAGGGTGTCTATTATTAGGGGGTGGGGTTTTCATATCATATTGGTATGCAGGTATATACCATGGTGGATTGGAATAATCATATCAAGTGGGTCCAAGTGGATTATCCTTGACCTTGAGCTCTCGGGGTGTTTGTGGAGTAAGTCATCTAGAAATGCTTTGTTGTGTGGCAGGAACGCAAGAGTGATGTATCTTAGAAAGCGGGCTGTTGAGGCCTGATAAAGTATGCAATAATGCTATATATTTGATTAGATATTGGCATGTCAGTGGATCATGAAGCATGATATAAGATATAGTATACATTGTATTGTATCCATGTCTATTTATAGATGATTAGTTGAAGCTAGTTGTGTTTTCTGTGATAGACAAGCTGACCAAGTGCCCTTTGGCACGGCCATCTCAGAGCTCCAATCGCTGGATGCCCAATGGTTGTCGAAGACCTTTTTTGTCCCACATCATCCATGTATTGTTTATTTACCTATACCACTGTAAGAATAAATATTCCCAAATATATAGCAAATTATAAAGGTAAATAGAGGTTTCTTAAAATGGGGGGTATCCCCAAATCATCCAAGTCGTTAGACCATTTTCGTATTGAAACCCATAGTGACTCCAGCATTTCAAGCAGGAGCCAACACGGACGTGCTGATGCCCCAGGTTCTCGAGGTGAGGGTAGGGCGCTCTGCAGGCACCACAATTATAAATTCAGAAATGATAAATGGTGTGTGTTTGAAATGAAAATTGTTTTGTAACCATCCAAATGTAGATAAACAATTGATAAATGTACCAGACATGGAGCATATGGATATGATGTGATAGACCATGAAACACAATTTGAAAGGATCTGCCTAAATTATGTTCATGTAACACATCATGGTTTCCGACAAAAGCTGGCAGCCGGCACTTTTGATCGTTTGGGTGCCCTTCAACTTGGGCATGTTTAAATGATCACGAAGTCATTGTCCATATGTTAACAATATTTACATGATTATACATGTATTATTCGTATCATATGATTATAAGTTGTATACCTACGTTATATGTTGAAACATAGTATGTTCCTGTGAATGTATGTTATAGAATGTTATATATATATGGCATGGGTTATACATAGTTGTATTAATATGCGTTAATATGTATATATATATATTCATATTTAAATGAATGCCCTGAGATCTCAATTCTGCCAACAGCGACTTCGGTTTAGATTCCAGGCAGCTGCAACTGCTGGGGTTTATGTGTCCCTGGGCTCAGTCAACAAAGAAACCTGCAAAAACCAGATGGTTCATGATGTTTCACAAAAAAACAGACAACGTTCTGGTTTGAAAGGTATCTTAGATTGAACTGTAGAGAAAATGAGCTACAATTTCACTAGCTAAGTCTGAAAGATTGATCATTTAACAAACAACTGGTCCTGTAAGCACGAAGTAAGTCTCACAGGGCTTGTAGTTTCTTCATACTCAACCTTGATTGCTTTCTTGATGATCGGATTATTGAACCTTTCATTGACTGGTTCTCCGATATGATTTTGCATTTTTGCATACATCCCTGGTTGGTGGTTTGTAACATGTTTTTTTCCCCAATAGTTGGGATGATGATCCAATCTGACGAAGTCATATTTTTCAGGGGGGGTAGGTATACCACCAACCAGATCCTCTCTGGACAATCCATCCCTTGACGTCACGTTCCCATCTGGTCATCCGGTCATCTGCCCATTTCTTCGGGAGATGGAAATAGCAGTTCCTGGCATCCATCAGCAACGTTAATCGGAAATTTATTTTTAACATAATCATAGGTAGACTATTAGTGATATGAAAGTAAGACCCAATGCTCACTGGTAGAATCTATATATTCTGTACTTCTATATTACATCAGAAACTGGAACTATAATCATTACTAATCCCAAGATATGTCATTCCAAATCATTGACACATCTCATGTTTTGCAGTCCCTATATTTTCATTATTTTCTACGAAACGTTGATGATCTTCCCAGGTCATTCCACATTGAGCCCTATGGAGGCCGGACACCTGAAACGCCTGGGGAGCCCAGTAGTTTCCCTCCATTGGTCCATGGTTTTCCTCTGGTTGGTGCTTTGGAACATGGCTGGATTATGACTGATCCTAACCAAATTTTTTTTGGGATAATCCTTCCCATTGACTTTCATATTTGAAGCGGGGTTGGGTGTTAAAACCACCAACCAGGACCATGTTTTTCCGCTCTGAATCTCCCAGGTTTTTGGAGGACTTGAAATACATCTTCCGGGAATATGGGAAGCACCCAGCCATCTTTCGAGAGGCGCCGGAAGACTGATAGATATCCATCAGAAGCTGTAGCTTTGAACTAATGTATGTTCATGTATTTGTATAATTTTAGATATCTACATATCTAGATAGGTATAGGTATGTGTATATACACATATTTCAAATTTTATGTATATGTGTATATATATATACATACTACATCTTATATATACACACATGTATGGATATTATATACTGCTACTGTATATATATATATATTTGTACTACAATGTGTTGTGTATATATATATAAGATTTATATAATAATATATAGTTCCTCTAGTGTTGTGGTGAATTGATTCTTAGAGGTTGGGTTTCGGAGAGGGCATTTTACATTGTACCCATAAGTCAACAACCTCGCAAGATCCAGGATACGATTCCTGCACTTGGGGATGCAGGATACGGGTTTCTTAATGGAAATAACAATGGTAATAGCCGTCATAAGTTGGGATAGAAGCCCTATTTCGGACTTTGGTATATATATATATAATTATATATATATACACCTGAAAATCCGCCAATTCCAACGGATTGAAACCTCGGCTTTTCCGACTATATAAATTTGCTGTGACGACTGGGGACATGACATTTTCTTGTTCGGTTTGATCCGCAAGCCATATGGCACCCGAATGCAACCCACATATGCATGATATAGAAGTGGCCCGCCCATCAGACCAGAATGGCTTCCAGGAGCCTGTTGCTGGAAAACACATGTTGCTAACCACATGTCAACTGTCTCTCCCAAGTGAATCATCAAACATCTCCCTGTTGAGTAGTCGTTGAAAATGGCAAGCCAGGTCTTTGATTCAACCAGTATAAACTTGATCGGTCATGATAGGGGGTTATAACACTCTAGTAAACTAACATAGCTATTGAAAATGGCCGTTTATAGTGGATTTTCCAATAAAAAATGTGATTTTCCATAGTTATGTAAACGTTTACCAGAGGGTAACACCTGGTTTGGGAATCATCGGTTTACCAGGGTCAACCAGCCAGTAATTCATCGGATGGGAGAACGGGGTATACTGTCATTGCGAAAGAAACATGGTCTCCCTGCTTAAGATGTAGCTAATATATTATGGTAATGAATATAAGTAATATAGTGCAATATAGGATATATTTATATAGTATAATATATTGTAGTAATTACCATTGATGGAACATTAATATATGTTAATTAATATAGTTCCTCTCAACGTGCCGTACTGTTCCATACTTGGAAGTGAAAACTTTGTGCAGGTATGTCCTAAAAGTCAGAACCCCAATTCTTTACTGTTTCATCATTCCACATTATTTCAGTTTCTCTTTCAAGAAGCAGAAGCTACGTGCTCCATTACATGGTTTCAAATTGGTTCCATCCGCGTATTGGAAATCAAAGCAAAATACGTTCATTATATTTAAGCCAAAACGAAGTACATCATTTGAGTCAACATAGATCGATGAATAAAAATAGTGAACACAATCCATATGGATATCTTTGTGCGCATTAAATGACTGAAGTAACCAAAAAAATAAAAACAAAACACACGTGGCTTTTCTGGGGGGTCCAAGAAAAAACCACGCGTGTAGTATCATAACTCGACCTACCCAGCACTAAAGAAGTCCCCCACCAGGGACCACAAGAACGGCCCATTTTCTGGCTCTACGACGTTGCTTGGAGATGCCATGGCAGCGTGGGGGGCAGAAAAATTGGTGGATTTAGAAACCAAGCATTTTGTGGAGATATCTATATATGGATATCTTACTTTGTTAGGGATATAACAACAAACAAAAGATGGGCAATTCATGATCAAGTAGATTTTTTGATGGGCAATTCATATCTTACTTTGTTTTATAAAAAAAATGATGGGCAGTTCGTGATCAAGTAGATTGAGTGGTACCCTATTTTCAGACGGGCCCAAATGTACTGGAACAATTGACTTGTCAACCGCACAACTCACGTTTGCTTCAAAGTACGAGTCAGTTTGCCAATACTGAATCCAATCTGAAATTCTGTATCAGCTGTGTGTTCCAAAATCGCCAAAATTGGTTACCCCCAAAACATCCCATCTTTAATCATGAAATCCAAGCATAATCCATGGCCAAGTGTGTTGCACTCAAATGGCCATACCCTCTGGTAATTTAACATAGCTATGGAAATTGGACCATTTTTCTAGATGATTTAGCTATTAAAAATGGTGATTTTCCATATATATATAAATCATCATTTTCCCATGGTTGTCCCATGGTTTACCAGAGGCTAATCCCACCAGTGAGGCTTGTTGGAAGTCCCCACCGCGATCCCAGCGATCTCCAGGTGTCAGCGCAGCACTCGTTGTCGGAAGTCGCCCAATGGAGAGCCGTGCGGGATCCCGACGCCCACGGCGAAATCGGGGATTTTCATGGGAAGATTTCGGGATTGAACATGGGTTATGGGAAAAGCCCCATCAATGGAGGTTTCAATGGGGACTATATGGGGATTATACATTATATATAATTATATATATAATCATATATATATATATACATACACATAGTATATATATATAATATTTGGATATTCACCATCAACAATAGTGATGATATGGTGATGATAATTCTGGACATAGTCATGACATGTGGGTCTGTCTGAAAATGGGATCTGTCCAAAGTCCGAGATCAGACGTGGTCAATGACCATGTGGGCCACTTTGATAGGTTTATGTTTGTTATAACTGCAATAACATGTCTAAGACTGTTGGTTTTATTGTGAATAATTGTTATTGTCTCCAGTTCCATGGACAGACATGAAACGACACAAATATCCGGGGAGGCGGGGCGTTAAGACAACCCATTGATCCTTTGCCTTGGGCATAGCGTGTACCAGCCATGCTTGGTTTGGATGTGACCATAGGTTCCCAACCAAGTTGTTGATGGGTAGATCTCAAGACATCTCATTCATTTTGCAGGGTTACAACCGCACTTACCAACCACGAATCGCAACCAGAACGAAGATGACTCTAGACATCCCAGTCATTCTGCAAGGGGTTGCAACATGTTGTAACATATTGTAACCAGCTTTTCAAGGGGTTAGAACATGGTGTTTTCTCCCAGGACATGTAACCCTTGAGGTCCTGGATGCGGTGCGGGGCACAGAACTGGACGCCATCTTCCTGTGCCTTGGGAAGGGCAGCCGATGGAAAAAAATCCATGGGAAAACCAGGGAAAAATATGGGAACATCTGTACAAATGGAGGTTTTAGTGGGGATTTATGGAGATTTATGGGGGTTCTATCTGGATGACTTCTAACAACCGCAATGTGACGTCACTGAAATGACGGTGAACGTCTTTTGAGAAATCATCCCCACATGGCTAAAACCTTCAGCGATTTTCAGGTTTTAGGCATGGAGGTTTTGGTGGATCAAAACAGGAGCAATGGGACAATCATGGGCTACGAATATGGGATCCAATAATGGGATAATAGTGGGATATGTTTGGGGTATACTACCCAATTATATATATATATTTCATGGGCTATACAACCACATATAATTGCCAGTTCGACATTTTGGGTCTGTCATGATATGTTGGGTTTTTTTGCTGTAGCCATGATCTAAAATAGACATCTTGGGAACATGAACCAAACCCAATGGCTGATGGCTGCCTTGACCGTGGCTCACCGCTGATTTTTTCTGGGCTCCAGAAGAGCCAGAGGGCCATGGGGCAACATGTCAACGCACTAGGTGTGACGCTGGGTGACGCCAGTGACGGGTCAGGTTTCAGGTCTTCCATAGCCATCCAGGATGATGCATGGGATTTTGTTCTACAAGAGTATAGGTAAGCATGCCATTGATGCAGGAAATGGGATGGCAGTTGGGTTGTACGACATGAGTGTACCCAAAAGGGATCCAGATACAGTATACTTCGCTATCTGTTAGCCAGTTCAGGAATCCAAACCGCCCACAGTGCCAGTTCACCCAAACCCCCTAAATCCAACTTTGAATAGGAAAAAATGGAGGTTTCCTGAAATGGGGGTATCCCCAAATGACTGCCAAATGACCTATTTTAATAGGATGTTCCACTATAAACCATCCAGCTATTGGGGTACCCCGATTTATGGAAACCCTCATATATGAAAATCATTGAGAATCTGGGATCACCATAGATCTAAAGGGTGTGATGCGATTTTCCATTGCAGGCTATGGCCACCCGCGGCGGCCTACGACCCACCAGTGTCTCTTGGTCATCGATCCACCAGTGAAACCAATGGTTTGGGAGTGTCCTCTGAACACCAAATCAATGAACTATGATTTCTTCGGACAACATTGATTTGTTTGTTTATATATATACATACTAATTATACATACTATATATATAATATATATATATACACACCTGTAGATCATGTTTATATATATATACATATTTACCATTCTTTACCTATAGAGATTGTGTGTTTGTTCGTATATATCTGCACTCTGATTTCATAGGCTCGAACGTCTGAATCGTACAAACCTCATCCCATCTTAGGGCTTGTACGGGGGGTCATAAAGGGACGGATCAAGCGGAGCCGTCTTAACCAAGGGGGGTGCCATGGGGTTGATGTTTGACTTCGATGTTGGGTGCCATGGGCACCATGGTTTTGATTGTAGAGACATACTGAATCCTTTGTGAATCTACTTGGGCAATGGAAAACATCATGAACACGCTCCATGTTTCATGTTGTAACCGCTTATGTTGACTGTGTGAAAGTCAATCCAAGCATTTTACAAGTGGTACATGATGTTTTTGTTTCGATCATGTTCGATCTCATTTGTTTTAATGGGTTCTGAGAAACTATAGATGATAGATGATGGTAAAAACCTCAGGCTTGATGATGTAAAACAACCTCCATGTTTGATGGTAACGCCTCTGTCTTCGTTTGTTTTTTCCTCAAGCAGCTAGCTCCTAGGCCCAACGAGTGGTCGAGAGCTTTGAAGCTGGAGGAGCTAATTTCTTGGTTTACCAATTCCGTTGCATTGCAGTTATTTGAACTTGTGCAAATATGTCTCCATTGTATAGATACATGGATGGATGGATGGATGGATGGATGGATGGATGGATTGATGGATAGATGGATTGATGGATAGATGGATGGATGGATAGATAGACAGATAGATAAGGTAAGATTAGATTAGATTAGATTAGATAGATAAGATTAGATAGATAAGATTTCATAAGATTTGATTAGATTAGACTGGATAATACTAGATTTGATTAGTTAGCGAGACACATATATGGAATGTCTACATATGCATGATGTGTATATATATATATATATATTGAATGTGTCCATATGTCTATGGATCCGTACATATGTATATTTCTATATAATTTATATGAACATGCATACCTATGTGAAAAAAAACATATAATCTATTGGAAGCCTTGTGGATTTCTGTTGGTGCCAGCCAAATTTGTAGGTTTTTTTTGGTCGTGCAGGAGAGGGCCCTGTGAGGGGACGGAATCCTTTCAAGGTGGCGCTTGGTTGATCGATGATTGGAACAGATGGGCCCAGAGAGGGGGCTATAAAAAGAGCCTTGTACTGTGGCCGTGTAGTGGTAGCTACCTCTAGCAGCTATCCAGCTATCCGTATGTATTAGCGCTATTTGATCTTGTTTCAGGTGTTTTTTTGGACCACTTCATGTCCGACACTGCACTTGCCGAAAGTAACGGCACTTGAGGCAGACCACTCGTGGAGCTTGCCGTGTTGACGGGAACTGGGACGGTGGTGCACCAGTTGCCAATGAGAAATGGGCAGTGGAAGGTCATTGTGTGGTGAACTTTTTGTGGAACTGGTTGTTTTGCTGAAGAATTCAACACGAAATGAACTGCTTTGTGGATATTTGATGATATTTGTGGTTTGGAGCTTTGGTAGAAGTTATCAGCCTTGGCTTAAAGTTGATTGGTTGCGGGTGCAGGTTAAAATCGCTAAAAACAAAGAATTGAATCACAAATTATCAGCAAGAAACTGGACTGATCCTCCAATCTGCCTACCTCAATGATATGGCCATCAAATAGTCAAGGGATATTTCACCGACCCAGCAATACAACATATATATATATATATAAGTGTATATATATACCTTGGAACTCCGAACCTGCAAAATTCGTAGGGTGGCACTGTAAACCTAGGGTATTATACATACACCTAGACATTTTGGTATTTGGCTGCAGTACAACGACCTCACTAACAAAGTCACCCATAGATTGTATTATAGTTTGTGAGGGGAATTATCCCCAAATGGCACATCCGATCCGCTGATAAACCTCCATTGAGTTCGGGGATTTCCAGGAAAGCCCTGTTTGTTTCCCGGGTATATCCCGATATCATCATTGTTGATGGTTGTATAATATATGTTATAATATCACATATCCACATAATTCCCATAAGAATTCCCATAGAATTCGCTAATATTATCCTCATATAATCTGCATAAACCCAGTAAAAACATGTAAAAACCTTCATTCATATAGGGTTTTCCCATGGAATTCCAATGGTTTTCCCATGCACCGGGAACCGCCAGGCAACATCTTCAAGAGTTGCGACAGAAAAGTGGCGCTCCAGGCTGGACCAACCATTGGAAAAGCATGGGAAAATCATCGAACTATAGCTGGGGGGATATGAAATATGTGCTATGTCTGCTATGTTTGAGTACCGGAGGATACATAAGAGGTGTCTGATGGGGTCTGTATGAGATAGATAGTGCAAATGTCAATGATTTCCATGTTTTTTTTTCGATATTTGGAGATGGTTTACACGGGTGAAGTCTTCGAACCCCTGCTTATTGGCAGGGTCCATTGGACCATGTTCCTTGGGGGGATGGTATTTTTTTCAACAGACATGGCAGAAAAAGGTGCTTTCTTGAAAGTTATATATATATATATATCAATACCATTTCATCAACATGATTTTCACTAAAAAAATCGTGACCTAAATAGATATCCCATTTCACCGTTGATATATATATATATACATTAGACCTCCGGGATATCCCCAAAATATCACCAACATATCCTCTCCCATGGTGATCTCACATCCAACCTTTGTCGCCCAGGGGCCACAGCCGCCCCCGGGCCCCCAGCCTCGCGCCGTGCCAAGACACCACCGGCTCTGTGAGAAGCTCAGGGCATGGTGGGAGGCCGATAAGCCCACTGTGGGGCTAGCTGTAAATTGTGGTTATTATATGGTTATTATAATGACATATCATGGTTATTATATATCATTATCATGGTTATCATCATGCTGCTGGCTGAACGGAAAAACAACTGTTATTGTGAACATATTGTCGTTGGTGTATTCGGTGTTGTTATTATATGTCTTTATGATTGGTACTGTTCAGGTTGTTCCAATTCAGCCAGATAAATGATGATAAATGGGGAGACGACATCAGATGACCAGTTGCGATTCTCCTAAGAATTAGGGTTGTTCAAACAGGTTTCAATATTTGGGATACCCAGATGAACATATAAAGCAACCCCAAGAAGATAGACAAGTAATGACTAAGTATAGAAAAGTCAAATCCAGAATAGTGAGTAATTACATACTATTCTAGCTCTTTGGGAGTTACTATGCCCTCAAAGCAATGTGTTTTTTCATGCTAAACTCGACCATCTTCAAACGGATTGGGTCGCTGCTGGAAGGTCACAGCTCCGTGAACGTGAGAGGGAGCATTTGGCTGCTCTGCGCAAATTTAGAGCGTCGATGGCCAGTGGTAAACCACTTGGGTGATGATTTATAGAAGCCATTAAGGATGAGATTGGGGAGGGTTTACGAGTGGATTTACGGCATTGAGCAGTGTGGTTTGCTTTGCAATCATGGGTGTTTTGTGTGGGTGGAATTCACATTGAGAAACAGATATAGGCTGTAGGTGCTATATCTATGGGAATTTCAGGACACTAAAATGGAGGTACTGTACCATATGAGGCCATATGTTGTGGGGATGTTCCCTTACATAGCCCTTGCATAGGCCTTGTATATGGCAGGACTATAGGTGTTTTACATTATTTTATTGCATTTCTTTGTGTATATTCAACATTATTCAACTAGTACTGGATCAACTGGCTGATGATGACACAAAAGGCCACTTTCAAAAAGTAGATGTTTTTGCTTTTCATCATCTTTCATCTCTATTTTGCAAGCTGTCTTTGGTCGTATGCTCATTTTGAGAGCGGTAACACCACACTGAGGTTTTACAATCCTTGGAGCGGCTCGAGCACAAACACACAGCAGCGTGGTTGCACTGGGACTGGTGAGGTCTTGTGAAACCAGTGACAGTTCCCAGATGAGGGGTTTACAAACAAAGATGTGGATTTGGCATGATTTGGCATGATTTAATCATCGAAATAAGATGAAATAAGGCGTCCCATCCGTATGTCGGGGGAGCCATCAAAAGTTGATGATTTATGACTGAAAACTGCAGATTTAACCCATGTCCCTGTTAAAGTGTGTCAACCAATTTGTGCAGATGTGCTGTTGGATCATATAGCTAGATGGCACCATGATTGGTATTATATCATCTTGAGTTCTCACATGTCTACATCTGTAGGATATGCTACGTTATAGTGCAACATATGTAATTCAGCTACCATCCGATACGCAAACATGACTAGCTGAAAAATTCTGTATTAATTAATAAATTATTATCCAACTATTATATCATATCATATATAGTATCCATGGACGATTCTTGCTTTGCTTTATAGATTACTTTTGTGGTACCCTCCGGTACCTAAACAAGGCTATATCTCGGTTCCCGAAACGCTGCCGTACTCAGATTCGTTCGGAAAATTCATTAAATCCTCCTTTATATACATTACTATCCCAGCAAAAAAAAGAAAACATATGGGGATAGTATTAAATCCTCAAACACCATTCATTAAATCCTCAAAAAAACATATTCTCCGGACTTCCTTTGGGGATGTCCCATGGTGGGCTATCCGGTACGGGTCGCGTCAGGCCGAACGCGCCGTGAGGGACCTGACTGAGGTTGGATGAGCAGCACCATGAACTGACCATGGTAGAATTTGCATCAAGTATATGGATAATTATGGATAATTATGTATCTGTATATGGATAATATGGATATGGATAATTATGTATCTCAAATTTGTGTATATGGATAATTATGTATGGATCTCGTATGGATTACCCACTTACAACCCAGGGTAATCCAACATAGCTATGGTGTCTATGCTTTAGATGGTCCATTGGAGTTCCACATGTAATTTAGCTATGCAAACCTATTCATCTAATGATGACTTCTCCACTGTGACGGACAGGCGTCCATGGAACTACATTTTTTTTGAGTCCCTTAAGCACCAAGTCCACCATGTTGTTGCTTATTGAAGTGTCCCTTTGATTGGTTAATCATATATGTATACATATATACATATATTCTACATATCTACAATATATATATACTTTATATATATATACTTTATATATATATATTATGTATGTATATATTATGTATGTATATATATATATATACACATTTTCTACATGACACTACACACGCATATACCCTGACCTTCCTCCACAACGTTTAACTCTGGGGTCACTAACCACACCGTTCAACCTTGTCTCTACATGACTGCAGAAAGTCAGTTCTATCTAGCCACAAATTGTTTCACGTCCAGAGAGTGGACGAACCGTGTTGGCCCAGTCCCAATGCAGTTTGGGCAGAAATATTTACATCAAGAGTGGGTGGAAAACCAGTATAAGAAAAAACGAATCTGCTAACAGGTCAGTTTCATTTGCATATTGCACATCTTGGAGCTTTTTCTAGATCATTGTTTGGATTTGTTTGGTCCATCTTGAAGCTTGGAAAGTGTTTGAAAACAGCATGAATACTGGGTGCAAAAAAACACAAAAAAAAACGGAAAAAAAAAAACGTGAAGACAATCAACAACTGGTGTGTGTGTGTGTATGTGTGTGACTCACATGCTGGTTTGAGTAATTGTTTATCAAAAATATCAATCTGGTATCACACCTTGTGCGCTACCTTTTTGTGTAGACCATGTGCGTGATGGATGCTATGTTTAGGATTCAGTAACGGCAAGCTGAAGGGAAGGGATTTTTTGGGAACCCCTCAAGGCTGGTATTTTTTTGCATGATTGATTTGATCAAAGATTCTGCCTTTGCTCTTTGGAAGGCAATAGAGATAGGCAGTGAAATGATGGGGTTCAGTAAATACAAGGGGTTAGACTAACCACAACGTTAATCCTTGTGGTTGGAAGATCATGGTTTAATTATATATAATATAAGTTTATAATATATAGATATAGATATAGTCATATATAATTATACAGTTATATATGTGCCATAGATACATTATATACATATATAGTTACTTTTTTTAAACGTATAACGGAGGTCATCGAGAACGCCTCGCTGGAAGAGCTGCGGAAGTTTTTGCGGGTGGCCTTCGACTCCAAGAGACCCTTGGTGTCGGCCTCGGAAGTCCCTTTAAGGGATTTATATGGGCTGAATATGGGATGATACCCTCTGGTTATGTCGAAATAGCTATTGAACATGGTGATTTATAGTGGATTTACCCATTGAACATGGTGTTGATTTTCCATAGTTATGTTTGTTTACCCGAGGGTAACAATAATAACATTGGAATTATGGATTATTTTAGATTTATATATGGGATGAATATATGGGATTTTTTTATATGTTGTCTGGCAATTGTCATGCGATGTGGGATAATACTATAGGATTTTCTTTTGAATAATACTATAGCCATCCTATATGGTTGATATATCTTTATAGTAATGTGGATGAATATGGATGATAATGCTATTGCTATCCTATGGGATTAATATGGGTCAGTGATCTTCGAGAATTGATGATATGGATAAAATGTATATATGATACTGCTATTTAATGTGTTTTTTGATTAACAAGAACAATCCCTTGAGAATGAATGTTCATTATCCTGTGTATAATTGATTCATAACAATCAAACATAGTGATCAAATGAGGTTTGGTACCTGAAACAGGGAAAACATGGTGGTTGTAGTCATGTTTTTCCCTATTACAACAGCCACAACTGGGGGGGTATACAATATTTTCAGCCACACCCATTTTGAGCCTCAAGTGATGTTAGATGGGATGAGGTATATGTTTGAGTTTGGCAGCTTGCTCACCTTGGTTAGTCTCCTCCAAAAGTCTCAGAGTTGGTCAATCGCAACACTTTTCAGCTGGTAGTTTCAGATTTGGTTTTTCTACCGTATTTGTTTGGGATCTTGTATGTGGAAACAAATAGTCCTCAATTGTCAACTAATCTTCAGGAAGCTTAAAAAATCCGAGAGCATCAACCGGATGTTTTCAACATGGTTTGGTAGGGGACTTGCACATGTTGGAACCCAGCTACTGGATAGGGGGTGTTAAAAAAAGGGGTGATGGGATTATTCCTAATTCATAACCTCAACATCGTGGGATATCAAAAATATCAACCAACCGTAACCTATACACGATAGGATAGCCCCTGCCTCGGGTAATCAAATATATGGCAATGGAAAGCCTCCCATCTCTAGTTGATTTTCCTATTAAAACCTTCATTGATAAGGCATGTCCAACGGCTAAGTTTGATTACCGGAGGGTATATCCCCATATCATCACCACTGTTGATGCTTGATATCCCTATAATCCCCATGGAATCTCCTCTCCGTTTTCAAACCTCCAGGCATATCCAGGAATTTTCCCAGAGTTTTCCCATGTGCAGCGCATGCTTTCGGTCAGAGGTTGCGAGTAAAGCGCGACAGCAGCTGCTGTTGCTCTTGCGATCAGTGGCACCTCGGCAGCGTAACAATGGCGTAACAATGGTATGTCCAACCGTAGGAAGACACGAAGTGGTATGCATCCCAGGCATCGAAGTGGTGAAAAAATATATAATATATATATATATATCATAATATATGGGATAATCCTTCCCATTGACTAATATTTTTAATATGGTGAAAAAACCACCAACCAGATACATAAGATACATATATATATATATACGATATACATCGATATACATTATATTTTCGAACTATGCAATTATAGATATACACTATGTACTGTATATATCAGAAAAAACACTGGGTCACAAAGACGGCCTCGATGCAGAACATATCGCTACATGTAGTTTGCTATATCCCTCTACATGCGTTCGCAATATGTCGTGCAATATCTATTGATTTGAACATGGATTTCCATTAATCTCCACATCAACAATAGGGTGACTTCATGGTCAGCAGTCTTGTGTTCGTTGTTTTTCTTTTCAAAGCGCGGAAGGAATTTCGCTAAGAACAGCTCTGCTTTGCATTGCTCCGCGCCTTCTGTTTCTACAGATTCTACAGATTCTAATATCCTTTTCATCTTTTTCATGGTTTGCGACACATTTTCAACGACGAGACCTGTTAAGTGCAGGTTTCTCCATGGACCTTTTAGGTCTTTTCCCATATACACACACTTGCTCACCCCACATATCACTATGTATGATAGTATATATATATATACATATATATATATATAACATATATATAATATATAATAATATATGATAATATATGTATAATATATAGTTCGTATGTACATAGTGTAGATATCTATAGCCAATGACTATCCCCTCCGTTCGAAATCCAAGCGACGGCGCCAGGTCCGACGCTTCCATACGCTCAACGCCGGCAGCGATGCCGCCAAAGCCCTGAAGGCGGGGAATTTTGGTCGGTGGTTTTCTCGTCATTTCATAGGGATTTAGCCATCAAACTATGGCATATATAAGATGATATAAGTGGATAACAGTGGATAACAGTGGATATAACTGATAAGTGATGGCTGATGCTTAGTTCGGGGAGGATACTATCCAATATATTGATATATATTGGGGATTATCACACTCCATGAGCGGGGGGATCCCGTTCACAACCACCAAGTATAAAGGGACGACAAAAGGTTTTGAACACTAGAATCATGTGACAATCCCTGGAGAAAAAAAACATTTCTATTGACTTGTGATATAAACTCAACATTGCCACTGAATATATGTATTGGGAACGTCCATTTTCTGGTTGAATCAGTGCCTTGTTGTGTTTTTTTGCAACCGCTGGCTGCATCAGCCATGACAAGAGATACTGCATGATACTGCTTCTGTCCAACTAGATCAAGTTAGGAGGTTCTGTAAATGTTGGACCTTGGAAGCATGTCTTCTGAACATTGGATGATTTATATATGCTCATCCTGGTGAGACCTGCTTGAAGCCATGCTGTGCAGCCCGTTCGCCCGGTTTTTTGGTCACCTCCATGAGAAACCGCAGTTTATCCTCACTATATGCCCATTATATATATCCGCCCTAGATCCCCATTATGCCCCATTATGCCCCCATAATGCCCCCATAATATCCCATAATTGCTCCCTAAATACCCTATTTATGATGGTTCATTCCCCGAATATGATGCATGCTTGTTAAACTCCCTGTTTTCCCATGCTGCTTCTTCCAAAGCTCTGAACTGGCAGGAGAGAGTTCTGTTGGGTCCTCAAGACAGGAACTTCTAAAATCCTGTGCCGAACGATCACGCAAGTACTTACGTGTTTTGTCTTCTTGATGTGATGTAAAAAGCTACCTATATAGTCCTGCATACTTACCAAATATAGATATTTAACGATTTTTTTTTTACACAGACACAGATACATATCGATATATTAATATATTGATATAATGATATAACAATAGACATATCTCCAACCTTCATAAGGTCATGGTAAGGCATTGGTTTCCGAACAGCCACGGATGACTTCTCTATCGCGGCTGTTTCGCTCTTCAACACGCTCCGAGTCTTTTCGCCGCCACGGGTTTTTGGTTTCCCCCCAGCGGCATGATCCTCCTGGCGATAGGCGAATCAGCCAAGTGGTTAGAAAATGGGCTATATGTTAATAGAGGATTTTATATGTATACAATGATATATGTTGACCTTATAGCTGGGATGTATTGATATATATATATATATTATATTAATAATATATATATATATACGAAATTACATCAGTCTCCGCTGAGCTAATTCCGGCAACAACTAAGTACACTAGAGATCAGTAGAGTACTTTCCATGAGAACTAAGGCGTCAAGTAGTGAAACCCGTTGCTCCTGGAAAGACTGGGATCTCTTGATAATAGGGATCTTCGCAACTGATTCGAAAAGCCAAGAGCTAGGAAGGTTTGAGTTGAGTGGCATATGCAGTTTCGTGTTTGTCATGCTGCATCGTCGGAGGAAATTGCAGCATTTGGGCCATCAGCGGTGGATGGCTAGCTTGTTGAATTTCCAAATCACTTTGTTTGCATTTGTGCTCAATTAAAAAACAACTCCAAAAACCCTGCTGTAGTGTGGGATTTGTCTATTTTTGGGTCCTATATGGACGATATTTGACAGTAGTAGGACGATGGAATTGGAAATTTCACCAGTGAGTCGTGCAGGCTTTGTGCTGCTGCTGGTGTCTTTCGGCTGCGTAAGTTGCCCACCTGTAGAGCCAGCATGTCGATCAATGACTAAAGGGTTGATCATCAATGACAGCAAGTTTGAGATGGCAAAGGGTTCCGATTGGGGTCATGGCAAACAAACTCCACCAGTAGATTACTCGCTTTGTAGGTTAAATGATTGACCTTGAAGTTGAGCATTGCTAAACCTTGCTACTGGTTTTAGTGTTCTATGCTAATCAGATCCTCAGGAAAAATGTATCGTTTTCACACTTTTTTAGATGCATCATTTGATGAACATGTTAAACAACACTTTCTTATTCATTATTCAACATCAGGTTTTTGTTCGCATTGTCCTGATGAAACTGAGGCCATGTCTTTGGTTGTTCGCCATCACCTTTTTTCCCGCGAAGACTGATAGCATCGCAGGTGGAGGGCCTGGGAACTGGGCAATGGCCAAGCCCGGCAAAGCCCCCTTTTGCAGTCGCAGGAATAGCCAGCTAAATATGAAAAGTGTAGCAGTTTACTCACATTTTTCTTGATGTTTGATATCTGAGTATGGGTAGTACCCATAGGATCCATGGTGCTGGTATATATGCTAACATGACTGGGGTATATTGATGGGATCCATGGCACACCATATATAGCAGCACCAGCCGGATCCTATGACTCCAGACTCTCACCAATCCTCAGGCGTCCACCAGTGTCATCCAACATCCCTAAACCTGACTCCTCAAAGTAGACATATGTTACATATTAAATCACGTAAAGTATAATATCAATATAAATATAACATATAAATATATAATATATTATAATTATACATATTTATTTAAATGATATGATATGATATGAATATGATATGAATATGATATGAATATGATATGAATATGATATGAATATGATATGAATATGATATGAATATGATATGAATATGAAATGAATATGATATGAATATGATATGAATATGATATGAATATGATATGAATATGATATGAATATGATATGAATATGATATGAATATGATATGAATATGATATGAATATGACGTGATATAACATGTGTCTATATCCCATTTATCAAACTGGGGGATAATCCATGAATCTACCTGAGTATTCCAAAGGCTTATTTCCCACTGAACCGATGCTTGAAGCTCGCTATCAGCAGCTGGGAAGGCAAGAACTGCGCTGTCACTGGTGCGTCGGAAGGGCTTGGTGCTGTTATCGCACTTCATTTGGCGCAAGTGGGAGTGACATGTCATGAAACGACATGTCTTGGGACTGAGATGGGTAACCGGTACCTGGCAATTTAGGCCAGTGGTTGATCATCATTTGTCCTTTCAGCTGGCCAATTTATGGGTGTACAGTACCCCATTCGCAATTTGGGCAAGTGGAGAATGTTTGAGATTTCAAGAAGAGGCTCTACTTCACATGTTTTTGCGATCTCGGTGAACCTCTACTGTAGGCCCCTTACCAGCTCTCTCAAGGGGAAAGATGGGAACGCTCAATAGTTTATTTTACTTTGCAGAGTTTGTGTGTGTGTGTGTTTCATAGCACTGGTGTGCAGATGTATAGGTCGGCATTGTTTGTGATTTCCGTTGACATTTAATGTCTTAGAATTGAATAGCTGCTAGCTGTGTCAGTCTTTAATCAACTGAGTTGGCAAAGCGGTTGGCAAAGATGTTTTTAGTTTGGAGTTGGGGTTCCGCTTGGTGCAGGTCCTGCCGTTGTTTGTCACCAATTCAATTCTGTGGGCAAATTGTTCTGTCAATATTACGCACCATGTACTGAATACGCTATATAATACACACTATGTACTATACACATCTATACATATGAATACAATATTCATCAATATAGATATACAATGTACTGTTTGTCCTGTTTTTTTTTCTATCTACTATATGCTAAATACAGTGCACTATACTTTACACCATAGTATGCACCATCAGTGTGCACTATACTACACGATACTATATGTTACTTTCTGCTACACTAGACCATACCGTACTTAACATACTCTACTTGAGGGATACTACACTGAACTGCACTATACTATCCTATGCTATGCCATGCTAGACATGGTTGGTGCGAAAGGCTGCGAAAGGTTCGCTTTACACCAGGACCTTGTGCCTTTCTCGTTCAAAAGTTCATCCAAACGTCATTTTGCTTCTAGCTTTGGATTATTTTGTTTCAACATACTAGATTGCCAACATGGATTTTTACCTTTTTGCAACCCCGAAACAACATCAAACAAACTAGAAGGCATGACTGTTTCGCCCTTTTCGTGACATTTATTTGCATGAGGCTTGCTTCTGTGGGAAACACGGTCGTTCCCTTCCTGCAAATTCACTTTTCACATGGCAAACTCACAAGAGCTTTTGTGTTTTTTCGATTGAGGTTACTGCCCTACAGCCCTCAATCAACCCACCATTATAAAGATGGCTCCAGGTGAAAAAGATGCTGCTGGGTGCGCGGCGGATGGAGAAACTGGAGAAGGTGAAGGTCGACGTTGGAGCTGTTTCCCGATACAATCAACAGATACGTAACATTATGATGTAGTACATACTGTACGATTAATATTATATAGTCACATTAAGGTTGGCATGTATGGGGAGTATGACTTTAGTGACTTTAGTGCTTGATTATTTTTTTGTCTTGTTATTTTAGGGTTGTTCGAATTTATTCACAAATACAAAGTACATTGCTTTGTTTTCTTCACTGTTGTGTAAACACAACAAAAAGCCGTACTAAGACGCTGCCAGAGTGGAATCGCAAAAAGACATGTCCTTGTATATTGTAATCATAGAATTAGATTGATCTTTTCATTGCGAACATACGCAATATTGAGATGATTCTGACTGTTTCTGACGATCTTTTGCATATGTTCTGACTGATATCGTGGATAAATTGGACGCTAATATCGTTTCCAGTGTGATCCACTCACCGGGGATTTGTCCAGGCGGACGTGTTGAAGCAAGTTCCAACGGCTGAGGTGGGGCTTTTTTGGGGATGGAGCCTGGCAGATTTTCATGTGACAATGGGCATGTGAAATTTTGGGATCATCAACAAAGATGGTGACTTCATCAACAAGATTGGCAGCCTACTCAACAAGAATACGGACTAAATCAACAAACATGGTGACTTAACAATCAAAAAATATATAGTGGGGATATGATGAAATATGATGGGGATATATCTGGACAGTAGTCAACCATGACTGGCTGGCAAGTCTTCTATAAATGGAGGATAGTGACCAAAGTCCTGGTTCAGTGGTTATCATAGTAGGTAATTACAGGGGATTAAAGTATCAAATATGGGTTTTTAATCATTGAACATGGTGATGGTTCTGATGACTTCTGATTGATTGGTTCTTATAAGGGAATCTATCTTGTTTTGTTAGGGAGTTACACCTATTCTGAATCCCCAGTGAGATGCAAGTTTCAGTCGCTGATCGATTGATTTGAGGGAACTTGACAGGAAAGGACAACTTATTTGGAGGTATTAACCGTTGTTTGCTGCAGGATTTTGTTGTTTTTACTAACATGTTGCGATACAAGCGAGGGGCATCATTGACATCTTTGATACCATGGAACCAGGACACGGGGATGGCAGGTACCTGAACATTTTGGGGAACATGTCATTCCATCCACTGCTTAGTCACGACTATCCCGGTTACAATTGCCGCAAACATTGGCGTATTCACCCCATTTTCAGACACATCCATATCCATCATATCCTTTGTTCATTGGTTAACTCCCTATCTTTATCCTATCTTTGATGCAGACGTATCCTCCATTTGGAGGCTGAAAAAAATATTCCCAGCAGGTGGATCTTCAGGAGCAAGGCTACGTAAATGTTGGTAAATGGTAAATTATATCTATACGCTTTTGAAAATTTCCATAGCCGTATGTTAAACTACCACGAGGTAAAGGTACATCAGCAAATGTATCCGGTTTCTGTTGTAATGTTATGGCGATGAACATCGAGATCTCATCCTCCATTGGGGATATTGGGGATATGCGGAAACCCCGTGCGTCATGGACCCATGCTGCCGGCCACCAGAAAAAAGGTGATATTGGTGAAGCTGGACGTTAGAGAATCTTGGTTGGCTATGTGCTTGGTATTTAAAAATGGGGTTGGATAGTCAGATTACGGACAACAAAAATGACAGAAGACCCCACAAACATTGGATCTACCAAACGTTTTTTTGCACGTGTATAAACAGTGGAAGTGTTTTTTGAATCGCGTACTAAGCTACCCTCAAATCGGTAATATGTGCTCCACTTTTGTGGGGTCCAAATCAATGGATGCTTGTTTTGGATCTTTGGGGCTCGCCAGTCCCTTGACGCTGAGGATGCTGATAGTCGAAAAAACTTTGCTGCCGTGGCAAGAGAGAACGGATGCAATCTCCTGGTGAATAACGCCGGGGTGGACAGGACGCGAAACCCCGAGGTGTGTCTAGAAGTTTCTACTACCTAAGCACTCGTGGGGTAAGGAACACACAATTGTCAATTTTACCACTTGGAGATGTGTGACAAGTGATATCAGTCATTCTCAGTCATGTGTATAAACCGTTTAGAATCGGATAACATGTAGAAATACTTTGACATGTCTATATGGATCACGCACACACACACATACTGTAGTATATAGCAATCATACATATGTAATGACATCCCCCTACTCCTAAACGTCCCCTAAATGGTGTGTACATTCCCTACTAAACCACCACCGTTTAATTTAACATTCGGGGAAAGGGATTATATGCCTGTGCAACATTGTGCAACCATCCTGGTTGTTCCGAGCATTTCTTGTAGTCTGGTACCACGGTACCACGTGGTGAAATTCTCCCCCTCTCCCCTTTTCGGTGAGGAATGCATTCTTCGAGAACATGACAGATGACATTGTTGCTGGCAGCACAACATCAGTTTCCGCAGGAGGAGTCACAATACTCATAAGTATGTTGACCTCCATGTACTGCATACCATCAAATCATGCACATGTGAGAAACTATAAAAGCACCTTGGAATGAACATACTTGCGTCAAATGTTCAGGTAGCTGCTGCCGCAAACTGCCTTGTCAAATGTGCTCAGCAGATTTGAACAGCCCACTAAAATAGCGGAGCAGGCTTTTCCTGGCTTTGATTAAACTACTATACGTACTTTTTGTGTGGTAGTTGAATGATGATGATGATGATGGTGATGATGATGATGATGATGATAGCGGGTTGACAAAATTGCCACCGCAAGTGGATTTTGACAATTCGCGGCACACCTGGCTTTAAAAAGGTGACCTGTCTACATTTGTGACACACCGCTTTTCGAAGGTTGATCAAATGCTTGAGACGAATCTCTCGTGCTGTGTGAAGCTCACCAGAGACTTTGTGAAGTTTATGCTGGAGGCACCCAGTTCGGAGTTGGACCATGTTGGACCCATCGGCGATGTGGCACCTTTTGTGTTTGTACAGTGTTTGGTGAAGATTTCTGGGTTGTTACAGATTGAAATCCTACTTCCAATATGTGTTGCTAAAAACAACCAGAGGTGTTTAACAATTTCGCAAATTGTATCGGTTCAATTCCCAAGTTTTGTTGGTGATTTTGTTTTACATCAACACTTTGCTTGTGGAAGTTCCTTCATTTCCGTTTGTTGTGATCGAAATACATTTTTTCTTTCTGATTTGGTGTTTAGAATCCCAATGTTGTTGCTCAGGGTTCTACTTTTAAAACTGTCTTTTGGTTGTTTTCCCAATCTTTGTTGGGACAAATTACTTTACTGATTGCAATGACTAGCATCTATATAAGCCAGGCTGATTATGTATGTATATATATAATCATTATATGCAATAATATATACATATGTTGTATATATAGTTTAGTTGATGGATTTGTTGCTTCAATTACACACTGTTCGTTTGGTTTGTCAAATTAGTTTGTCGATACATCACATATGATGCCGTTTTTTTCGATCATCCATGAATGTTTTTTTTGCCAACTAAGTTACCCGCAAAAGTTTACATGAATATACAAAAAAATAGCTAAACCGTCACAAACCCATGAAACTGTTGGATCCAGGCGAGTGGTGGACACGTGGTGAATGTGGCCTCAGTCGCCGGACAGGCGGGGCGTCAAGGGCTGATCCGTGTGATAGGTCAAAAGGATCCAGCCCCATTTTTTGCCACAAATTTATGAGTATAAAGCATCAACATGGTTGGTTTTACGACATTGTTTTACTAGATTAGAGCCATATCATTTCCAGCAAACCTCCATTGAGTTCGGGAATTTTCCCACATTCCCATGGTGAAATCACCCCATCCGTGGCACGTTGCCCAGTTGCCGGTACCCTTTGCCGCTGTCTATGCAACGTCCAAGGTGGGACGATCATCTAAGTTGTCCATGTTGGGACCTGCGGGTCATGTGCGCATTTCATCCCAGAATTCGTTGAGTCAAAAGTCTGCGGGAACTATCATATATTTGATGGATTTGTTTTCTTTTAACCGTTTTTCCATAAATTTGCCCGTACATCAATTCATTGATTCAATACTGGGGGAACCCCATGGTCAATCAGGCTGGGTTGCGGAACTTTTCAGCCTCTCTTAGAGCAGAGATGATTTACGAGAAGTGCCCTGCCGTAGCCGTGGCTGCGGGGAGTGGGATTTTAATGGGTTTGATATGATGTTCACATATTTTAACCAACAATGAATGGGTTGAAGGGAACATCTTAACCGGAAAAAAGCCTTAGAACAACGACATTTGGTTATGGCATGTTATGGCATATGGATAGATTGTCATTCAAACCCGGGAACTGCAGATGTTTGGCAATTTTCAGTAAACAAACGTTCGCAGCATTTCGAAACATTGGATGTGTAGCATGTGGAGGGGATATCAGAAGATCATCATGTATGTATCGTATATATATATACATATATATATATATATAGATGTATAGATGTGGTACCCAATATAATATATATATATACATATTTAATTATATAATATGACATATCTTATCATATATCATCATAGATCATCTGTCTCAGGTGCTGGCAGTGATCAAACATCTGATCCCAATCCTGGATTTGGATGGGGGAAAAACCATGTGAAACCCCACGGCCTTCCCACGGGCCAAAGTAGTAGTAGAAGTGGTACATCTGCTTATCGTGGCAGTGTTACAGCAATAAATAGTGAATATCATGAGCTCCAGTTGACTACCTATCATACTTATCCCATTTCTGACAAATTGTTTTTGAATGTGTTTGATGAGTAAAATATCATCCACCAGAGATTTCTTCAGCAGCCAAGGAAGCCGATAGCAGTTCATTCTGTATCTCCTGGCTTAGTAGTGGATGCTGGTTTAGCCGCTGATCGTGAAGAGCGCCTAGGACAGTTACAGACTCATACAGTGCCGGGTTATACTACACAGGCATACACAGGCGCTTGATGAAGGTGTGAAAATGGTGAACAAATGGTAATTAACAATGTACTGTGGGTACAATGGATATACGTATGTGTTTAAAAGATAAATTACCTTGATAGGACAAGGTTGCTTCAGACAAATGATAGCCAGACGAGGGGGGAGGGGGAATTGGAAACGTGTTTCCTCTTTATTTCGCCAGCTACCCCATCATATCTGGGGTTTGGGAGTAATCTTGTGGAATGCGATATAAGATGATATCAAAGTAACTATGGGACATGTACATGGTTTATACTCAATGATCAGATTAGATTACATTCGTCACTATATCATACTATATCGATACATATTCCTTTGAATTGAATAATTAACATGATATCCTGTACTGAAGTGGTCAAAACGATGATATTGTTTGTAATTACATGTTTGTATACACATCTCCACACAATATCTGCCAAAAGAAGAAAAACAGACATGTCACAGGTGTACATCCTGCTACCCGCAGGAACCACTATTCGCCAAGCTGCTGGGGCTGCCGGCTATACTACACCCATCAAGGTGGCTGAAGCAGCGGTACAGGCGGTGGAATACGAGCCCTGGCTGTGGATGGGATGGGATGTTTAGATTTGCGTAACTGTGACAGATATAGAAATCCATGATGCTTTCAGCAACGTGGTGATGTATCTGGCAGTGAAAAACATATTGCCGTTTGAATTTAAGATTCCTTCAGATGCATCCGAACTATCAAGTTTTGACCAGGTTTACGCAGAATGAAGGACGAAGGAATATAGGTTTTCACCATAAAACAGGGTTGGCTAGCACTCAAAATTGAATTTGCAAAAGCTCCCGGCTGTTGCAGATTCTATATTCTAATACGGGGTCAAAAGATGTGTGCCATCATCGATCACAGAGTTTACCCTGAAATAGCGCTCGATCTGCTGGTGGCAAATCGTTTTTTTTTTTTTTTACCAGGTGTTTTGACCACAGTCCGCTTACAAGGGAGATTTAGGATCACATCAAGGACAGTTTATCATTTTTTCTCCTGACCCCAAGACCCAAGAAACTTTTGTGACATTTTGTGACCAGTTTAATGAACGTTCTTGATGCTTTGTGCAGTATTGTTCAAGGCATCGATACCTGGCAAAAAAGTGACCATCTGATGCTAGTGAAGCCTGTGACCAGAAACATCCAGAAACCCAGCATTTAGGTGAGGGTCATTGATTTGGATTGATTTGGAATATCTTATTATTGACTGATGGATTAAGTCCGATTTTTTTCTTGGGTCAAAGGTGGTACAATTTCCAACATGGCAGCTAAACCCCAGGCGCTTAGCTAGTCATGAAAGGCGTATAAACATGTGTTCAAGAGCAGAGATTGCTGTGGCTCAAAATGGGAGATAGTGGGAGTACCCCAGACTAGAAAATCCGATGGCTTCAGAATGCTTCAGATCCCAAAAACGTCCAGCTACATCCAGCTACTCTGTTCTCGTCCGGTGCTGACAAGGATGAGCCTGATTTGCTGGCAACTCGGCGTGTCGAGTCGCCATGGCTATCACTCGGTTTTTTCGGCTGGAATTTGTACGTATCATGACGTATGAGGTTTCTTGGAAATCCTTATAGAAAAGATGAGTGATGGGACCACTCATATTTCCAGTGTGATTCAAAGGTCAAATCCACTTCAAACAATCTTGATATCTGGTGGATACCTGGTGGATATATGTAGAGTTACAGCTCCTTGGCTCCTTGGCTCTGAAAACGCTTGGGTTTTTCTTCCTTGAGCGGGCTTCGGGCCGAGGTGAATTTCCCGCCAGCCTCTCGGTGGCACCTGGCGGAAACCTATAGGAGAGGTGAGTTGTTGTGATTCATGGCAGAGCGAACTGATGGACCGAAAAGTGGTTGAGGCTCTGAGTCTCTCTCTCTCTCTCTCAAACTCAAACTCTCTCTGCCACCTTCTCTCTGTGTCTCTCTATCTTTCCCTCTGTCTATCTATCTGTCTACCTATCTATCTCTAGTGTAATTGTAGTTGAAGGTGTAGGTGTAGTATAGTGTGGTGTAGTGTAGTGTAGTTGTAGTTCAAGTTGTAGTGCAGTGTCGTCTAGTGTAGTGTAGTAGTATAGCGTGGTGTAGCGTAGTGTAGAGTAGTGTAGTGTAGTGTAGTGTAGTTGTAGTCTAGTGTAGTTGTAGTTGCAGTTGTAGTTGCAGTAGTTGTTGTAGTTACAGCTGTAGTTGCAGTGTAATGTAGTGTGGTGTAGTCTAGTGTACGTAGTTGTAGTCCGGCGTAGTTGTAGTTGTAGTTGTTCTAGTTGATGTAGTTGCAGTTGTAGATGTGGTTTAATGTAGTGTGGTCTGGTGTAGCGCAGTGTAGTCCAGATCCACGGCAACCGCCCCGCCTGCCATCGTTTCTGAAACTGCTACAAAACCATACAAAACCCGCACGTTTAGCTCAATTTTGGCAAGGTGCAGAATCCATTGCGCCTGCCTCGAAAAACGATTCTTGAACGTGCAAAAGTGGTCCGAATGTGGTGTGTTTGTCACATTTTGACTTCGACATGTGCTTCACGCCACAACAGCGTGCACTTTTTCGACATCTCAACTTCCAAAAGTGATCCGAACAGTCGGTGGTTTACCATTTTCACTTCGACATGTGCGTCCCGCCACAACGGCGTACACTTTTTCAACAGCTGAACTTACAAATGTGCTCCGAACAGTCAATGCGTTTACATGCTTTTACCATTTTCGCTTCGAAATGTGCTTCGCGCCACAGTCGTGTGCACTTTTTCGAAATCTCAAGTTGCCAAAGTGCTCGGAACGCGCGATGTTTTTAACATGTTGGCTTCCAGATGTGCTTCGCACTACAGCGGTGTAGTGTTTTATGACTTTTCTACCTTTTCGCGCACTTTCATTTTCTTTCTTCTGACTCTTTCTCTTCTCTGATCTTCTTTCTTCTCCCCTTCTCTTCTCTGACTCTTCCCATCTCTGCTCCTTCATCTGTCCATACTGTGGGAAGTTTGACTTCTAAACATCCATCGGTCATTGTAGATGCACAGCCAGTGGTTTGAATATATATATATACATTTACATTTACAGTACATGTGATACTTGTTTACATGTTGGATTGGTCTATGGATTGAATTCAAACACTTCGCCAAATACATAGCACACCCAAGTCTGTAGTTGCTGCTCGAAATCTGTGGGAGCTGTTGGCTATTTCTATCCTTTGAGATCAGCCCTCACTAGTTCCGTTTTATCAGGATGCCAGGCAGATGCCGTTTGTAAATCACCAACAGCTGGGATGTTCCATCAGCACAGCGTGCTGTCAGCTATTGAATACTCAATGTAGAAACATTGAACCATCGACCAAGAAAAAATGAATTCTCCACAGATTGAAACAAGTGAAAAACTGAATCAGCAGTTTACAGATGTTTACAGAAAAAAAACCCACGGGCCACCGACATCTTCCAATATCTGGTCCTTTCCAAAATCGCCTCCGCGCCTCAGTTGCGGTTCCCTTGTGCGGTGATGTTCCTGTCCCTGGGCTTGCCAAAATTGCCACGCCAAAATTGCCACGCCGAAATCGCCTGTGACCAAGGTTTGTCCTGGTTGATCATTACTAATGTTTGGGATTTGCCACGTCGTGAAAGATTGAAGGATGCAAACTATATGGGTATTCACGTTGTTCTTGCGGTTTTGGTCCCAAGAATACATATTTCCTGGGGACCCGAATCACTGATTCTGGCGACTTGGCCACTAAGGTTTCCCCGTGCCTTTGAGAACGTCAATTATTACGCGCACCTTGGCATGGATAACTTTCAGTCAGGCATCATTTTTCGTGTATTTTATTATAGGTGCCAACGATACAAATAAAATATGATCTGTTGGACTACCAAGAGCAACCTATATTAATGTTTGTAAAATGTATAGCGACCTCACCAGCCCACCTCCGCAGAAATGGTTGGATGTTGGAGGGAATCAACCCCAAGATTGCCCAACAATCTTTCCCTGAGAAACTATAATAGGGTTGTTTATGATACATTGTCCAGTGATATCCAGATGCGAAAAAGAAGCAGAGCAGAAATCAAGTTTAATCCAAAATGCAGAAAATTCTTGAACAAAATCAACTGTTTGTGCTTCCAGAGAGAGCTGGACCTGCCATATGGTCGCTGCTTGGTTCCTCCCATTTTCCTCTCGGCTCGAAAGTCTATAGCTCTAAATGTGGAATGGTGAAAAACTCTTTCCAAGTCGTAATATGGATGGTTAAATAGATGTAAATATCGTCCAGAGTACTACAAGTCACCAGCCGTTCATTCTTGGATCATGTGCCCCATGCTGGGTTAATATGAAGAGTTCATGGTCTAGTTGCCCTTCAAGGTTTCAAAGGCAGGACAACATCCCATAATTTGTTCAAATGGTGAAAAACCATTTTAATATATATATATATATTTATTTATTTATTAATCAACATTATATATATAAATATATATATATGATATCATTCATATACATGCTTATGCTGCTGGTGGTGGTCATGGTTGTTGTTGCTGCTGCTGTTGTTGTTGCTTTTGCTTGTGGTGCTGTTGCTGTTGTTGTTGAACCTCTTCCCTGACGCGCTCCCTGTTGCTGAGGTCGGCGGATGTATGTATATCAATATATATAGAGAGAGAGAGTGGAACGCCACCAGGTCCCCAAAAATACGTGGTTTTAAGCGTTGTTTTGACTATGTTATGCTTCTTTTTCCTCTTTTGATCATATATGAAAGATCAAAGTTCTTGGGAGATGCACTGCTTTTGGCTTGTTAATCCTTAGCTCTATTCTTGGTTGCTTGCTTTTTGTAGCCCTATTGTTTTTTGATAGGTGGTCTTAGTGCATGAATGACAAAGTTCTTTGCCCAACAACATCTTGAAACATAGAGATTCATTGTGTCAGTTGGTAGTTGGTACTTCATGTATATATTAATGTATAGGTACTACCTAGGTATACAGCTATTGCAAAGACAGTATATATATATACATATACATAGCACTTTGTATTTGCATTGGTGGTTTTTGATATTGGATTGCCAGGTCGCCTTTTGATTGACATCATAGTTCCAGTGGAACCCGTTTAGTAAATCAAAAATGCAAATTCCAATCTACTCTCCCCCCTCAAGTAGTTGTATTGTTTTTGGCATACTTCATGGTAACTTGCTGCATCAATGCACAAGCAAGGCAGCCATTCTATAGATACAGTTGTTTGGTAAGGTTGCTTAAGTGTTTCCTTTACTTGGTTTTGTGCCCTTCTGGTTACCATGAAGAAGTTATACTGACATAGTTTAAGTTTTGCCCACATCCATGAATACATTTATGGTAATAACATGTCTGCCATTATATTTGCAGTGACACAGCAAATTACCATGGAATATGCAGGTAAAAACGTCTTTTCTGAAGCAAGGGGGAAAGGGAAGTGCCCCTGGAATTTGCCAACTCTTGTGACCAATCGATATTTTAAGCAAAGATCTTTTACTGTATTGAAACCTGGAAGAATACCATTGCATATGCAGGAAACTGTAGAAAACTTGTGTCTTTAAGGGCATAGGTGACTTATATGCCACCCATTCCATAACTGTATGTACTATATATATATAAGAAAAATGTGTATATATATATATATAATATTTGCATTCTAAGTGCAAATGCAGCTTGGATATGTTGACACAGCAAATGGCTATGGTATCTGCAAAAAAAATATTGCTTTTATCACAAAACACCCTCTAGATATCAGTGTATGTTCGAAGCTGCCATTTCTATTGTATATATACTGATACTGCACACTTGTGACAATGCGCTTGCATACTGGTTGAAGCCATTCACCCACTAAAGCACAAACAACCACTGAAACTTTTCATACAGTTTATAGATCAAAGAACTAAGAACAAGAGTGAGTATTGGTCAAAAGGATGGAGAAGGGACCCCTTTCCATATGAATGCATTCTGGGAGCTGCTACTTCCTAGTCCAATGTGTTGTGTCATAGCTGTTTTCTGTCAAGTCTTATAAACAGTCTTACCTCTTTTTAGGTGTTACTCATCCTGTCTTAAAAGATTATAAAAGCACAGCCAAGCAATTATGGTAACAGGGTACCTGGATTAGATATGCAGTGGCATAGAAGATTACTGTGAAATATGCAGGAAAAACATCTTTTTGGAGAAAGGGTAAGTTGGAGCTGCCCTTACCATGTGGCAACTCTTACGAGCAAAGTCAGTTGCAACCAACGAGTCTTTATTGCAGTCAATCCTGGAAGAATTCCTTTACATATGCAAAGTACATGTGGAAAATGTGTGTACGTATTGCTATGCGCTACTTATGTACCATCCATATCATAGATGCATACAGTAGTACTACTACAAGGAAAATGCAAGTCCATCAATGTATATAAGAGGGCTATATATAGAAGGGCTAGGAGAGGGGGGAAGCTCATAAAAAAAAGCTCCCTTTCCTTGGCCACCTCTCCCCTAAGGTATACACACGCTATGTTTGTTTTCGGCCCCAGTCGTACGTCACGACGCGTTTTTATGCTTTGCTTTTCTGCTTGGCGGTGCGCGTTTATGTGTATTCTTGTCCACACCTGTCACGCGGATCGACGGGTTGGGTGGGGGTTGGGGGCGTTCTGTCGCCTTCTTCCTGTTGCATCTTCGTTTCGACACGCTCCCGATGTTACGCTCTATAGATCTTCTCTTGCAATCCTCGACACGCTCATGATGCTACGCTCTATAGATCTTCTCTTGCCTCGACACGCTCCCTAGGTTACGCTCTATAGATCTTCTCTTGCAATCCTCGACACGCTCATGATGCTACGCTCTATAGATCTTCTCTTGCAATCCTCGACACGCTCCCGATGTTACGCTCTATAGATCTTCTCTTGCAATCCTCGACACGCTCCCGATGCTACGCTCTATAGATCTTCTCTTGCAATCCTCGACACGCTCATGATGCTACGCTCTATAGATCTTCTCTTGCAATCCTCGACACGCTCCCGATGCTACGCTCTATAGATCTTCTCTTGCAATCCTCGACACGCTCCCGATGTTACGTCCGGAACAAAGTGAAACTTGCCTTGGGACATGAACCCAAAGACTTCCTGGTCTTGGACAAAAACAGCTCTTGGCTGTTCGAATGAATTCACTCGCCAGGACAAAAAAGAAGCGTCCGTGTCAGCTTCTTTGAGCTGTGGATTCTTCGAATGCTCTCAAATGCCGTATTCAGCTGAAAACACATTCAAACACACACACACACACCTCATTGTTTATGAAACTAGAATCAACCATACCTTAGAGCTGCCATTAGCCTCTTTATTGGCTGGTTTCTGACGTCTCCCAGAGGTGGACGTAAGAGATGGGTCTTTTCTACGTAAGAGTTGACGTAAGAAGTCATGTAAATAATGGGCCTTTGAACAATCTTTGTATTGTATGTATGTGGCGTTGTATTGTCAGTCGATGTTCACTCATAAGCCCATGTGAGTGGTGTGGCTCATGAAAATGGGTGACTGTGAGCCTAGTTATGGCTATGGCAAGGCGCACGTGGTCAGTGGCCACTGGTTTAGCCCGTGACACACTGTGAGAGAACCTAACCTGTCCAACCCCTTCCAAGGACTGTTTTTGTTGGCCTGGTTTCTTACGTGGTTTCTTACGTGGTTTTTGGCTGTTTTTACCTCCCCCCTGAACGGTTCAGAACGGTTCAGAACGGAGAATGAACGGTTCAGGGGTATTCCCCCCTGAAAAAGGCATGAAGAAGAACCTACGTAAGAACTCACGTAAGAACTCACGTAACAACCCGTGTAAAGGTTTCTGAACGGTTCAGAACGGTTCAGAACGGAGAATGAACGGTTCAGGGGTATTCCCCCCTGAAAAAGGCATGAAAAACCTACGTAAGAACTCACGTAAGAACTCACGTAACAACCCATGTAAAGGTTTCTGAACGGTTCAGAACGGTTCAGAACGGTTCAGAACGGAGAATGAACGGTTCAGGGGTATTCCCCCCTGAAAAAGGCATGAAAAACCTACGTAAGAACTCACGTAAGAACTCACGTAACAACCCATGTAAAGGTTTCTGAACGGTTCAGAACGGTTCAGAATTCCCCCCTGAAAAAGGCATGAAAAACTTACGTAAGAACTCACGTAACAACCCATGTAAAGGTTTCTGAACGGTTCAGGGGTTCCCCCCGTACCATGTAAAAAACAGTAGGTGGCCAGTGGGTTCCAGAGTCCCTATGCTGGCGAGGACCAACCTGCCAGAAAAAATTGACGGGTTTCCTTTTGCAGGGTTTAGTTGATATGCTGGATGGGTTGGGCTCTAAATTGTGATTTATATTATAGACATGTTTCTGGTTCATAAAGAATTTGTTATATCAAATCCTTTTATTCACAAGATATGATCTGGGACTTTTGGGACTATTGATGTGTAAGTAGGCCATGATGGGCTTCAATTATGGGTTTATTTTGGCTTGTTATGGGCCATGTCTTTCACATGATCTCTTACGTGGACTGCGACGTGGACTGCGACATGGACTCTTACATGCCTGGAGGTGGGGGTATGCTGACCACAGACATAGAGGCCAGTAGATGGTCTAAACCATACCATACATCAAAAAAGGTGCACCTCGCTGTAACGAAAACACGAAAAAGACTAAAAACCTTCATTTCGCTGTAGCCCCGTGCAACATGATGTAACTGCTATGTGAAAAATCCAAGTCAAAAAAAGTAAATTATGTGGGTAAAAAATGCCACTTCACTGTAGCGAAACTACCACCAACATTTAAAAAGATGCATTTCGCTGTAGCCCCGTGCGACATGCGCGAAACTGTGGTGCCATGGAAATTTCGCTCAAAAATTAAAAAAACACACATGAAATGACATGACACAAGCAGATGAAAAAAAACAAAAACGCCGCCAAAACCATAGAAAATAGAACATGACGTCACTTGGCAGCATTTCAGGCGCGTCTTGACGCACCACTGGACCGTTGTTTTCCCTCCTTCCTTTTCTCAGGGGATCTTCATGACTCTCTGGACATTCTTTGGTAACCTTTGGCAACCTGCCATCAGGGAGAGGCTATGTACATAGGAGGGCTATGAGAGGGGATAAGCCCGTTTTTTTTTTTTCGTTTTTTCCTTGGCCACCTCTCCCACTAAGGGAAGCCATGTATATATATATATATATATACGTATATATAGACACACGATGTTTGTTTTTTTCTCCTTCCTTTTCCCTGGGAATCTTCATGAATCCCTGGACATTCTTTGGCAACCTCTGAGGAAGTCTGACAATCTGCGTGGATCTCTAGCAATACCATCACAGGTATATGAACATTGAAGGATTGAACATGATGTAGCAAAAACACTGCATTTCCAGAAACGTGGAAAAATGGGGACCTGACAGCGTACCTTTCTGTATATATATATACATACACATACATTTATCTATGTGTGTGATTATATATGCTTATCAACATATTGATGTACATGATATATATATATATATATGTTTAGTTATTTATGTGTTTGTTTGTTTATTTATAAGATTATAATATATATATACGTATATGCATTCATTTTGTTTATTCTTTATAGGGGTATTATTCATACATATATACATATGTTGAGGGTATTTATTTTTTACGTTTGATATATATGTGTGTGAAAATTTGTATATATGTATATATGTATATATGTATATATGTATATATGTATATATGTATTTATGCTTATATGTATATATGTATATATGTATATATGTATACATGTATATATGTATATATGTATTTATGTATATATGCATTTATGTATATATGTATATATGTATATATGTTTAAATATATATATATATATATATTTTACTCTTGCATGTATACATATGCAAATATCAAATATATTTATATATATATAGATGATTTGTGTTTAAAGAAATATTTATATATATGTCTACTTATTTACATTTGAGTTTATATATGTATATATATATATTTGTGTGTGGTATATTTATACAGATTGATCTTGTATTGTATGTGATTTACTGTGTTTATGTGTATATATGTTTGTTTTTATACAATGCCTTTTTATACATGTAATGTATTATATATGATGTATATGATGTAGAAGATGTATATGTATATATATAATTATATACCATGGTATCTCCATGGAATGGTTCCTTTAATGCCCACCTTGTTGCTTATACCCAAATAAGAACAGTTTCGTTCCATATGTTTGTGTTTTTCATATGTACAACATGTAGAACGTTTTTACTTTATCTAATGATACAATCAATTTTTCCAACGAGATCCGCCCATGGCAATCCAGTCTACAACGAGATCCGATCATCTCATCAGGAGCCTCATTGGCAAGAACAACATGGTGAGATACTTCCGCAAAGATGCGGAATTTGAAGCTGCGAATGCCAAGGTTTCATGACTGGGTGAACAAATCCCCAGTTGGTGAACAACATGTTTTTTTGTGTTGGTGACATCCTCCTATCTTGAGGTGGTGAAATTGGTGAAAATATGTAAGAATCAATTCAAGATATTTCTTGTGGTGAACACAGTGTTTGTGTCTGCCCTGTAATTGCTTTCATTGATTTTCTTAAAAAAGGAAAAAAACGCCATGAATTTCTGCGGTGACGCTGTCACAGGGTTGCTCAAAGTGTTTTCCAGGACTGCAACGATGGCCAACATTTTGCGCAAACTCCGGATTTGTTTTTATATATATAATCATTGCACTCTTTCATTTGGGTGTGTCTGAAACCTGGGTACCATCTTAATTTCGTGGTATAGGCCATGTTTGGACAACCCCAGCCCACTGATCGTTGGCAAATATTGAAAAAATCCAATGAACCGTGGCTACACATATTATATATTTAAGTTGTTTTGTGGTACCAAATTCTGAAATTAAACCGACGTCAAAAGGATTTGATGGAAACTCTAACCACCACGATTGCAACTTGCGCAGTGACATGGCGCCCGTGTTGCCGGTTGGACATGACTTTAGTCAAAACTATGGTTTACTAGTAGTAAATACATGTTGATAAATATATGTAGTTGGAATATAATACTTAGTATCATACTTGATGGAAACCTCAACCAGCCAGTAAAATGTTATAATCATAGTATATAGTTGAACGTAACGATTGCAATTTTGGCCAGATCGGAGCAGTCGATTGCTGGATCATAGCAACCACAGCGGGTCACAGAACCGCCAGATCAAAAAAGGTGGCAGTTGAAAAACGCGGAAGTACTTGCTAATTCCTCAGTTGTCTTGAAATTTGTCTCTGAATTTTATCATATCATTACAGGGAAGTCCAAAAAGACAGAATACATTTTCCAGGATATGAGAGATGATGGCTGCGGGTGGCTATACACCACACCGATCCCGCCACACCAGGATCATAAACTGAGCAGATGCTTCCCAGCTGTTGGTCAAGCTGTAAGCTCTTGAAACTAGAAGAAAAGGATGTTTCACAATTTCGTTCGAACTTCGAAAAACAATGGATCCTTAGGATTTGATGTAATTACAAACCATGTTAGGTTGTTTTAGTTATGTTTTAATGTGTTAGTAATTAAGATATGATGATTAAGATAATAAGTGTCACAATTATATGTAGTTGCAATTATATGATTTTGCTATATATACTGTATAAGTGTATATAAATAGCTGTTGTTATGATATGTTTTTTTAGTATGTTTATTAGTATTAGTTCAATTATTTTATCATTGTTATTATCATTATTGTCATTAGTATAGCTACAATATATATATATATATTCATGAGGTTCTTTTCTAACCCTTGAACGGACTTGTTCTGCAAAGTGTGCATCCAAAACGCCGTAAGGCCTTTGCTCGTGCACGCATTGAAGAGCTGGAACCTCAGGGACGGCTGAATTTGAAAATGGAGTACATCCCGAGAATGGCCATTCAATTTAAATCATTTGGATTATAATTAATGGAAATGGGTATCTAATATTGTACTAATTCATGGAAATGGCCATTCCATTCGGTTATATATAATTACCAAAATGAAGCCATGGAAATGGGTTGGTTCAATAAGTCATTTGGGGAGCCCAGTTTGACCCATTTTTCATGGCGGAGGTGCCGAGTTGACGGGTGTTGTGGTCACCACGTTGCATGACATCTTGGACTGCCACGTGCCAGGGAACCCAGATGCCCATCAGGTCGTTGCTGAGACGAGCCATGTTTTTGCAGAACATATAATTTGAAACATGGTTTAAAGCATATCTATAGTTACAACAAGTATGTATAATATGTGTATATATATATATTATACAATATATATATATATATGGATACATTAATACCCACCAAGCTTCTCGTTTCTACGAACCGATCCCACCTATATAGTTCTCCATGGTCTCCCCGAGGCCCGAAGAAGATCCCCAAATGGCCAAGGAAGGTTTCCTGCAAGCAGGCTGGCTTGTTAGCTACCGGTACTTTTCTGAAGGATCAGTGGGGTATCTTAGGATAGGGGAATTTTCTGAAGACTGTTCTATAAAGAAGTCACCCAGAGGTTGGCGCCGATCCCTTATGAGAGTTGTTTTTTAATATATATATATATACATGTATATATATATATGTATATATATATATGTATATATATATATATGATTTGTCTCAGGTGTTGGTGTATATAAACCAGCACCATGATATAATGACATCGGAAAGGGTCGGGGAAAAGAAATTACCACATCCAGAGATATTGGCCCGTGTGGGTGATCAACCAACTTCACTTGTTTCCGAAAAATGATGATGTCTATGTGCGAACAATCATTTCTTGGGATAAGTGTCCCACACTTTGAAAGTTTTTTTTTTTCTTCGGCCTTCCCAACAAAATATAGCGTAGCTATGCATAGCTAAGTTGTTGACCGTTGACCGACAACCACCAGGCAAAGCAATCCTCCAAGCCTTGATGGATCCCTTGGCTTTAGGCCGGTGGTTACGAACGGAACTCCGCTGGTCGAGTGGCTAATTTGACAGATATGGAATGATATGTAAATTGGATATCATGAGATATCATCGGATAGTCTAATGGGATATATCATAGATCTAATGGGATATATAGTCTAATTGGATATCATGGGATATATCATTAGATCGAATGGGATATCCAGCAGAAATGATATAGTTGACTGATATGTCATGGGATACCCACTCTGACAGAGCAAATTGATTTCTCAACTATCTTGACAAGACGCCAAAAGACCGTTTTTACTTGCTCACAGAAAAGATATCATTGGATATATCCAGCAGCTGTGCCCACGAGGCATGGGTTGGGATTCTGAAGTGAAGCGACGCTGTGTGTCCACACTTGCCGTCGGCAGCTTGAGGATTTTGGAGGATCACCTCGCTAAACCCAAGCGTTGCTTTGATGTCTAGTTCAGGGATTATATTACCCACTACACTGGGGATTATAATCCAACCAGGTCATTTACTTTTCTGGTTTGTTTATGTTTTTTTTTGGGATTGCTATACATGTTCATCACCAATATATCGCAGGCTTATCATGCCCTTATAGCGCTGGTATGCTTGGTCCAGGAGCACCCGACATGTACCACCGGTGCCACTGATCGTTTCCATGTCACTATGGATTTCTTGGCTGTTTACTCCATTTTTTGAAGGCGATGTAAGGCCAGATACAATTGGACCAAACCCCCAAAAACCCCATCCTGGAAGACCAGCTGTAAAAACAAATGTACAACAATCTACTAAGAAGGTCCGTGATTGTTCTGATTCGAGATTAATCGAGATTACATTTCCTATTTGTTGTCTCGGCATGTTTCACTCCCCAAATTATATCCGTTGGTTGCAGACGAACCCTACTTATACCGACTTTTTTTTAACCAGGGATACAAACAACATGTTAAGAAAATGTTAGGCGTATTCGATCTCTAAGGAGGTTTTCACGAACCTTCTCATTGTGTTGGAGCTTATCACAATTCCACCGATATTCCAAGGATCATCAGCATCACCCATCAAGGTGACCCTTGTAGATAGTTCAGAAATGTCCTCATTTTTGTGTTGTTGGTGATAGGTCCTGAATGATAATCTAATGAACATAATCACTCATTTTACTATATCAACCCAGTAATTACTAAACAAAGAACCATACATATCCATAACTATCCACAAATATCACATATAATATAATTATTACAGTAATTATTCACATATGATCATTGGATTAAGTGATATTTACATATATATATATGTTTACTATTCACAAATATCCATAAACATCACTTACAGTAATCCAATGATCGTCTATAGGAAACCATCCCCGAAAAAAAGCCACCTCGAGGCCATTACCCCGGAGTTGCTGAGACGTGCACGGCAATGCCACTTGGGCCATGACATAGTTATAGTGTTGTTATAGGGTACAAGTAGCATTAACTAGTTATATCAACTAGTTATAGAGTTTTCTACTGTTTCAACATGAACTCAGACTTGACTGAAAAAAAACAAGAACTCGCTTCGAAGAGAGTACAGCAAAAACAGTGAAAAAGCAACGAAGGAACCACACTTTCTATCTCTTTTGTTTTCAGAAGATCTCAAATTCCCTCCAGGTGTGGGAGGAGAGGAGGCCGCGGCTTGGCCCCGGAGTCCACTGGAGAAGTGATCGATTGGTAGACGGCCGGTGTTTTAAAAAATCGAAGATTTCAGATTGGTGACTTATCACTGAATTAGTTCAGTGATATGATATACAATGATAATATCATTATTAACTATCATTATAGCTATTAATATATATTGTTATTCTATGCTTTTAGTTCTCATTATTGTCATGTTCGGTAGTTATGATTCAGATTATCAGCCATATGTTTGTTTGTGCTTTTGTCTTTTAGGGGACATCAATATCGATGATATTCAATGATTCAGTAATTTAATTACTATAGATGCGACATGTGAAACCCATAAAAACCATGAAACTTTAGCTTTTTGGTTCATGTTTGTATCATTGCTGTATCTGTTTTTTTAGGCCACGTATTACTGGCCTTTTTTGTCAAGCATCTTTTAATGCAAAGTTGTTCAACATGTAGTGACCTTCCAGTCACCATCTCAGTGAGAGGCTTCCGATCCTCAAGTCAAGGAGTCGACCGAAAAAATCGGAGTGGTATGGATATTTCAGGCTGCTATGGAAGCTACAAAAAATAAGCGCCTTAGTCAGTTAGCTAAGTTGTTTTATGCCTATAGGTTGACTAGGGTTTATGGATGTTTATGATACCTTTAACTATAGTTAGATCGGATATTTAGATTTTAATGATATTGATATATTGAATAAATTGTTGAATGATACTGAACAGTTGTCTCACTGAAATAAAAAAGTTCTGTATCAATGCCGAATGCCCGTGTTCCCATCCACATCTCATGGATCATCATCTAGAGTTACTGATGCAGAAATAACAATCTTGGTTGTTCACCCACCTTTTACCATTGGTGTTATATATACCGACATCCATACAGACAGACATCCATTCATGCATATAGTTTAATCTTTGCAGACAACATATAGATTACCATACAAATATAGTCAAATATACATAGACAGGATGCACAGATCATCAGATCATAGTACCTACCCACGGGATCTGGCCAGGAACTCCTCGAGACCTATGCGCGTTTGTTGGTTCACTGTTTGGAGGCGCCTGCGATTCGGATTCTCCGTAGAAATCGCTTGGGATGACCGAAATGGACGAAGATTTACTATGGGAAAACGGTACTGCACTGTATGACTTATGACATGACTATTTGTAGTATCTATCCCAGAATCCCAGGGGCTGTTTCACAAAATATTTTCCCCAAACTTTTCATCTCACAGCAACTGCGAAGTGGGAAAATTACCATGTTGATGAGGTAAAACCAGGTAAAACCGGGTACAACATGTTGATGATCTGTCGCCGGAGGTGTCGTCGGATTTGCACGAAGGACTCCTGCAATGTTTGTTGCAACTCTCCTTGGAGGCGCTGTCTGGGGAACGTTGGGGTGTAGATAGTGAGATTTTATCACAGCAACAGCTTTGGAATAGAGGTATTATGAGGTAATATGAGGTATTTCTATTGCTATATGATGGGAAGTTCGGATGGAAAAAGAAGCTATGTATGACATGATTTCTGTATGATGGGAAGAGGAGCAACAATCTGTGATTTATTGGTGATTTCTGGAAATGGGTTGTTTCCTCTGATCAACCATTAGGATTTGGGGGTACCCTATTTGCAGGTCTTCTACACTGTCGTCCTGGACAGAGCTATATTATGACATATTTATACATATTTATGTTCAGTATATTTCAGTATTATATAGTGTTGTGATGTGTTATTTTATGTGTTATGTTGGATCATCCAAACATATTTAAGCGTTAATTCAACCGCTGATTGTGGTCGGGAGGACATAGGCCTTCACATAGCTGCACAGGGTAGCCCAAGATATGTCTGGGATCCGACCAGTATTTTCATCAGCAGTTGATTTTGCACAAAACGATTGACATGAGCGATCTGAAACGATTGTTTATCATAGTTTATAGTTCTACTATAGTTTTTTTTTCAGTTTTACTATAGTTATTACTATGTTTTACTATAGTCCTACCATGGTTCCACTATAGTTCTATTATTGTTTCACCTTTTCCAGGCGAGTAGCGGCTTGATCCCCTTTGCGCGGGAATTGGCCGCCTTGTGCCCGCGGCGGAGTATGGAAGTTTACCAATGAATCAATGAATATGGATGTTCATGCGGATGTTTCATGTGATTTATTAGGATGTGATGTATAATGATATATATATAATGATATATATACATATATATATATACATATATATATATACATATATATATATATATATACATATATATATATATACATATATACATATATATATATATACATATAGGTATACAATATGGTATTTGGATTTGTCTAATAATGGGTTGTACACCCTCCAGAAAAGTTTATTTTCACAGCGGAACATGATGAGCGGCTCCAAAATTGGGGCACCCGATCAAACGAAGCCACCTGGTTACGGGGGTATATCGACCGTATCGTGTTACCCTGACCATGGTCCAAATGGTTCAACATTCAGCAGATCTCATTTTTTTGGATGCCATTGTAAGTACCATCTGGTTATTTAACATAGCCATGGAAAATCCCTATAAATGAAGGTTTTAATGGGAAAATCATCTATAAATGTGCCATTTTCCATGGCTATGTTCAATAACCAGAGGGTAATCAATAGTAGGTACCTAGCCAAGGGAAGGGTGATGTCTGCATGCTGAATGTGGCATCCAATTACCCGGTGATCAAACATGGCTGGGACTTCCCCTGAGCTCAAAAATCGTCCATACATGGGGAATGTTCCAGCAATCCATGTTGCCTTACCGGAGGGTAAGTATTCCTAGATCCCTAGACCAGTTTAAACGGGTCAACTCCAAGATTTGGAAGGTAAAATCTGCAGGAACCCTCCAAATCTACTGGGATATTTCCCAACAATTTTCAAGATTTACCAAGCCAATGACACATAGCATCACTGTCCAGGTGTGCTGGGCACTTGTTGGAGACGCCTTCAGCACCGCCGGCATACCTCCAAGTAAAGGCCCAACTTGCAATTTGCAACTGCACGCTATCACAATCATTCGCATATTATATAATATATATATATATAAATGTATACACGCACATGTGTATATCCTCATGTCTCCTGTATATCTATAGTTCCGTAAATATTGCATTTGCTTCCCCCGTTCCTCACAATACAGGATATGCAATTCAGCCCCTCTTCGCAAAACCCCACTGGAACTTAGAAATTGGTTAATTACTACATTATAGATTAATATAGATTATACGACAACATATACGTCTATGACATAATATGACCCACATATAACCTGGTGATATTTAGATATGATTATTTAGTATATGAAGTCCTATGTATATATATATATACAATAATATATATATATATACAATAATATATATAGAGAGATACACCCCCACAATACATACCATATGCAGTTGGTTCCTCAGGAGATGCATCGGCCGGAGTCACCTCCACCAAAGCGGGTCAGCCTCGGCTAAGGGAGAGGGCTGACCCATTGGCGCTGGTTTTTTAACCACCAAATAAGGATTGACCGGGGAATCAACATGATTTCAAATCACATGGTCCATGGTTCACTATGATTTAACATGAGTATAGAAGAGTCAACATGAGTTAACATCGGTTTAACATGCTGTCAGGCCAAGTTCATGGGGATTTAGCATGATTCCATCATCATCCATACTGGTTTAGGACAAGGATATCCAGGGAGACTCCCCAGTTGCGTTCAACGGAACGTGACGTCCATCTTGGAGAAACCTCACTGGGACAGGATGGATTTCCTGCCGGTAGCCATGGGTAGCCATGGTGGCCATGGCCTGATGGGACCTGAATGACCTGAACCTAGGCCTTGAGCCGCGATCTGGCACTGGCCTGTTGCGATTTGCTGCAGCGATTGGCTCCATTGCAGGTGGGCCGGTGAAATCCGACGTTGAGTGATGTACGTTGATGGAAAATGATCGACAGCTGACAAGAACTTGTCTAAAAAAATGTCTGATTTAACATGATTTATTTGAACACCTGATGACAGGTTGATCAATTTGCCAAAGTCATAGAACGAATGAAGGACACTAAATGTTCTCTTTCCAGGTTCTGCTGACCTGGGTGTCGGATAAGGACAACGATTTTTCAAACTGCTATGACATGACTATAAAACATCATTAAACAAAACATGGGGTGGTTTGAGCTTTTGGTATTTTTGAGTTCAAAGCAGCATGTCCATATGTTCCGTATCATGTTTGCGATGTTTTGCATGAAATGATAGGGTCGGAACATGGTGATGTTTGGTTGAAACGCCAAGATGTCACTCAGTGACTCCGTATGCTAGCTGAAAGAAACACAGAATCGTAAATTGCCCCATTTGCAGTTCATTTCACCATATTTCCAAATTGAATTCCAATGGTCCTAACATGACTCATTTCAACACGCGGATTTCCACCTACCTACAGACCCAGTTGTGACCCGGCTGTGACCAGGTCATAGCGACCGGAACCTGACCCTATAACATGTCTGATCCCGAACGTAACTAGTCACAATGATCTTGAAATTATAGTTCTCACATTTCCCTTTTTTGCAAGGGTCAAAATTCAAAACTCCGGTAAACTTCCCATATTAGAGGAAGCTGCAACGATGGTGAATGTCGGGGTAACTATGCCAACATGGCCCAACTATTCAGGTGAGGTTTCCCACTTAACAACTATTTTGCAGTTGCTAAAGGATTGTTTTTTGAATTATGATGTTTTCTTTTTGGTGTCTGTTTCCGGCTTCTTCGCTTCTGCTTCTCCGCTTTTCTGCTTTTCTTTCTGTGCTTCTCTGCTTCTCTTCTATCGTGTTTGCTTCTCAAGCCTAAACCCTAAGACACGCTATTTAAATAAAGCCTAAACCAACATAAACCAACATGGTGATTTTCCATTTATAGTGGATTTTCCCATTAAATAAACCCTAAATAAACCCTACATAAACCTCAAACCAACCTGCAAAAAAACTGCCGGAGGCCGCCGAGGCCGCTGGAGAAAAGATCCAGTGGCCGCAGTTGCGGAGCCAGGTTGCTTGAAGCAACTGGTGAACGGAGTGGTTATAACATGATAGAATAGCACAGACTAGAGTTATTAGTTATAACTTATAACTTATAACTATGATAATATATCATTATATATATTATTATATTTTGTTATGTGGGATTATCACATTGTGGGAGAGAGCTATAGTTGTTGTTATTGTTTTTTGGTTTATTTTTTATGATAAAATGACATGATTTCACTCATAGCTCATAGCTCATGTTTTGTTGGTGGATATATATATATATATAAATGATATAACATAATATAAATACATACTGTAGTATTCATGGGGTTTATTGGGGACTCTCCAGTGGTGGAGGGAGCCGTGCGGAGCCAAGGGTATGCGTATATTACACAGGGACCCAAGGAGCCACTTAGTGTTTCCCAACCACATGATAGTATAACATGATTTAACTATAGTATTCATGGGTTGGGAAACTCTAACCATATATAACATGATATAACATGATTTATCTATAGTATTCATGGGTTGGGAAACTCTCACCATATATAACATGATATAACATTATTTAACTATAGTATTCATGGGTTGGGAAACTCTAACCATATATAACATGATATAACATGATTTAACTATAGTATTCATGGGTTGGGAAACTCTAACCATATATAACATGATATAACATGATTTAACTATAGTATTCATGGGTTGGGAAACTCTAACCATATATAACATGATAGAACATGATTTAACTATAGTATTCATGGGTTGGGAAACTCTAACCATATATGACATGATATAACATGATTTAACTATAGTATTCATGGGTTGGGAAACTCTAACCATATATAACATGATATAACATGATTTAACTATAGTATTCATGGGTTGGGAAACTCTAACCATATATGACATGATATAACATGATTTAACTATAGTATTCATGGGTTGGGAAACTCTAACCATATATAACATGATATAACATGATTTAACTATAGTATTCATGGGTTGGGAAACTCTAACCATATATAACATGATAGAACATGATTTAACTATAGTATTCATGGGGTGTATAAACAACAACCGGGGGGCACTTTGTATGAATCCAAATATATCCAAATACTTCCTGAAAAGGTACTGCGCCCCGTCAGTATCATAACCCAGTCATACCCGTACTTTTTCAGAAGGTACGGCTGGATCCATAGGGATTGGGAATGGTTCCCGCAAACCTAGGGGGATATATGATTTCGGTTCTTAAGAGTTGTTTATTTCTTAAGAGTTCGTGGAACATGTGGAACAAATATCGACAAAATGGGCTTTGTCTTAGAAACAATATATGAGTAAAGATGGAACACATGGTGCTGTTTATCAAGGAAAAGAAAGGATTTGGGGAATTTTCTCAACAACATACGGGGAATCACCGCAGCTGCTTGGTGGGGACTGGGGTAAGAAATGTTGATGTGAAACCATCCGGACTGGGATCGCTGAACCACCGTGTTGGTACTTGAACGTCGTTGGACCTTTTTGATCCTTTTTGACTCTGTATCCTTATGTTCAGCACAAACTGTTTCACTTGAAAGTGAAAAGTGGTTCTTTGATTGAGTGAAAAGTAAAGGCTCAAAACAGTGAACTTCGGCAGGATTTCAACCGAGGGTTTAGAACCAAGCTAGTCAATTGAGCAGTGTTCAAAACCCTGGTTGATGATTAGTTCATATATGTTCATATTAAGTCGGGGATTATACTAACCAATCCTATATCTTTGGGAATATCCAATCCCGAGCAACCAGTAAAAAAGGACGACACAGGGGGTTCAACACTGACAGTGAATAGTCTGTATACACCAGCAACCACCTGATGTTGTGCACCCCCACGAACAAGATGATTTGGTATCGCTAGTCCAAGACCTAGTTCATTGGGATCTTTCAATGATCCTCCATATTTTGATCTTTGCAATTCTATGCATATTTTGTTTGAAAAATAACTGCTGTCCAGATTCAATTTCTATGAGTTTCTTGTGATTTTTACCATCAAGGATTTGGGGATTTGCCTCCCAGCTTGCAGGTGTTGCAGGCGCTGGACCGAGAGAACTTGACGCTCGGATCGGATCAATCCTGGTGAACTAATGGTCCAATGGTTAATCAAAATGTAAGGATTAACGGTTTGTTAATGGGTCAATCTCCGGGTTTCCCTACTATTTTTCTTGGTCTAGGACCACTGGGACCGAAAATAGAGATCGAAGCCACTGCAATCATGAGATACTGGCTTTGATCAACGAAGGGTACCTGCATTGAGACATGTGTTTTAACTGACCAAGCTGTCCAATACGCCGTTTTGGAAAAGTGCGGACAGCGCGGATTCAGCGATTTCAGCTTTTGGCTGGCTGTCTTTGTTCCCCCCCAGGCACCTGTTCTTTGCTACCCCTTAGCCCCTAATGTCATGAACATCAATGTCAGTGGAAACCGTATGTTCAATTCAATAGTGTTCGAGGATTTTCACAGGACTGGATATTACTGTACCATGCAACGAGAATTTACTGTATATACTAGGCTGGTAGAACACCTTGCTCCAGGTGTGGAATACCCAGTGACATGGGGCAATAGCCAAGCCACATCTGTGGGCTGTCCCCAGGAATCTTCAACGCTTGACCCGGGGGCATGAGAAGATTCGGAAGAGCATCAAGGATGCCAGACAGGCTACGGCAGTGGCATCTTTGTGAACGGGTGTTGTAACTGTCACCGGCACCTGCACCGTCTTGATTTAAACGTTGCAGACATGGCGGGGTAGACACAATATGACACATTCGCTATATGTATACCAATTAAATCCAATTAAACAGATTTGAAAAGAATATGGTTGATTTCTGTTTCACACCAAGTTCTTCTTTGAGTACTAGTTCTATAGTCTACATATATTATATATATAATGATATAATTATATATAATTATATATATAATATATGTATATTCAACATATTGCGTATAGATATACAGAATAAGGTTTTAATGTGTTACATACGTAAAAATACATATACAATTGTTTGTAAATCAGTGTTCAATGTATATGATTGTTGAATCGCTCCATAATTGCCCACCAAGGTTACTCATCATATATATATATATATGCATATTCATGTCTAAAATATGTACATATCATAATTATTTGTATTTTTTATTCTTGATGATTGGTATCAACCTCACTGCGACCTCACTGCAATGATCGCTAGTAGGGATAAGTATCCTAAAATACCCGTCTTTCACGTCAGTTAATTATTAGAATTTACCCCAATATACCCCGATATAATCAATGATTTTGTGATGTCATATGGATAAAATGGTGATATAATCTGCAAACCTTGTATATGGTAATCCCCAAAAGATAGAAATGTCATTTATCAATATAATTAGTCAACTATGGTTTATGTGGCTTATAATAGACAGGTGTGGAAGAAGTGCGCACCGTTTCGCAAGTCAAAAAAAAATCTGTTGGTATCGGACCACTTTTTGAAATTCAGATGTCGAAAAAGTGCACGCCGCTGTGGAGCGAATGAAGCACATTTGTATAAAGTTAAAAGTGACGGTTTCGGAGCACTTTTGAACTCAGAGAGAGAAAAGATCGATGTTGCCACATGGAGCCTTGCGTCAGATACATTAGCTAGATAGATAGATGGACAGGCAGGTAGATAGACAGATAAATAGACAGAGAGAATGACTCCAGGCCTGGGACGCCCTGCCCGAGTCCTGGCCCTCCGGGACTGCTGATCCGGATGAGGAGCAGCTGCCCAAAACACGTGCCACTGCGGCACCGTGGGCTGGGGATCCATGGGATTTCTGGGTATTGGTACAATTTAACCATGGAAAAACTACGAATTTATGGGATTGATATTATTGGATCTGTATAGGATTTATCGTAATTTCCTGATTTTCAAGGATGCTTTGGACGAATATGATAGAAATCATGGGGGTATCATTGGTCATTAATGAGTCATTAACCATCCGTATATTGTTTGGGGAATACATCCCAGGCATCGTAGGTGGTTTCTGTCCCATATACAATCCATATCACTAGGGTAATATATATATATATATATAATATATATATATACAGCCTGGTTATTTGTAGATAATATTTGGATTCAACAACTAAGAATGGGGTTTCAGCAACACGCATTGGGTTTAACCAATGGAACAGGTGAATGTCATATATAAGTGGTTTGACCATCAATTTGATGATAATATGAAATGGGAAAAAACAATCATGCAGTATGAAATAGGAATTGAGCCGACAAAACTGGTGGCTCAATCAAAAACAATATGATGATATGATGTGCGTAAAATGGGATAACTACTTTAATCAATATAGCTGGGTACATTACAATGAACTCACTCACTGCTACTCACTAGACATGGTGTTAGGAAGGGGCATGATTTGCACATGGCATTATTTCAGACAGATTAAAGGATGCACGTGACAATAGGGACGGAATTTTGGAATTTACAGTATTGCATTGATTCCATAAGAAACCAGTTTCCGAATTACCTGCACAAGATGGAAACACCATGAAACACCAGAACGATGGAAAGCACCACTGTTTTTTGGAAACTAATCTACAATTGGCGTTGATTCCCGCATCTGTATACATCTATGGTAATTTACTGAGGGGTAATCCATGAAGTGGGGATAGGAATTACTACTCAAGGTGTTGTTGTGGAGGTTCTTGTGAGGGTTTTAGATCGTTCTGGCGGATTTGGGTATCAAACCAGGACAGCTGGGACTGAATCCATGGGATAATTAAGGGCAGATGGCCAGTAGATGGCTGGTAGGGATAATTAATAAACAAATGTATATATATATATATATGTATAGTTATATATATATAATTATATATAAATATATAATATGTTCATAGTGTGAGATGATTTGAATTATTGCCCATAAACATACATACATATATATATATATCAACAGGTGTAGATATTATACGTGTTTAATTACTGTATATAAACAGATTTACAGAATCACAGTTGTATATCTATGTTTACATGGTGCATATTATGATTCGATGTTGGGAACCATACGATATCTGATTGCATCCACTTGTGTACAGCTATCCCATTGCCAGGCCATTTTTTGGGCGATGTCGATGTCTTCGTTAGTGAACCATGTTGGAGGTTTGGACAGAAAAATGTTGGAGGCTTCGAAAAATATGTTAAGTGTTAACGTATTATCTATGTTGAACACATCAAAAAATGATGTTCAAAACATCTGTTTTTTTGTTTTAAAGTTGCAGATAGTCGGATAAACCCAACTTCTTCGCCTCCAAATTGGTCTGCAAAACATGAACGGACGCCGATGTCGCCTAGGGAATCGAGCCATGCAATCTGTCTTGGAAATGCGGCAGATGGAACAGATGGAGGTCGCGCACGGTGTGGCCGGTGCCAAGTTTGGAACCTGGAACTTTAAAATCCAAACATGTTCATACAATACAACTCGTATATAAAACCGTAACCCCATTCCTCATTCTTGGTGGTGGTAAAGACTTTGTTCTTGTGGCAGCAGATAGTCGAAATCTCTGTTGTTGATGGTACAATTGTCATTTTTGTTGCTGTGTTTTGTTCATTTCTGTTGCCTAGATGTAGATCCATTTTGTACAGAAGGGCCGCTCTTTGGGATGCGTTTTTTTTCAGTGTTTAATTGCACGTGTATGTTGGCTGCTTATTTTTTTGGTAACATCTACAAACCAGGTGTTTTATTGGAAAACCTTCATCTTTCAATATGTTTCTTAGGTAAATCATCTACAAATGGTGGTTTTTCCATGGCTATGTGAGTTTACCCTTCAGGCTGATGCCTGCCTCGCGGCGTCTGGTACTCCCAAGGTTCGCCATGGGTGAAGCATGGGGATATTCCATGGGGATCCATGGGGTCATAACGGGATTTAACCATCAGAAATGCGTGGGTTCAAGTGGGATATACTGGAAATATCATGGGGATAATCCGGAGGGTATACCACATGTTCAAACAAACGCATATCACCTATGTGTTTGGCTGTTTCAGTACCAACTTGAAATCTGAGCACATGACCCAGCAAAGCTGGTTACACCACTCATTGCTCAGATTATTCAATTCAACGGAAACGGAGATGCAACCAAATGCAACCAACCAGACCCCACTATTTATAGGTAAGGCAAACACACACACACGAAATGCGGCTTCTCATCAGAGTGTGTTTGAGTGACATAGGGGTTAGTGGTCTTTGCTCGAAAGTGAGAAGGGTGGCGATTTTGCTGAGACCTTCGTCAACTGTTGGGATGTTTGTCTTGCCTGGATTTCGCTCATTACCATTTGGTAATTTAACATAGCTATAGAAAATCACCATTTCTTAATGGGTAAATCAACTATAAATGGGCCATTTTCAATAGCTTATGTTAGTCTACCAGAGGGTAATTGGTGACAGCTACATAGCCTCCAAGCCTCCGTGTTGTGTTGGCGCCGCGTTTCGCCAGGACGGCACTACACCGTCCAGTGGCTCAGGCTCAGGTTGCCATGGTGCTCACAGTGATGTGGGAAACCTACTTATAAACCTACCATTTGGGGATGGTTTATGATATTATAACACCATATAACACCCATTTATATCCATCTATGGTGATTTTGGGAGTGGTTTATTGTTGGGTTTGCCACAATAGCGAGAATCGCAATCCTTGATTAATCATGATAATTACAAAACATAATAGTGATGGAACATTGATGAGCCTCATTCAACATCATCATGAATGTCGTCATCATCTTATTGCCATCATTATTTGTCATGATCAAATATATATATATATATATAATGATAAATGATAGTAATTACTGGGTTCATGCTTAACTTGAACCATATTCATACTATCATTGATAGTATCATCATGCATTATCATCATACAGCATCGATGCCAAGGCCAAGACGTGACTCGGGCGCCGAGCCCGACGACGAGGGCCTGGCGTGGTGCTGGCCAGTGTTGGAAAAAGACTGGGAAAACCATGGAAGAAATATGTGAAAATCATGGAAAATCATGGAACATCTCTAGAAATGGAGGTTTTAATATGGTTTAATGGGGATTCTGATGTACAGATACCCTCGCTGAAAATCCACCATTCCATACCAACCTCCATTTACAGAGGATTTCCCACCTTGTCACTTTCCAAAAATATCTGGATGATGTCCAACTAAGGATGAGTTTGATCATGATCCCACATCGTGACGTCAACGCAAAAAGAGGAATCATCCCCAAATGGCCAATAGTTTCAGCTATTTTCCGGTTAGTGAGTTGTTAAATTCAGAATCATTCAGCCTAGTTACTCAAGGCACCACCTTGTGCTATCAGTATGTCTGGCCTCTTATGGATCTTCTGGGGATGGAGCTGTTTGGAGCCCAATGACCACCCTGCGGCGCTGTAGTACTCAAACGTGCAACGGAAAATTCCCTGTAAATGGGAGGTTTGTAATGGGAAACTCATCTATTCATGGGGGATTTTCAATTGGCATGTTAGATTACCGGAGGGTCAGATCAATGATTCGGCCTTCATTCATGTCAGTGCAGACTATTGCAAAGTTATCATCCTTATGTACAAATCGAAGATTACAAAAAATAAACAACAACGGCTACCTTCATTTGAGGATGCTACCACCTATCCTGATCTACGATTGGTACGAATGTAGGGGACTTGTCGATGTTTATCATCCAAATCGGTGGGAGCAGCAGCAATCAGCATGTAAACAGTTTAAATACTGTTGTAAACCTACATTAGATACTCAGCAAAGTACATAAACCCAAATATATATATATATATACACATATAAGTATATAAGTATATATATATATATGTGATTATATATGCATATATAAATATATTATATACTTATATATATATATTTTTTATACATCAGTCTACATATACGTGACATTCCGCAAAGAAACAGTCCATCCCAAAATTATAATGGATAGAGACCACTCGAAGCGGGTTTTTAGTTGCTTTGAGGGAAATTTGATGGAAATTTACCCACATAGATGATAAACAAATATGGTTAAGATCTTCACTTATTTGATGGTTATCCTCTTGGTAATTCAGCAAACTTATGGACAATGGCCAATTGATAGAGGATTTACATAAGAAACATTGTGTTTTTCCAATGTTAAATGAACAGAGAAGGTATCACCCAGTGACCCAGACAAGATTCGAATTATGCGGGAAATTTCAAGGTTAGAAGAGATTCCTCGCCGAGCGTCGTCATCTTCATGGTATTTGCAGGTGGGCCGCTGACTCTGCCTGATTTTTAAAAAATGATAAAGCCTCATTGGTGGTTGTCGGTGGTTTATAAGCCTTCAAAAGCACCCTAATTTAGTTGGCAAGGTCGACTGGGGCTGACGCCCTCTGATTGTTAAGCTGAAAGCATGCCCATCATGAACCTGAATCGTGGTTGTTTGGTACTATGAAGGTGTGATTTGAAAGATCTTGCTCAAATAAGGATGATTTGGATTAATTTGGTAAACCTATTTTTTGTTTGCATCACTTCAAACAGGGGTATACCCAATCTTGAAACCCAATTGCGGATGGTCACTACAGCATTGGGTAGTTTCCGCAAGGTGATGGCCCCCCAGTCTGCCATTGTTGGCGTTGGCTAAACTGCGGCTATGGCACATGATCTCCGTAAACCACTGGTATTGGAATTTAAAAAGCAACTTGGCCAACTATGCAACACTACCTTGTACCCTCTGGTAATTTAACATAGCTATGGAAAATCACCATTTTTGATGGGAAAAACCACTATAAATGGCCATTTTCAATAGCTATGTTAAATTACCAGAGGGTACCATTTGCAGGGGCTTTAGCATGGTTGAAAGATTTCCGGAGTTTCAGCTACGTAGTGGCTTGACTTGTTCAGCCAGAGTGGACCTATATTCAACATTCTATTCAACATAAAAACAACATGTATGCAACATTTGTTCAACAAATATTCAACATATAGTCAACATTTAATCAACATCTACTATGAAACAAATATTTTTCATCTCAACTAATATGCAGCATCTATTCAACATCTATCCAACATAAAAACAACATATATTCAACATTTGTTCACCATATATTCAACATCTATATATTCAACATATATCCAACATCTATTCAAAGTCTATTTAACCTGCATGTATATATACATTAAATACGTACATAGTTTTTCTATGTAATATATATATATATATAATTCATATAGTATCATATATATAATACAATGTATGTATATATAAGTATTATTCATATAGTATCATATATGTAGTGTCATATATATATATATGTATATAGTATCACATAGTATTGTATATATAGTATCCAATATACATAGTATAATATATATATAGTGTAAATATATATATAGTATAATATTTATATATTATATAGTATAATATCTATTCCATTGTTTTTTGTTTAGTAAGTAGCGTTTCTATTTTCCAAATTTTGGTGGATAGTCGTTTGTTCGAGCCAGGAAGAAGCCAATCAAAGCGAGGTTCAGCTGCACTCGTTTGGGTTGAGATGGAACCATGGGTGACTTTGAGGGCTAGTGGTTTTTGAGTTTGCTTTCGATTTTGGTGTGTATATCATGCATACATGATATACACATACATGTGCAACGTTGTAGCAAAACAAAAAATGAAGCTCAGCATTTTGTGCAAAATACTGTCTGCACCGGGGGTCTTGAGAGTATGAATGAACCAGGTGATTCATGATTCAATTGCAAGAAATGTATGGAGCAGTGGAGCAAGTGGCTGGAAAGCAATGATGTCTTCGCTTGATGATGACGTTTTGGCTGATGATGAAGAACATTTTTTAACAACGAGCTGGATGTGAGCTTTGTTGGATTTTTCGATGAAAATTCTGTATTCACTTTTTATGATTAAGCTGCTAGGTCTCAGGATTTTGACGGTACGAAAGACCGCGACTGGTTTGTTTCAAGAGTATGGGACACCAAAAATGAATACATAGAGAATCAACTAGAGGGCTGTCGCACTTGGGAAATCAAGATCAACTATTATTGTACAATCCTGATTTTCCATCTATATCAAAAATAAATCGCCGTGGTGACTCCAAGTGAGCCGTTAAGACATAGTTGTGTTGGTAATTATAGTAGCATGTAGTAGCTGAAGATAGTGGCCGAAAAACTACCTGGTTTCATACGGGTTGTTGGAACCTGTGATGTGACAAACCCAAACCCTCAAACAATCTTTGTTTCACCAGAATGGCTTGGGTGGATTCAAAAAATAACTTAGATTGGAGGCTTAGATCATGAGAATCGTTATCATGGCCAAAATCTACCTGGTTCAATATGGATTGTTGTAGGCAATAGTAATATAGTAGGATGTATCTATAAGCCACAGCATGCATTGTTGGTGCAAATATTTCTTAACTGAGTTATAAGCAATAAATTTCCAGGTCAATTACTTGTTGCATGCAAATTATGGTGTTTCTTAACTGATATTTTGAAACATTCAGCTAAATAGGTGCTTACAAGATAGCAACAACCAGTTATCCAATGATTAGCAAAACAGTTGCAACATGCACATATTATATATATATATATTTCATATATATATATATATGTATATCACATATATATATATATATACACATATGAGATATATATATATACATGTGTGTATAGCATATACCTCGATATGCTGGTTTTCTCATGTTCCAAACTTCCACTATCTTCCACTGCATAAACGCGTGTTCATGTTCCATGTACACCAGGGATTTAGTGGATAGAAGTGATATAAGAATCTGTTTCACCCAGTACTTAGCCAGGCCATTCGCCTGGAGAGTGAGTTGCCGAACCCCGCAGCTCAAGCGGCCGGCCCGGTGCCAAGGTGCCCGGCATCGCGGGTTGGATGGGGTTAATGAATGGATAACCAGAATGGTCACTGAGTTATATTAATTGCTATCCATTAATTATTAATCACTGAATCACTGTAACTGTAATATAACCTAACCAATTATCAATGATTCAGTAACCTAACTAATTATACATAACAATCGTTAATAATATATCCTTAATATTTCGCCCAGTGATAAGAACCTGTCTTATAATAATTTTCCGATATCACCAGTGATTTTTCAATCTTTTAACCAGAAGATGTGAGAAACCCAATAATAAACCTACCATTTGGGGATGGCAGTTACCCCCCATCAAAATGGTGATGGAATGGGGATGATTTATCATTGGTTTACCACATTAATTGTTATTTTATGGGATTATTACAGTATAGCACTGTGTAATGGGTTGATGCATTTTATTGTTATTTAATGGGTTTGATATGGATTGATAACAATAATGATCCCATAAACCGTTGATTATCCTATCTACAATGGATTCAAATGGATTAATAACAATCAAAAGTACTGATCAAATGAGGTTTGGCTGAAATTTTAGTGAAAAATCCCATTCGATCCATTGGCTGATCATTTTTTTGTCCCGCAGATTGCCATTTGTTCCAGCATATTCAGACACAAAGATGGTATGGAATGGGGGTTCCCTAACTTACATGGCTGACCTGAAAATGGCTTGTGTAGCCCCATTTTGGCAAGGCTTTTTATTATAAATGTGAGACCATTCAAAGGTTATCATTGAGGTAGCTGCTTTAATTGTTATAACATGTCGACATTGGACGCCATGTCAACCACTCCAGGACGCCGCCGCCGTGCGGAGTGGGACTCCTCAGAAACGGAGCACAGGGAGGTAACTCCTGACCGAAGCGATCAACAGCTTGTTACTAAAAACACCAAAAAGTTGCATTGGATTCTATTCAAGTTCGTTGAATTCACTTAGATTCTTGTACAGGTTTTTCAAGTTTTGCCTGGTTGAGGCAAGTGCTGCGAGATTTTGGTCAAATTTGTGTCAGATTTCGTTAGATGTTTGGAAGCTCCGAACGCTCTATCTCTGTGAGGCGGGTCGCTTGCCTGAGACGGTTCAACCTGAGGAGCTTCCATTCATTTTCAGATAATCAAAGGGGTGCAGTGGGAATTAGTTGAATATGTATGAGTACTTTATGGATGTTATTTAATATTTGATGATATCATATGATATTATGTGATATCATATGATGTTGTATGATATTATATCAATATTTTGGACAAGAGGTTCTGAATTTAATCAGTCAATCATATGGACATTATATGGATACACTGCAGGAATCAAACATGACTTGCTGGAAATCAACCATGTATATACTTCGATGATTTGTCCAGCTACAAACACGATTTGCAGAGGATTTTCAATTGCCACGTTTGTTTACCGATGAGATTTTGATGTTTTCGAAATCTAGTCAAGACATGATGAAGGTTTTTTTTATTTTATGTGCCATGGTCACTAGTTTGATTGGATTAACCCAGATGTTTTTCAGCAATGTCTTCGATTTATGTATATAATGTATACGTACACATACAGCATACATATAATATACTGCACCGATTATTTTTGGATTCCCACTCTATACCATAATTATATACCATGTTTTCAGCATGGCATGTGTTTTTAGATTAGGATATACTTAGGCCTGGTGGGGTACAATTTCTTCCACCCAGCCTGAAGCAATTATCGTAGCTGTGTTCTTGCCAGTCAGATGCCATTCTTGCGTCTTTCACACTTTTCTATAATCACACGCTTTCAAGCACGGACCTGTAGCATGTCAAAGTCTAAACTGCACTGAAAACCACCAAGAAAATTACGCTGATTTTGACCAAACATACATATTTTGGCCGATTCGCCCGTTCAAAGCATACATGTATATATATATATATACAGATATAGATATGCATACGCATGATATACGTATTATGTCCCTACGAGACAAAATACAATGGGGGATAACTACCAATCAACAATCTCCTATTGAGGGTTTAAGCCTAAAAATTGGATAGACCCCCAAGTTCTGCTGATTCCTTAAACAGTGTCTCCACACTGAGGGGTTCTTACGGTAGGAGTAAAGGCCGGTGCTCACTCTGGGCGCCGGCATTTTTCTGAATGTTGAAGTGCATTTCGACTGCGCAGGCTCGCACAAAGTGTGTGTCCGCTTTCTGGGCTCAATCTGGGCCGCGGCATTTTTCCTGTAAATTTCCGTATAAAGTGGCTTTTGTGAAATGTTAACTTGCATTTCGACTGCGCAGGCTCGCACAAAGTGTGCGCCTAGGTTCTGGGCACGGCACTTTTCCTGTAAATTATTAAAGTGGCTCTTGTAAAATCTTGACTTGCATTTTGTGCGTGTAGGTTCTGGGTTCGGGCATTTTTCCTGTAAATTTACACACAAAGTTGCTCTTGTGACATGTTGATGTGCATTTCGACTGCGCAGGCTCGCACAAAACAAGCAGCGTGGTCTTGGGATCGGTCGTCCTCCTCCGCATCAGCATCCTCAGTATCATCATCTTCCTCCTCCTCAACCTCATCATTCTCCACATCATCCTCTTCCACCCCCTTGACATCATCATCCTCAACATCATCCACCTCCACCTCCTCTTCCGCAACATCATCCGCCTCCACCTCATCTTCCGCAACATTACCATCCTCAACACCATCATCTTTGACAGTCTCAACATCATCATCCTTAGCCCAGTCATCCTCAACATCATCATCATTCTGCACTTCATCATCTTCAACATCATTATCCTCTACATCCCGCACTGTTTGAAGTCTCTTGCCGGGATATTTTTTGATACTGGAACTAATGATACCATAAGATTTGGGGGCACCCTACTTCCAAACAAACTGTTAGATGTATTCGTCTGAACATTTGAGCATCTTGGTTACCTCTAAATTCCGGTGGTCTATCAGAGTTTTCGCAACCAAAAATGACCGAAAAGAAAACACATATCATACCTAACTTTAAAGTTTGTCGGTTTCACATGGATATGGTCCTAACCCGGAGTATAGTTTGGATACTGTATTGGATTGAAAAATGTAAAGTTTATAACATGCCAAAATGTTGACCATTTTGAGTGCCCATAGCCCTGGTTATGGAGCAAAATAACTGCTACTTCTGGATGTGAATCTGTGGTTTCCCTAAGGGTGCCCATTCCCATAGATGTGGTTGGACGCTATAATGTGGTGTAGGTGATTTAATGTATCACTGTTTTTGGCACCGAAGGGTTTCCGGCTTTTGGTTTAGTTTTATTGCTGAACCACTGATTCAGTGGTGAAACCATTGAACCAACCCAGATTGTCCCCAATCTTTGCAACCATGGTTGACAATGGTACCATGACTTTGACCCACTGCCATTGTTTCAAATCTCAGAGCTTAAAGTGTTGCTATCTAGGATATACACCTTCAAGTGAGGATAATTGGTAGTTGAAGGGTCTAGGTATACGTCTACTGTCAACCGTCCTATTTATGGTTTTTGAATCCTTACTGCGCAGGAGAAGCGCCAAGCGGCCAAAGTGGATGCCTCAACAGAGGCCCACAGGGGATGAACTCAACCATGCAGTGAACTAGTCCATGTTTTCACTTTTCAGCATAAATCACCATATCATACCAGACAAAAACTGTGATTTTATGTTTTTGTTGTTTGGAGGTGTTGGAATTGAATGTGATATTCTGTGCCTGGTGAGGATTGTTTGATATTTGTCACTGCTCATCAGGCGGATAAACTCTAAATTGAAGATTTGGAAGTATTGGAATGTTGGGAATGGGAGCATTTGTTGCTTTTATGTTTGTATACAATTGTATGTATATATATATATATTATATTATATTATATACACAAAATTGTATGAATTTATGTGAAAGTATTTGAATTTGAAAAACTAGGATTCATAGTCTTGTGGAAGGACACTGTCGTCTGATCGTGATAGTGCCTACGCATCAGGGATGGCTACACTTGCTGGTCCAACCCATCCAAAAAGAGTGACCCACCACAGAAGAAACAAGGCCTTCGATGTTCGGGGAAATATATATATATAAACATTCATATGGCAACTCGAAGAAAACTGTTTTCAAATGCTCAGGTAAGTCATGGTAAGGTCCACATACATGTGTTGGCAACATATATGTATATATAATATTTATACTTCTATTGTATTTATATATATTATATAACTGTGTATATATATAATATTGTATATATATAATATTGTATATATATAATATTGTATATATATTTTATACTAGTATTATATATTATATATTATATATACATCCAAGAGTATGTGCACTTTTCACCCCACGCATAGATGCCGGACTTTGGAGCCACCAGTTCCACTGTGGATGTCGGGACGGAGGTGCCATCTACGATTTTGACCGTCCCCCATGGGTACTAATACTATTGAAGGCATTGGGACTACTGAATAGGCTTTCCAAGGGCCTGGTAAAACCTACTGTGTTTGTCGGTTTCTTGGCATGTAACTTGCAGTAGATGTCCCTGGGTTTCCTAAAGCAACGGACCAAAATCATTGCTTTCCGAAAGGTAGGAACAATCAAATTGGATTGAATTGGAGGATCTAGTTTCTGTGTAATTCGTCCAGTCAAACATGGTTTGGAAAATGTCCCTTTTGGATGAACTTTCCCATCAAACCTCCATGACTTCAGGCATTTCTCAGCCATGTTGGAAGCCCTCGCCTTTGTCGTTAATGGATCAAAACCTTGGGGGACCCGACTCTGTTCACAACGAAATAGCTGGTAAATGGATTGGATAGCCATCCTCTGATATCCGGCATTTCATAGGTTGAGTTCTGAGCCATTCCCCATGTAATGATGGTAGCTTATGCCTATGAATATCAAGCCCCTTGATTCTGGGATACTTTGTATGTGGCCTGTTTGTCCTCCAGTCAGGCAAAGCTGTTTGGGGGTGCCAGAGGCAACGGACCCACGGTTTATGAGGCTATTCTGTTACGGTCTTTTTGATTTTCTTAGGCCCATGGATTTCCCACACAAACCCCTAGAAACACACAGAAACCCTACACAAACACCATGGATACCTACTGAAATCCCATTTAACTCCAGTCAATCCCCAAAGGTTCCCTACTCAAAACCAGCAGCCTTGGGCAGTCAGGGCCCACCACAATCCCGAATATGGGCCAAACAAGGCCACACCAACACAAACCCTAACCAACTATATAAAACCAACTAGAGCCTGCAACAACCTCACCAAAACCTAAACAGATCCGACTGAATGCTTAACAACTTAACAAATCCAACAAAAATCGCAAAAATTGGCCAAACCAAAGCAAACCCAAACACTTTAACATCAATACGTGCCTATCAAAATCCCATAAAAACTTAACAAAGATCCCACCCAAATCCCAAAAATGGGCCAACCCTCAGACAGATCCCAATAAAACCTCAGCAACCCCAAATAAACCCTAGCAAAAGACCACACAAACCTTAAAAAAACATGTTCGGGTGTGGTTGTGGACAAAACCAGCTGGCAATGTGCATTTGCCAGCCACCCCTCTGTTTTTGCGTGTGGGCATGCTGTCTTGGATCCAAGAGTTTTTCTCAATAGGAAATCAGTGGCAGGCACCCAGCGGTTCATCCATGCAAAGAATCAACACCTGCAACAAAAATCCACAAAAATACCATCAAGCACCCACAAATGTGTCTCCAGAGATGTTTCTGGATTCCTGCATGGTTTTTCCATTGGCTTTTCCCAGCTGAAGATTTCAACTCTCGAAGGCCCAGAGGCAAGATAGCCCCGATATGCAACCATCCCATAATCCCATAATCTCAGCGCAGTGATCCATTATTTTCAGCTGTTCCCACATCATAAACCCAAGATATTTCATAATATCATAAGCCCATATATCATATTTCATATCAAGTGATGAAATGATCATTTCATCATTGAAACCCCAGAATGTCCACCTATAAACCTTGGACATTGCGGCGCCAGATGACACCGCGACCTGCACCCACGCCTCAAAGGCATGCCGATTTCGGTCGTTGCTGGCACGCTGCTCCATCGTTTTGGCTAGTTCCATTGGACTCATTGGTACCACACACTGCTCCAGGAGTGTAACCAACAACATGGCAAGATTATGCAAGCATAGGGTGCAACTGGCATGAAAATGGGATGAACCATGTCCACACCAACCCAAAATATGCGATTCTTTGTTGTGAACATGTTAATGATTTATATATATATATAATATATATATATACAATTTCGTAGAAGTTTGAGCAATCTCCAGACCCCCTAACACTGACTACTGACTTGTTCAGGTACCAAACCACAATCAGAGGACACCGAAACCTCCAGAGTAAACGTATTTGCACTCTCCAGTAGCTTTTTCCATTGGTGCTGAAAGCATGGCGTGCCCTTAGTGGTCAATTGGATGGGGAAATCGTGAAACTCCCGGCCCAACAGTACGACAGCTTTGATTCATAGGTAACATCATATAAATTCATACAATATATCCATGTGATGAAACATGATGAAACAGCCTCAAGAAAGTCTGGTTCAGTAAGGGATTTACACTTCTTTGGCACCATTGCAAGGCCAACGAAGCCGTCGAAGCCTGCTTTCTCAACCGAGGTGCCAGCGGATCTGCATGTTCACATTGAGTTTTCTTTTGTTCTAGCCCAGGAGTCTTTACGTAACTATTCCAAAGTTCCAATATGTATATATATATATTATAGTATACCCAAAGCCAAATCATATCCCAAACTAGATCTTATCCCAAAAAAGATATCCCAAGCCGTGTATCTCTATCCATTTCGATATGAAAATTCCTCATCTCACCTGACCCCATGCCTGGCATGGACAATTCACAAAGTTCACCCTCTACCACTTGTATCATATATTCCATCAAAAATCCATATAATTATATCCTATAATTTACGGGTATATGATATCATGGGATATTCAAGTAATTCCCAAAGTGTGTATCAAAGTTGATCATATAATTACCACAACTACATTCCATTACTGTAAATAAATCCCAGTTAATCATATTCCAAAGTTTATAATATAGCTATTGTTAAATTCCCAAAGCGCACCACAACTACATCATAATTAACTATAACTATATCCCATAACATCCCATCACTGGTACTTATGAATTACATATCATTATCCCATCACTCATCTCATCACTGATAGTTTATCCCATCACTGCCATCACTAATCCCATCACTTCCTATTTCCCCACCTGCCAGGTGAGGGTCTCTAGATTTTATCAGAGCTGGCCTGCCCGCCTCTTGCCCACGTGAACTGGGAGCTCCCAGTGGGCGCTGCCGAATGTCAGAATAGATGCCAGAAAGAACGCCAGACCGAATGTCTGAAAAATTGCCAGATAGAATGTCAAAATGGTCCAGAAACGATGCTAGAATGAATGCCTAAAAAGATGCCAGATAGAATGTCAGAATAGATGCCAGATAGAATGCCAGGAAGAATGTCAAAGTCTTGCCGGACAGAGTGTCAGATAGAATGTCAGAATAAGACAACTATGCCATATCTACTCTTTTAACGGTATGTCAGAAACTATGTCCGAATTTCGTGAGTTTCACGGTAAAAAAATCACTCGAAGTAGAGTAATTGTCGATCTCTTGGGTATCCATTGTCCCTATCTCCAGTTGGTTGATGATTTACAGGGGTTGATATTTGTTTTATAATCATCAACCAAAGTTTGATGGACAAAATACCACCCATTAACATGGTAAAATTTGGGGATGGTTCGCGTTTTTGCCCTACGAACATTTCTCAACTATGAATGTCCTATTTTCAAATGTCCCATTTTTGAATGAATGGTTCGTATGGTTCATATGAAAATATGGATGGTTCATAACCCCTTCTTATAAACCATACTAACCATTCATTGAAAACTATTCCTATGAAAACTATGACTAATAGTTCAATAGTATGGTTCATATAAACTATTTATGTCCCATTTTCCCCCATTTTTTCATCAATTCCTGCAGGTCTGTCCTCGACAGAGGTGGCCCCGCCTGAGCCCGGAGGTGGCGTACCCCGGCACGGGCGCTGTGGGGGAAAAAGGTATGATTTAAGCATCAAAATTGATGACTCAAGGAGATTTAATGAGATTAATGGGTTTTAATTGGGTTTTAATGGTGAATTAATGGGATTCAATTGAATTTGCAGGGATTTTTCATGTTTTTTTTTGTGATTGGGATTTTCATGGAACCTAATTGGAACACAATGGTGATATAATGGGATGTCTTGGGGGTTATGGTTATAACCATGGTGAGTTCACCTCGACTTATGACTGGAACTGCGCCCCCAAGTATGGCTATAGAAAAAAACGGCTTAGTTTTCGTGGAAACATTTTCCAAAAATGGCACACGTTCTAGAAAACCTGTTTGGGTTTTCCCAAGAATCGCACGATTCCAGAGAATTATGCCGTTTTGGCCACATTGATGGGTTGATGCTTCATTGGTTTCTATGAATTCCTCAGGAATGACACGGCGCCAGGACTGCCCATTGCTGGGTGGAATTCTGGACTATTTGGCTGCTGGCAGAGTCGCTACTCGGCTGCATTCAAAGTCAAATACTCTCTGCAATGGTAATTCGATTCAAGATAGCTATGGAAAACCAACATGAATGATAGGTAAATCATCTGAAATGGGCCGTGTTCATCCATTTTCAATAGCTATGTTAAATTAGCAGAGGGTATCTGTTTGCCGCATGGTGAAGTGAGCCCCGTCATGCGAAGTCTTTTGGACTGTGCTAGCTGGGTATGGGTCAGAAATGGTGAAACCTGGGTACTCTTTACCCCTTTTACTCAAAATGTGTCATTTTCTGGTGAATTTGACTAAGGGATACCAAGGGTTGCCAAGGGTACCAGCATGTTGCCTAGTCAGCTCCATAAATCCTGAGGATTTGGCCATGCAATGCATCTTTAGCGTTGGCGATGAACAGACTCTCAGGTCTGTGCTTCAACGTCAGGGTCTGAGGAGAAAGCATGGTATGTCGAATCGGCACCAGCACTTTAGATACTGCAGTTTGCCTACCCAAGACACCCAGTACATTTGTCTATATATATAATATTATATATAATATATTATGATTATACATAATTATATATATATATGTATGTATAATTATATATGTAAATGTATATATGTATACATATACATGATTTGTTTGATCGAATCGCGACAACAGCTGCGTATTTAGGTTCTTCTCCATCTTTTGAAAAGTTGGTAAATTAGTGCAGAATTATGGCTTAACCAAAAAATAGGTTGGTTTGGAAACAGTTGTTTCTTTGTATTGCTTTGCGCGTATATTTTTCAAAACCATTCAAAACCAGTATTTTCACAGTGCAAAAAACGTTTGCGCATTTTGCTATGTCTGCCTTTAAAAGTATGTGGAATTCTCGGCAAACATTGGCACTAGTTGGGTGCGGAACAGTACCACAGGAGAAGGCATTCCAGATATTATGGTTGGACCTTCAGATAGCATCCATAGCGGGAAGACGTTTGCCCGATGGGTGGGCTACAATGAGCTACATGCATGCGCGAGTCGCGAGTCGGATACCAGTTACTCAATGATCAGAAACTGTTGTGAATTCAGCTGTATCAATGGGAATTTCCTAAAATGGAGGTACTGTACCATATAAGGCCATATTTTGTGGTGATATTCACTTACATAGGCCTCAAAAATAGGCCTTATATATGGTAGGTACCTCCATTTTAGGTTTGTCAATGCACACAGCCTCACTGGCGTCTGACAGTGAATATGAGACTTGATCTGAGAAACATTTCCACATTCCTCCCTTGAAAGCACAAGTTTGGCTGTTTACACTGTAGGGATAAAACTTACTCATCCTTCATGTCTGTTCGTCATGAAGCAAATTTACCAAATTCCCCCAGTCACTTTTGAGCATTGATTATTCATGATATTTCATGATCATTCAATATTTGGGGCATATCTCCTGTTGAGCCATGCCAATGTGTCGTCATGATATTCTTCATACCCCCATGGGCCCCATGATGCGTCTGATCCGGTCGCGAGTTGTGAGCCCAGGTTTAGACAGTGGCGAAGTTTGGTTGCAGCTGCCCGGAGCATGTGGAAGATTGCAACTTCAGATGACTCATGAACATCGCACAAGCAACATGTTGGGTCAACCGTAAGGGTTTGCCGAAGCAAACAAGGTTTCTGAGCTCGTGACCATTGGGTGGGGGGGGTTGGGGGGTGGGGGGGAGTAATAACGTCCAGGCAGCTTGCGTTCCATAGAACTCATTATCCAACATTGGAATAGCTGTCCGTGGGGTGTGGGGGGGTGGGGGGGGTTGGGGGGTGGGGTGAAGAGGGGCCCTAGCGTCTACTTCAAGATCAGCTAAGGCGTCTTCCCCAATGACAGCACTATTTTACTCTCAGCCTGTTGCCGGTCAGTGCTTGTCCACAGGGTTACTCTATATACCTCTTGAGCCTTGAAGGGCGCATATAAGTGTGCCCAATACTCATGCATGTACCTCTGTAGGTTTTAGGTCGAAACAAAAACATGGGGGGGGCGTAATAACGTTCGAACAATTCATCGAACAATAGCACCAAACATTCGAACAGTTCATCGAAACTCAACATGGCTCCGAAGGAAATCTAATTTTCCTGTTCCAATAAAACACACAACTTTATTCTTCTTTCCAACAAATCACAAGTTCAAAAATCCTGCTAATTTTTCCGCAGGATCCCGCGAAAAAATCTTGTTCGCAAAACATGAACCTGGTTCAAACAATCATCCCTTATCATGCAAACATCTTGCAAATGCTAATGTGAAACCAATGAAAAACACCGAAAATACCATGAAATTTCCTCCTACTAAACGGCTGCGGATGGACATACATGATCTTAACATATGTTACCCTTCTTGCAAACTCATTCCGACTCACGGCAAACCCCCCGGCAAACCCAACATGTTGGAACATGGTTTAAAGCAATCAGAGATAGAAAGATGGTATCTGGAAATTCTGGGAAAAACGTCATCTATACCATCCTGGAAATACTTGTCTTTTCTTTTGGGGTTACTGCAGTTGAAAAATTGGAGAAACTAAGATACAGCAATGATGATTTGTTGGTATTGGTACTTGATTTTCAGACCAAATCACAGCAGTCTTGGGTATGTGGCCGTCATCATTCCTGCAATCGCAGCATGGCATGGTTTGTAGTCGGGATGACGCCTTCATATGTTGGAAGAACCCAGATAGATATAGCAATGTGGTCCCCCCCACGGGCCCGCATCGAAGCTGGTGATCCCTGCCTTCATATTGACTTGATGATAAACCAGCTTAGCTCATAAAATGGTGTCCTTCATGAACTTTATTGTATTGGAATGTCACCAATTTGAAACACAGATTTTCCCTTCCGCCAGTCATACCGTGACCTATCTGGAGTCTATGGATTTGTTTGAACATTGGAATACCAGGATACTCCAAAAAACTGTGGTTTATCTGTTCAACTTGCATACGTAGATTATATGTTGCGTATGTATGGGTGTATTGAGATATCGCCTATTTTGACACACATACCTGTATGATAGAACTACGACTTCCTGTTTAGCCCTTTGATCCATGAAATATCGCTAAACCTGGCACCCTAGCCGGAATAGCGTTTTCAGAGTTTTCAGAGTTTTCACCATGTCCGACTCAGCAGACCACCATTTGGTGAGTTTTTTCACGATCCATTACATCAATTATTGGATGGTCAGAGTCATTGCTCGCAAAACTGACCAGTTTAGTAGTTTAGTTTTTTTTTGATGAACAGCCCCATCGATCACAGGAACAAGCCCCCGAAACGATGGTCAGCTGGGCTAAGGATTTGATTGTACTATGGTGCAATTCTGACTACTGCATACCTAGAGCATCATTTTTCAAGCTTCAACATGTCTATAGTAAACCTATGTAAACCTCTTATGTGTGTTAAACAGTTGTGAACCCCATATAGTATTTATACGATTTTATACGTGTATAAATATATATATACATACATGTTCCAAAATACCAATCTTCATGGCTCCAAACAGAGGGTCTACGTTGACCAATGGAAAGCATGATCCTACAAGGTGGGTTCCCCATAGTTTGGTTCACTATTTTTTTGTGGGGAAGATAGAACTACAGTCAGATGTGTTAGATAAATGGTTATGTATATATATATGTTGGACATAGTTAGATATACTTAGATGTATACTTAGATATAGTTAGATATACTTAGATATAGTTAGATATAGTTAGATATAGTTAGATATAGTTCGATATGATATATATATATATATTTATTTATTTATAATACAACATATGTATATATATATATATGAATATATACCTGTAGTTAGATAGGATTGCAAACCAACAAACATAACTTGAGGGACCCCGCTGCACCGAGGCTACCGAGCCCGGAGGCAAAGCACCTCGCAGGGGGACCAAGGTTTTTATACAGTGACAAAATCAATTTGCAGTTGCCCACGTATAGTACTACAGATATGCATACATACATGTAGTATATGTTTTTGCTGTAATATATATATATATATACACATGTATGTGTATATATATAATGCATTATACATGAAGTTATGTATATATCAAGATTTGTCATGTATGAATATGCAAAATATATACTTGTATGAATTCGTACAGTCTTTTATTTATGATGTAGTGTTATCAGTGTTATACAGTGTTATCAGTATAGACACATCGTGTACACAAGATACAATCATATTGCATACATTTGCACATATATATATATATATACATACGGTTACATATCCCATATATTGCGCTCATGAATGAATCTTCAGACTGGGATTGACAAGCTCGGAAGGGGTGGCCGCACTGGGGTACAGCTCAACATACTGGGTACACCTTGGATGGTTGCAGGGATGGAGCTAGTAACAAGTGGTTACTGGGATGTTTCATTTGTTGTTGCCAATGATTGAACATCATTGAGTGTAGATGTGGTATGGGCAATTGTGTATGGGAAACCACACCTTCTGATGAATGGGAACATATTTTATATATACATATATATATATATACAGTACATAAAAATAACGGATTTTCCATTGGATTTCCCAGCGCCATGTGATTTTCATTGGAGGCTAGTCCAAATCACCGAAATCGCCAGGTGAAGCTCCTGGTTGCCTTGATCTGCAGAGATCCTTACAGCAGGGTTCCAAGATCCCCTTGGAACCTGGGTCAGTGAGAATCAGACCTGAACCAAGACAGCCTTAGTACAGCAAGGTCAAAGTGAAGTAATGCAAGATATGGTTTCATGATGTTTCATCTGTCCCCAGTAGAACCTTCGCGACAAGAATCAAATCATAGGGACTTAAAAATGGACCAAATATACCAAGTATACTGCATGAATGCCGTTTCGGCACATGAGTCTTTGGCTCGGATTTCGCGAAAGCTCGCTGTATGCCAGATGCATAAATCTAAGGTTCTGCTGCCAAAGAGGCATGCCCATGGTTCGAAGCTCAGGAGGAAATCCGCCAAGAGCTGTGGCAAAGGTGGTGGTACCATGCCATGTTCAGGTGATGTTTACCCTCTGGTAATCCAACATGGCCAGAGGGAAATTCCTATCAAAAAACGGACATTACAATGGGAACATCATCTATAAATGGATAAATGGGTGATTTTCCATTGCCATGTTTGATTGCCGGAGGGTCAGAGGGAAACTTTTTGTTTGCATTATATGGAGGGAATCTGATACACAGCTGTCCAGCTGGTACCTCACTTGTTCGATTAGCCACAGTTACATGAAAAGGGATCGTTACATAAAGACAATGCTTGCCATGATCCAGAGTTGGCTTATGTACTTTATGTACCAATATTGGGTGATAGTTATCAATTCATAGGGATTTATTTAACCATTATGACAGGCTTGCACTTTAAGATTGATAACCATCAACCATATACCATCTTTTGACCATCTTTTGACCATGACACTGCTATGAAGCACCAGTTGGTCAATGCGGCACATGGCATCGACCGCTGCATAGCAACGTGAAGAGCTCAGGCTCGAGACATTTCTACGATCTCCATACCAAGCTCTGTTGCCATCCGAGGAGCCGGGTAAAACGCCGCTGGGCTCTGTTGGGTTGTCTTGGGGATCATATTTTTTTGTCAACAAAAACCCAATCTGGCGGAACATCAAGTGGTTGAGTTCTTTCATTTCGTCAATTTGGTGTTGAAATTCGCAATTTGGTTTGCAACTCGCAGGTGTATTTTTCGGGCAGTTCATGAGTCCAGTTCGGGCAGTTTTCGCATGTCTCATGGATTGACGCATGGCCACTGGGTGAGTTTTTTGCACTGGGGGGAAGAACGGTGGATGATTCACGAGGCACTAAAAGATGATTCGTTCGGGTATGTCCAATGTTTTTGTTGAGTAATGGGGTCACACCTAGTCTTTTTATACTTTTTTGGGCATTTTGCTTGAGTAGATGTGTAATGATACATTTCTGACTGGGGCCACCTAGTGCTATCCAATGACATTTTTCTGGTGTCAGTAGGTATTTTTCTGTTCAGAAATCATACCATGGACCCACGCCCCGTCTGTAGTAAGGACAGCCAAAATGTTATAGCAAAAATGGAGATATGGTGACAACTACATACTCATACTCGAATCACACTTCATAAAGTACAGTACTTCATCACCACCGGTGCCACCATTTCACATCATTGTGCCCGTCCATGGCAGATGATATCATGGTTATTCAACCAACCCCCCAAACAAAGGTCATTTACCCCCCGAGAGAATCAGGGATATCAGGATTTATTAAGGGCGGTTAATGATATCTCTGGATAGTTACGGATATCTAGGCTTGATTCTATAGGTATAGTACTTGCTGCATCTTGCTGCAACGATGTAGTAAATGAAGGGATGATGATCATTAGATCTATTCTTTTCTGGGAGCAACTTCAATACCAACAGCCATCATTTTCACGCCGTGAGGAGCTGCCAAATTTGCAGGGCGCTTTGTTTAGCCTTTCCTCGGTACGCGCGTGACGTCGTTTTCCAGTCGTGGGGCGGATGGCTGACTGAAGAGTGCCTGGTGGTGACACATCCCCTGGTTATTTCACATAGCTATGATGTATAGAGGATTTTTGATGACTTACCTTTTTCGGAAATGATGATTTTCCATGGCTACAGAGGGTAATATGTGTGAGATTAAAATTGTTGATAATTCGTTCATGAAAGAATCTGCCTGTTCATGGTCCTACAGGAGGCATCCACATTGGGATTCTATTTTGCAGGAGCCGCGTACACAATTTTAGATGTCAATGAGGGGGTTCCCAAGTTGGGGTCGGAGTGAGCATATGTGGTACAGGGTTTACAGAGATTTCTGAATGTTAACATGGTGCCCTCCTCAACGTTTGGAAGGAGTTGTTTTGTTTCCATTCGCCCGCATTCTACTGAAGGCTACTGATCATGAGTGAAAGATGACTTCACATGGATGGTTTGAAATCATTGTTCCTTCCTGAGACATTCATTTCTATACATAGTAATTTGATTCAATGACATAACTTTATTGTTCCATAATTGCATATGTGTGTTTATATTTACAATTATAAGTGTCATCTTGTAAGTTTAGATCCTTCTATTCATATATCAAAACATGCTCACATATCACGATTTCAGCAACATGTCACGCACACACACACACATCACACTGCAGTCATTTTTTCACAACTTCCGTTTGAGCACTGACCAAAACCCCTGATGTGTTTTTTTGTACGAGTTTTTGTACGAACACGTATGTATCACCTGGTGTACATGTGGGGTTTTCATGAACTGGGAATTCAGTTCTCAACCAGAATACAGGTGCATGTGCATTCATCCCCCCAAACAAGAAAGGTGAAAGGTTCAACAAAAGACGCTTAAGATTTGCCCTTATAAATTACTGGGAGAATCACCGACCTGGGGATTTGCCCATTTTAATCATTAAATATCCAATAAAAACTTCCAGTATGGTTGGTTCATGCTGCTTCTATACACCTATGTTTGTTGGTTTAATCACAACTAATAGCAAATATCTAGATGGTTAGATTATGGAAAAAAACACATAGATGCCAGATATTTTTGATACTTAAATCATATTAAATCCCTACCCCCAGAAGTTCTCCTTCCTTTTTACTGGTCCCTGACAGGTGGGTGGCATGTTGGGCCCCATGGCGGCACGAATTTATTTCCACCTCTTTCAGCAGGCGAAGGCACGGTGCTTGTAGCGGTTGTGGGACGTTGACTCTAAACACACAAAGGAAGTGGAAAACACTAAAAAAAATGCATATCAACCAGCTCTTGAAATTATGATATATAATTATATATTATATTATATATATATTATATATTATATATATATTAGATATATTATATTATATATAATATATGTATACACCCTGATAATTTCACATAGCTATTGAAATTGCCATTTATAGTTGATTTACCCATTCAAAGTGACTATTTTCCACAGCTATGTTTGTTTACCAGAGGGTACCTGATTATTAGCAGCTTTGTAAATGGGTAGAACCACAATGGGGATGCAATGGGTATGTACCATTTTATATAGATGTTCGATGAGTCGATGATCATGGTCGTTATCAACAAATTGACCTAACATCAAATGCTGAGTAGAAAATTAGATACTTTAGTCAAAGATTTTGAGTTGCCAGATGCTTTGCGACCTAAAGTGGATAACAAAACGGACCCACACATGGCTATTTTTTCCACTGTTTAACCATTCGATTGTGGTCAAACAATTGAAATCAACATCGATTTTAACCAGTTCGAGTTGGTTATAACATGCATTATTATATGGATAAATGGACCCACATTTTTTTTCAATTGACCTTCTGGTCATTTAAGACTGCTGTCTGTAGAGTCCTGTAGACTGGATATGCTTGGCTGATCTTAATGGACAAACATTGTTGGGTGACTGGCAGATATCGAAGCAACCGTGTATGTTGTTTGTTCAGAATCGGTTTAGTGATGTTTAGTGATGTTTAATGATGACTAATCATGTTTAATGACATTTAATGGTGCTTAATGATGTTTAATGATGTTCAATGATGTTCAATGATGTTGTTTAATGATGTTTAATGTGTTTCATGTTTTGCTTCTCCGTCCCTATTTGATTTGGCAAATTTGGGTTTGAACTCCAGAATGATTCCTCTGTTTGGTACGGGTCAAAACTGTCCGAAACCCCTTGCGTTAAGCATTGTCCCATGATATTGATATATGGCAAGGCATGTTCTAAGATTTTTCCCAAGATATGTCTTAAGATTATCATTGTCCATGTTATTTCCCAAATATTCCCAGATCATTTCCTCAGATACCATGCACCCCATGATATCCCCTCAGGCCCCGCAGAATGAGCAGTTTCGTGGAAGGCGTGGATCATAGACTGCCATAGATGCCACGTAACTATATAGCCACAATACTGACAATACATATATATATATATGATTATATATGTAATACATCATGCACTGCACTTACAGTAACTTATGAATATAAATATATATATATATATGCCACACTGCATGCAAACACAATGTATATACTGTATGTGTGTATATATATATATACGTTAGTAACCGTTAGTATTAGGTATGAATGCATGATTTACCTCGCTATCATATTGTATCAGTTCATGGAAAGGCAATGACCCTACATTGCAGGCACTAGAAGCAGAAACCAGACATGCTCGAAAATCACCTCCCAGCCAGCTCCAGGACCTTTGCGACATACGCTTGAAGGCACACCGTGACTCAACGGCGATCCTTGCAGTTGCTAAAAGTGGATGGGCTGGAGAGCTACAAACGAATTGCTTCATGTACCTTGAATACAGAACGGTATACTTTTTGTTCATATATATATAATTATATGTATATATACATACACATATGTACAGGTTTGTGTACATACACACTTGTCATTTTTTTGTGAACTTGTATGACCAGTTTGACGGGCAATTGTGGGATTTCCCCCCAGTTTTGGGGATACCTTAAGAACTGATTCGCATTGTGCACGCCTCCCTATGTTTTTGTTTCGCCAGATTTGCTTGATATAAGCCTTGGTTTGTTTCGGTGGCAGAAACAACTAGAAGTTGGTAGTTGTGCCTGCCAATGCCCTTCTGCTCGCATGGTTTCCAGACCAAGAGGCCCCACTGTGTGGACAAGACGTCCTGCAAACTGTGTGGTAGAGCCTTTGTACAAATGCCATGTAGTTGCGCAAAGTGCGCAGTACGGCAGAGCTTGCGAATGTTGACGATGAAAACCACTTGTCCATTTGTCCATATTTCCCACAGCCGCTGCAATCAAACACATAGTTTTTCCATCCACGTCCCATCTTATTCAGGATACACTTAGTCTTCACTTATATCGTTACCATCACAATCATTACAGTGCTTCAGTTTACAATATTCGAAATTATCAACTGACATATGTATATATATATATATATGCACGTAATTATATATACATACACAGGATTGTGGTGACAGAAATTTCATCCTCACTGAATATACCATCCCCTCAACCAAAACAGACCTTGAGAACAACCAATCCCAAGCGGAAAGTAGTCTTCAACCACCCTATTTGGTAGGGTCTATGTTACTTGAAGGGATAGTGTATATATCCGTATAATTCCGTATATACATATTCCATTCCATCTCTTCTTCTAGTGGTGTCATTCCCACTTTTGTTGGCATAGTCCGTGTTATCCAGTTGACCAGTGGACGAATGGGTTTGTCTGAGCATTGGGTACCATTAAATTTTCAGCTTAGTTATCATGCCCTCCATTGAAATTGGGGTCCCCAATGAAATTAATCTCCAGTAATCAAACGTGGCAATGGACAATTCACCATTTATAGATGACTATTATCCCATTAAAACCTCTATTTATGGGTGATTTTCACTTGCCATGTTTGATTACCAGTTTGGGTCATTTCAAGAAGAACAATCGTTGACCAAGCCGCGTTGTTTCAACCAGTCCGAAGCAAGTAGGTGTCTTCACAAGGACACTTGGCTCATCATGTTCCCTACTGTGGATGGAAGAAATCCTGCACCACTTAATGGATGCTTTCTCCCATTATTTTTAGGGTTTGAACCATCCAAGGTGGTGCAGGATTTCTTCCATCCACAGTATTATCATATTCTCATGAAAGGATAGGTTTCATCCCCTGCCTTGGCGGAACTCGGCGTCACCTCCGAAGTTTCCATCCTTGCTTTTACATGTTTTTGCCATGAGCCAAGCGGCAGGGGGTGGGAATGATGTCAATACCCCTTTACATTCCATAAACTGGTTCTTTTAAGCCTTGTTGCTTCTATAAATTCTTCACCCTCTGGCTTTTACATGTTTTTACGACAAAATCTCGGTCCAATCTCCATTGAAAAATATGGATATCAGTAGATATCATTAGAATTCATTATAGATATCTATAGATTTTTCCTATACTATAGATATACTATACAATCTATAGATATCATTACTATATCATTACTATAGTAAGATTTTCCTCAGTGCCCCCTCTCGGTCTCTCCAGGTGCTTGTGGATCGGCACTGGCGGTGGACGCGAAGACCTGCGCTTTCTGACGGAGGGCGGCTTCGATGGCGCGTACGCGACGGAGAGTGGGAGCGCCATTTCATGGCAGCTACGTTCAATTTCCCCTGGTGACATGAAAGATACCCTCTGGTTATTTAACGTAGCCATGGAAAATGGCCCATCTATAGATGGTTTACCCATTATAAATGGTGATTTTCCATGGCTATGTTAAATAACCAGATCACGAAAGGTAGCTCCAGAGGGGCTACCTTGAGTTTTACTTTACGAAGTAAAGGGGAGGGCGGCCAGCCCCGTTACCTGATTCTTCAGGAGATTGCTAGTCATTTTAGTACCCCCCCCCTCCTCCACACCTCCCACGCACCCTAAGAGCAGACTCAAAACATTGTAATTTACAGTATTTTTGTTCTTTTCGGATCAAGAAACCACATTTTGCTACATGGTGAAACCTCCGTAAATACCAGTGTTTTTGCTAGGTGCTGGCCAAAAAACACTGTAAATACCGTGCTTTTTACTACCAGAGGCAAAAAACATCGTAAATACCGTGGTTTTGGGCTTCCGACCCGCCAAAAACATTGGTATTTACGGTGTTTTTTGCTCCGAGCGATGCAAAAACACGCGAAAACACCACCGATTTGACGATTTTCGGCCACTACGGAACCGAGCAAAAACGCTGCAGGGGTAACACCAACACCGACAAGAACAACACCAACAGCAACAGCAACAGCAACAGCAACAACAACAACAACAACGACGACGACAACAACAACAACAACAACAACAACAACAACAACAACAACAACAACAACGCACAACGCACAACGCACAACGCACAACGCACAACGCACAAAGCACAACGCACAACGCACAACGCACAACGCACATCACACAACACACAAAACACACAAAACACACAACACACACAACACACACACACACACAACACACACACACACAACACACAACACACAACACACACAACACACACACAACACACATACAACACACACACACACAACACACACACACACAACACACACAACACACGCAACACACACACACACAACACACACACACACAACACACACACACACACACACAACACACACAACGCACACAATACACACACACACAACACACACAACACACACAACACACACAACACACAACAACACATAACAACACACCACAACGCACAACAACACACCACAACACACAACAACACACAACAACCACAACAACCACAACAACCACAACAACCACAACAACCACAACAACTACAACAACAACGAATGACAACAATAACAACAACAACAACAACACACAACAACACACAACAACAACAACAAACAACAACACAACAACACACAACAACACACAACAACACACAACAACACACAACAACACACAAACAACACACAACAACACACAACAACACACAACAACAACAACAACAACAACAACACACACACAACAACAACAACAACAACAACACACAACAACAACAACACACAACAACAACACAACAACAACACACAACAACACACAACAACACACAACAACACACACACAACACACAACAACACACAACAACACAGCACACACACACCACACACACACACAACACACACACAACAACACACACAACAACACAACAACACACAACAACACACAACAACACACAACAACACACAACAACACACAACAACACACAACAACACACCACAACACACCACAACACACAACAACACACAACAACACACAACAACACACAACAACAACAACAACAACAACAACAACAACGAACAACAACAACAACAACAACAATCAACAACAACAACAACAACACCATCAGCAGCAGCAGCACAACAACAACAACAGCAACAACAACAACAACAACACGAACACAAACAATACCAACACCAACAACACGACCAACAACACCAACACCACCAACAAACCCAACCACACCAACAACACAAACAACACTAACAACACCAGAAACACTACCACCACCAACAACACCAACAACACCAATACCAACAACACCAACAACACCAACACCACCAGCACCACCAACACCACCAACACCACAACCGCCACCAACCCCAACCACATCGCCGAAGCCTTTCAGTCGCTTTTACCAGACTCCCCTTCATATTTTTGGAAAGAAACTGGCCGCGTCGCTTTTACCAGACTCCACTTTATGTTTTTTCCCTGCCCTCTCCCCTTCATTTTTTCTTCGGTTCCTTTCTTGCTTACCTACCTTTCGTGTTCCCCCTCTCAAGTGGTAATTATTAATTGCAATGAACTACGTATGTTTTATGATTGATCTTATATACACATGATATATATGTATAATTATTCATGTAACTGAGTAATTGTGAACGTAGATGTATGAAATATGTTTAACATGTGTTTCATGTTTTGTCCCATACTGAGGTGGCAACAATCCACAATTAACATGTGTTGCTACATGTTGCTACCCCTTTCTGAACAAATAATTTGAATTGTTTATTAACTTCCCCTTGTCTTCATGAGGGATCAAATCCCCTACCTCCTCTAAACTTCAGTTGACTTCCGGCACGGTTCAAATGTAGGGTTCAGTTGGCTGCCGGCACGATCAAACGTAGGGCTCGCAGCGAACATGTTTTAAACATGTTCCCTCCTAACCCCACATTGGCCAATGTTCATCATATCCAAATACTTGTCCCCAGATGTAGAAAAATTCTGGCTATACACAGCGATTTTGACTTTGTTTTCCGGAGATAGGTTTTAGAGTTTTTGGTTTTGGGGTTTGGCAATATGTTTTTTCAAAAACGCCGGCCCCAGGCAGGGATTTGAGCATGTCAGCGGGTATGTGGGAATGGACCACCGGCAAGTGTAGGGTTTGCGGTGAACATAGTTAACCCTGTCTATAAACGCAAGTGCTTAAACATATCCACCATAAATATCCATAAATCCCAACTCAGCCTATCCAACCTACCCTAGCCATTCGTTGAAAAACGTCAGCTGGTGAAGCCCAATTGGGTCGGCGGTTTCCAGGTACACCTATTTCGCAGCCGAGGGTTTTACACCTGGTCCTCCCGGCATGTTTTCCGAATCGCAAGTCCTAACTAGAGAATGCCATTGTGATTGGTTTGCATATATATATATATATTTACATATAATTATAATATATATTGTACACTAGTATAGTACACATTACACCTATGTGTGTATATATATATACACATGCATTACACCTGCATATATGTTTGATATACGTACATTATGTATTTATAATTTTATATGCATAGATAGGATTACTTGAAGATGACCATGGAGTTGGTTCCAGCCATGATGATCACCTTAGATCTACCGGTCCTCATAGCTCAAGTGAAAGGTTACCTTCTTTATCCGCAGGCTTTGCGAATGGTTCCAAGAGTCTGGAACCACTTCTACAAGGTGGGCCCAATAGTTATTGGGGTGTGGCCCCTGAGGCTCCAACACCAAGAGTTGGCAAGACGTCTCCGAGCAGGGGCTCCGAGGGCCGGAGTTGGAAATCCCTTGCAATGCGGGGCCCCAGTTCGCTAGCTAAGTTGGTAACTATAGGTGAACTAGGGTTTATGGATGTTGCATCGATCGTTAGACGGGATGGAAAACTAACAAACATGACTCGGAGGCCCAGATTGTGGAAATGGATGACAATCCAGTGGAAATGGGGGGATATCGACCAGCCATCCGTTGAGGACACTGTTGCAGGTAAGGGCAACAGTCCTGACAGTGGATACACTCCCATGTCCTCAAACATGGCTGGCTGGGAAACCCTCTATAAATGGATGCTTTAATGGGTAAGGCACTTAACTAAATAGACGAGACTCATAGAATGTTCCATTGCCATGTTTGATTAACAAAGGGTAGGCTTAATAATGCCGCCTCCAAACGTAGGGAATCGTATGGAATCGCTGAATTTCTGAATCCGCAACTTTTGGCTACGACCGGTTCGGCAGAGGCGCTTGAAAAAGATTGGCAAGATCTTCGTCCCATCCGTGGGACCTGGGTCTCTTGGCTTTTTCAGGGACATGGGTCACCTGGTTTGATCATGTCGAGATGCATGGGACCGCATGATTGATGTGGGTTTATATAATGATTATATACTCATTACATCTAATCAGTAGTTTTGGTTACCCAGTTGTGACCTATCACCATTTGTTTGAATAAAACATGTGGACATTGTGTACAGCATTTGAGAGCATGTTTTTGCTTTGACATGTTCTTTGCGCATTGACAAACCAACGGGACTGGATCACCATATTCATGCCATTCCCTTTTGAGTCTCAAAACCTATAAAGTTGTTTGAAACCACTAGGTGATTGGGGTGTTCCAAAATTGAGGGGTTGTTTTTCCCTGGCTCAGCTCCTTTTGGCATTTTTTGTTTTGCTGTATACAATACATACATGCATCTATGTTATGTATGTATATGTTATATAATACACACAGAAAGCACAGTAAATGGCAGAAGTGACTCAACGATCAGTGAATGTTGGTGGTTGAGTCCCCCGCGAAGGGGCCACAGATCTGGATGATACCCTCCGGTGTCCTCGAACATGGCAATGTCAAGAAAATCTACATTGATCATATTCCCATCTAGAAACCTCCATTTATCTCCATTTATCATCATTCATAGGGGATTTTCCCATATGTTCCATGGTTTTCGCATGGTTTTCCCATGGTTTTCCCATGGTTTTCCCATCTATAAACCTCCATGGATCGGAGATTTCCCAGCCCAGGTATGACGATACCCGGATTCGACCCTGGAACAAGCACAACATTCGCCTCCGTAAAGACGGAGCGTCGCTTGGCGTTCCGGGGTGAACAACGTCCTGGTTTCGTGGGGGTTACATGTTTTTTTGCGTATCTTTTTGTTTTTACGTGTGCTTGTAATATCTTATAATATCATATAATATCATATAATTAATATCATATAATTTATTACGCTATATTATAATATATTATAGTATCTTATAACCATACGTCATTCGCAGCTATATATGTTATAAGTTATTTTATAACACGTCATAAAAAGTGACAAAACAGTGCTGTTGTGGGAACCCTGTAGACCAACGAGTACAAGAGCAGGACGGCGATATGAATGCTGATCACCGGGGGTAAACAGACTGGTGAATGGTCGGTGAATGACTTATTGTTGGTGTGCCACATGCCATGTCTGAAAATGGTGGCCTTCACCCCATAAAATGGCTAATATTAGTAGGTAAAATGATGATCAATGGCTGGAATGGGATGCCCAATTATCTCCAGGTTTTGCAGTGATACACAGCTAACATTGGCTATGTTTTGTTTAAGCAAGGCTATCATGAGTAGCCATGAGTAGCCTAGATCCCCTTTGAATCAATAAGAATCATGTGAATCTTGGCTCTCAAGGCTTCGAAGCAGGTATGAATCCTACATGGTACTCCACCACTACATCCACCCAGATTTCCGAAAACTCCAGGAGCTTCAAAATCTGCTGTTTCTTTTCAGTTTTAACTAGTTAAACACCTAAACGTTGGGATATCTGGCGAACTTCGCGGCCAGGTCCTACGATAGGATGTGGTCAGCGGCTCTGAGAAGCATCTGGGCTAAGCGTCTAGTTGAATTTGTTGGCCAAAAATTGATAGCATGATCATTAGTGACAATTCCACCACATGTGACATGTCATTCTGCTTGGGACTGCAATGTGAATTCTTATCTCTCACTATCCAATGACCATCGCATAGAAGTTGCGTGATTTCAGTTGCGAAATGACATTGCACACCTTGGCTTGCCATTTCAATAGGTATACGGATACGGCTGAGAATTGGAGTACAAAATGAACCCACCAAATATGCAAGTTCTTGGATTTGTTTGGTCTATCATATCAAAATTAGGCTCAAGCATGTTTGAGCCATACCCATAAAATATAGTCAAACCAACCGTGCTGTAAAGATTCGAAATTTGACGTACCACTGGGGAAGATGTTCACCAAATGAAACCGATGATTTGCTACAGGTTTAGCAGGTGGCCTGGATGGTGAACCCTCCCTTTGTATGTCTGTGTCTAGTATGTATGAATATATTGATCTATACAATACATACGCGCGTGTGTATATAGAAAATGTAGATATATGCGTATTATTGTAATAAACTATAAACGATAACTCACATAAATATGTGTATATAATTATATATATACATATTTACACACAGATACATATTTATATATATATAATACTATACACTACACGGAAGTTTAAGGACTGACACCTCCCGCTAAGGTCGACCACACGCCATATCAGCCGCTTGATGAACGGCAGGGAGGAGGGTTTTTGGAATCAGTTGACGTCGTCGACTCCGCAATTGGTTTGACGTGGTATATTGTGGACTCAAGCAACAAACATGGTGGTATACTGGGGTTATAATGGGATATGTATATATAATATACATATATATATATATGTATATATATATATTGATTGACATCTATATATATATTAATTGATATATATATATATATTAATTGATATATATATATTAATTGATATATATATATATATATACACATCACATGTATATATATATATATATTGTAGATAATCAAGATGATATGATATTTGGAAAATGGTGTACAAAAAAAGCATTGGATTGTCATCAATGATGTTCTCAATTCGAAAAATGGTCATTTAGAAGGTAGACCCCCATTTTCCGAGCCATTTGGGATCAAGTCCTTCAGGTACACCATCTTCATTTTGGGGCATGGTTCTTCCTAAGAATGGTTCCAAACGATTACTTTTTCAGGGAATTGGTTGAAGGGAACATTTGCAAGAAAACATGTTTTTTGTATGTTGTTGTATGGATATTCCCATAAACCACCCAGTGAATAGCCAAAAACAAACCGAATCCAACGACCAGGTAAGACATCTGAGAATCTCGGGCCTCAGGTCACATCTTACAACGAGTGGGGTGAAGGAACGCAGATTGAACCCGCGATGAAACATCGGAGTGCGAAAGGCCTGCGTTTGCTTGTGAAAGTTACGGGACATTTCCGCACAATTTTTGATTCAACTTGATTCAACCACCAAGAAAGATCTATACTAAGAGGACTTCAGCATCCAAGGAGATTTAAAGCATGGAACATCACTGTGGTGATCTGCCCCTGGGGAGATGACAGTCTGTCGTGGTTATGGATATCCCCGTGCTGCAACCGCCAGACAAATGTTGGGGTATTCCTATGTCCAGACAAAGCCATATACTGTCCACCACACATGAGTACATGTTGCATCGAAGTATGGTATGTTCGTATGTACTCTGGTGCATGATGTGTCTAGACTCTAAACATGCAAATATTTGATCAAGGTGTTCCATTTGCAATCTACTGTTGAAAAATGTTGAAATTGACAACACAAGTGGCGTTTGGGATGGGTGATGGGTGTGGCATGTTACGCATGTTACGCACCATCCACCGGAACACCACCCAAGATATCCTCAAGTCAGATGACATAGCCTCCGGGTGGCCAGATGTTGTACTGGCCCCAAATGACATAGGAAAAGTGTGATAGGTCGAAACAAAAAAATTGGCCATGACATATGTCCAAAATCTTTCAGGCAAGATATCACGTCCCCCCAAAACGCCAAAAGATCCTGCAAAACATGCTATTTCGCCCCTCAGATGTGAAATCATCAGATTTCGGCTGGGATAGGGACTCCAAGATTAGCACTCAGAAGCTGCAAAGGCCTGATTGATTTATACGAATTTGTGAAATCTTGTGAAATCTATGCATGTCCCCAGACCTCATGACATGGCACCTTGAGCTTCCAATAATACCAGAGTGGGAGATTGACCGCCTAAGCAAAAGAATGGAAATGAAAGGGACAAAAAAAGAGTAACAGAAAGGGAGAAAACACGTAAAAAATGGCAACTGAAAAGGTGATTGAAGAAGATGGACGTAACGTGACGTAAATGTAAGGTGTATTTTTGCAGGCTCAAAGTGTCATGTCCCGAGGTTTGGGGACATGCATTGATGTCAGGTGCTGTTTCATGGAAGGGAATAAAAGGAAATGCTGGGGAACATGACAGGAAAACAGCGCTCGGCACAAATCCGCGTCCCGAAACTGAAGAGCAACAAAAACAAATTGGTGTTACATGATGTTACTTTTTTTTTGTAAATGAACTGTTTGTCTGCAGAGCCACATATCAGGGTCATTAGGGAAACTGTATGAAATTGTGGCCTAAGTCCAAATTTATTTGTGTTACATGTTTTCTTCTGGGTCCAGATATGTCCAGATGACATGGCCCCGAGCCGCCTCCCGTCGTGAATTTCAGGCGAGTTCTATCCATCCTACAGCCCGCAAGAGTTGGGCCTCCCAGCGCACACTGTGCTGTCAGGGGTGTTTTGATGGCTTTGTTTTGGAGAATGCCAGATACCACTAAATACACCTAAATTGATCCTATTTAAATGCGACAAATGATGATCAGTCACCGGATTTTGATGGATTTGGGCGTTCCAAGCTTTGGGACACAGCCATAATACGATCGGAAAAACATGGGGAAACCAACACGAAACACCACCAGATCAGTGGGTCGGTACTTCCATCAGCCCTGATGAAGCACTGGTGAGAGATGGGAATCCTCTTGGGATCATGGCTTTTTTAGAAGTTGACAATGCGGCACTTGATTCTGTTTGGGCCAGAGAAACTCCAACTTACTGCTGTAAGTCAGATTAGCATAGTATATTATAGTAATATATCATAATGTTATATTTGTATATAATACTTATTATGCATAACACACATGCGCATAATATTATACACGTGAGATTTTTACATATGGATATATTTATATATACAACATATATATATATGCAGCATATGTATATATATATATACAGCATATATATATATATATATATATGTCATATTGTTATACATATAATTACTTATAATATTGATACTTCGCAAGGTTAAGAACATGAACATATATGATTGTTCTTATGCATTTGGTGTAAACGCAGGCCCCAGCGATCGGCCCAGGCACACGTACTACTTGGATATCACGCGCTACTGGTCCAGGACCTTTAAGGCCCCATCCTCTGCGGTTTCATACGGTTTAATGGGATTTCATGGGGATATGACATGATGGAGATCTACTGCTAGCCTCTTTGTGGGCACAATTTGGCTTATGTTTGAACGTTTCAATGGGAAAAACCTCGGAAAAAGGGAATCTAATGGTGTTTTTGAATGGAATAATCATGGGGAGGAACCATAGTCGGAGTTTCTTCTTTATGCGTACAACTACCGTACAACATGGTATAACCATTGGATCCATTGCCCCCATAAGTTTTGACCCTCGGGTGGGTTGAACATCTACGACTGTGCGTTTCCCGCGCAGCTGGGATGATCTGACCAGAAAACAAGATCCAACTGGGTACCCAGCGAGTGAAGCGCAATGTTTCCATGAAATCACAGGATGTGAATTTATCTCACATATATGGCTATAAAATGCTATAAATACGAACATTTGCATACACACATATGGTTTTATCGATCATTTTATGTATATATATAATCTATATATATAATATTTATTTATGTGTCTATAATTTCTTGAATTTCCTTTGTAATAATTATATAGCCACCCACAAGGGGATGGTTTATACTACCCATCTATGGTGAAATACGGGACGGTTTACCATTGCTTTACTGTTTCAGTCGTTGCCAGGAGGGTCAGTGTAGAGACAGCGTCGCAAAGAACGAGTTGTAGCGAAGAAAATGGGCGCTGCAGACTCTGGTTGGTTAAGAACGGGGTTATATATAGTTATATACAGGGATAACATATGTATATACCTATATACATGTATATATATGCGCGGTTTATGTCCGCATCTGAGTGCAATAAAGAAATGTGTCGTTTATATAGTATGTACAATGACCCCTAGATATTCTAATATTCTAACATGCATTAATCAATACATGATAATTGTACTATATATATATACAGTACACTATCCAATAGGCTCAAGAGACTGGTTATTGGATGATATGGCCATTCTGGTATATTGGGTCATGGGGAATAGGATAGTTTAACCCAGGACTTCATCAGTCAACGCCGCAGATCTGAGTTGAGACCATGGAAGCTAAATGGCACCGTTGTTTCTTTACCCTCGCGTGTCCTTCATTGGATCAACCAGTTGAAGACATGAGTTGTTGTTAGGCACTGGCCGAAGTGCACATGTGCAACAAGATCTTCGTACAAGTGTTCTCTTTCAGTGTCTAAACGTCCCTTTTATGCTGCAGTCGGTTTCCGAATGAGAATCAGTTTGCTACGGATTGCTAGTTGTGCTTTCGTCTTTTAATTCCCTAGTCTTCATGAATTGCACTGCCACTTTACATGTCAATGACCGCATCTCATCTCCATCAGACCAAATTAATCCTCTTAGAACGGCACATAAAAAGCATGTATATAAATCAAGTTTATGTAAATATTCCCCACATATTAATTCGCATGTTTTATTCCATATATTCCCCTGAAAAAAGTCCCATCTAAGCCGCTGAGCAGCACCCAGCCATGGCTTTTCTTCGCGGTCCAGGCATCAGCTGATTTCGCCAACAAAAATAAACAGGGAAACACCAGTGCATAGTTGATATTCATTGGTATATTTATTGGTATTTGATCTGATCTAAGGGAGTACTTATATATATATATACATATGTATACATACATACATATAGATGCCAATATGATGTGTCGCTTTGTTTGACAACGAGGGGGCACTTCGACATGACCACAAAGCTGTGCCAAAATGTTGGATCCGAAGCCGTAGCATCCCCAATTTGGGACCTGTCGGTGGGATTACCCTCTGGTAAACCATGGGAAAACCATAAGAAAGTTGTGATTTATATTGAAAATTTCCATGTTTAAATGTTTAATAGTCAAATCATCTACAAATCGGTCATTTTCCATAGCTATGTTAAACTGCCAGAGGGTATCCAGTAGGATAATCCAACAAGCAACCACTAGAGTCACTAGACATCTGCGGCCACAGGCAGACGCTGCCCTCGCTACCTGCGCTTGGCTCTGTGTGGTAGCCAAGCGAGCTGGCTGATGCTTGGGGTTGCTGGTGGGTCGGTGAGAATTGAATATATATGTATATATATATATACTATGGTGTGTAGATAGTTTTATCATCAGCGAAAACACATGAATGAAATTCCAGAATCCTGGCTGATTCTAGCTGATAAAGTGGATTCTGGGATTCCTTATTACTGGAATACACTGGGCTTTGTCGGGCCTCTATCCTAAGTTTCAATCTTTGCCAAACGTTAGGGATCAGCCCTGTTGAGAGTGCTGGAGATCTTTGAGTTGGGTTCAAGCAACCGGGCATAGAAGAAGATGGCGATGATGTCAGCCCTTGCAAGGGAGCCAACTATCTCCATTACACAGTGAAATCAACGGTCGTGATCTGACGGGTGCGCCCCCTGAACTGCCTTCAGGCAGGAACTGACCTGAACACTTAGTTTGGGGAGCCAAACGAATTATCGGAACTGACTAGGTTTTCATGATTTTCATGTATCTATGTGTCAACATGAACCAGGTTTGTCGTTGTGATATTGGATGTCATAATATGGTTGTGTCCATATTTTTCCGGCATCCAAAGTGCCAATTTATGGCTGTGGAATCCACCATGTTCGGGTCGTTCGGGTCCACAGCCATATCTGATATATCTAATAGGAGGCACTCACATTGGTTGCCGTTCAGGTTGCTTCTGGCCTTCTTGGGATGTCGATCAAGGGTGTCCTGGTTGAAGTTCTCTCCGGGTCATCTGGTGGCTTCATGCCATGAACGAATTCATGGGGATGTTGAATTTGAATTCTCATATTTTAGGAAGGATAATCATCAGCAATGTTGCCTTAATGTCACTTTAGTGGAGGGTTAACGGTGGTTTGATGATGGTTATATAGCATTGGGATATGAACAGCCTGCTTAAAGAGCTATTTTGGTGGTTTCGTTTTGGGCACTTTTTGGGGTACCAGGGTTTGGACCCATAGTCAAATGATTTCTGACTCCATTGCTATGACACCCATGCTGTTCAGCAGCCATTGCTTGGGGGACGGCTTTGAGGGCATTTCATCACTCCCTGAGGCTACGGCATGAGAGATGGACACCACTAGTCACCACTAGGGTATGTTTCGATCTATACCCACTTTCCCCAGTTGTATGCGTATAGTGTGAACATATCATATTTACTACGAGTATACATGTACTGTATCCACATACATAGATATTATCCTACACATAGCACATGTTGATATAATATATGTGCATTTTACTTTTATTATAAAAAAAAATGAACGACCATATCATATATATATAATTAGATATATATTTTATACGCATATCAATCGATAATAAATAAATAAATAAATAAATATATACACGCCATACATGTATGTGTATGATATATATGATTTATATATATATATATACACATTTATACATACATGCAGACATAGATACATAGTCAGTATAGTCCACTCCTCCCCAGGCCTTCATGGGTCTTCCATTTGAACGTCCAGCTCCGGCCCTCACGGCCCGAGCTCCGAGCTCCGAGCTAGCGCAGAATGTGGTGCTGGGAGACGTGGCGAAAATCGTGGTGAACGTCTGGTAACTTATAGAAGGTCTAATGGGAATCAATGGAATATTTATTAGAGGATATTGGGTGATATACCATATTACATTGGAATATACCATATATTATACCTCTAATAATCTATAACCATATATAGAAACGGACACATTTATTGGAGGATATTGGGTGATATACCATATAATAATATACATACATTGCAGGAAATTATAACCATAATATCTAATAGAATCAGAAATTGGGTGACTTATCATAATATACTTGGAGGATGGTAATCGGCATTGAGAGTAACTTCCATAGCTTCCCATGGCTTATATGGCTTCAGGATCCGCCTATGCCTCCAGCTATTTGCTAAAAGAAGACCAGATGGGCTCAAGCCTGCAGGCTGCATTGCCTGTTTTCGACCAGTGACTTGGGATTTACGGTGGGGAGCTGGGAGTCAAGAAAGTCAAGGGCACGGAGTACTGTTGTATATATGATATTACTGTTGAATTGCATATACCCTACAGTACAGTAATCAGATATGGTTTGCTGGAAAATCCACCATTTCTAGATAATGTTCCCATGAAAACACCTCCATTTACAGGGCATGTTCCATTCACACCTGCAATTCGCAGCGGATCCCTAGAACCCAAACTGCAAATTTGGATGAACTTGGGTGAGATTTGTTTGGAAGACCACTTTGCCTAAAACCTCCCAATATCTCCCAATCAAAAAGCGTCGCAAGATGTCTCATCCTGCCTGGGTAGCTCAGGATAGGTTTGGTCTTGCTTTTTGCTGCGACGGTGGTGGCTGTCGGAGTGTGGCTTGGGCAATCGGTGAAGCTATTGACTGAAATGGATTGAAATGGCATATGTGAATTGAGTCATCACATGTAATAGTGAAATGTCGTGAAAATTCCTGAAATGTGAACACAACTCTGGCATTAGTAAAAAAAATGTTAGACTGTTAGCATGACAAGAAACATGTTTGGGTCAAGGTACATCAAGCTGAATCTTTGGGGAGACTCTCGGCATCTTTTTTGGGATTGGTTGGGGGATTCCCAATGGGATTGTACTACCTTTGGTCATTTAACATAGCTATGGTTTAAATGGCCCATGAACATCGATGATTTTGATGATGTGCCGATTGAAACATAGTGATTCTGGTTCGCAAACTGTTGAATTACCAGAGGGTATTATCAAGTACTATCCTATGGTAGTCACCAATTATATAAGATAAACTCAGGTAACTCGAGAGTTGTGGGTCAGCTTAGATGTGATGCTACAAAATAAGATTAAATAAAGTATATCAGAAAAAATGGCCAATCCCAATGGGACTGAGGTCTTTTATGTTCCGGAATGATTCGGATGTGTTGTTTCTCTTACTGTTTCCGCAACGAAAAAACTTCTACTACATGTGTTTTTTCATTTCACAGTATTTATATATAGAAATTGTCGGATTATCCATATCATATGAGTGTGAGGATTCCTCGTTGGTTTGATAAATCCTGGTTGACGTTGAATAACCAACTCCTGAGTCGGTCTCTGTTTGGAGTTTTTTGCCTGAGAGGATAGGATGGACGGCACTGAAATGGATATTCCTAGGTTTAACAGAAAATTGCATGAAAACGTTGTTATTTGGAGGTAAAAAACAGGGTTTCCTTTCAGTATAGGACACGGATGGCTTTACTTGAGGTGACAAAGTTACGGTGGGTGGCGAAAAGCTGCCCACTCTGCATGGGAGAAGTTTTGAGGAATCCTTAAGCCATTTGATCCGAACTGGAGAAACTCCTTTAGGAGAAAACTTATGAATGGAATGATGTTTTTCATGTGTTTTTGCATATGTGAGTTGGAAATACAGCTGCAATTGGACTGATGTTCGGGAGTTACAAACTGTGGTTGGTTATTTCAGATGGTTAGTTGCACAAAAAGAGTGATGATTTGCCATTGCCGAGTGGTACCGCAATTGAACAGCCCGAGGGCTCAGCTCAGGAGATGGAAATGAAGTATTCCAAACAGCTTGCAGCCTGGGCAATGCGGATTCCAATGGAGCAATCCGCCAAAGCTGAAGGAGCCGCAGAGTTCCTTGGAATTCTCCGGTGGATTGGCCATTTGGAACATGTAGAATGTAGAAACAACATGAAACAACGCCACATGTTCCGGTCTATTCTTCCCAACTAACGCTACTGTAGTTTAAAGAAGAAACGACATAGTCTACTTGGCAGGAGGGGGCCTGTTCTGAAATCTATAATTGACTTCACAATGTTGGAGAACCAAGGATGAAACACTTAGATGGATGCCCTTTCTTCAAGTGTCACAAGTTGTTCCTCTTGGGACGTTCGTTTGTGTCTAGACTTTTGCAGGTGAGCCGAGCAATAGCAGCAGCAGTTGCAAGTTGTCCAGTCGTGGTGTTTGTTGATTCCCTGAGGCAATTGTCTGCCATCTTGACTGGATTCTTCTTGGCGCTTATTGCAGGAGTGGACCGGGATTCTGCAAGTTTTGTTTCGGAGTGAAAATGCAGGATGTCACCGTCAACAATCATAGGATTTACTGAGATTGCATGGCGTCTTCAAAGTCAAGACTTTCATCCACTAGTTATGCTATTATTATGTTATGATATATTATAATTTCCAGCGTACCTATTGATATAGTTAACTCCACGTAAAGTCACAATTTCTGTTGAAAACCGAAAACCAGTATTTTCCCGCAATCTGCATTTTTTGCCGAGTTACCTATCATTTGGGGGTCTCTTCCTATACGATTCAAGCTTCTTTTGCCCCCTTTAACTACCATTTGGGGCCCCCAAGGTGTATTTTTTATAAACCATTCATTATCATAAATCAAAAACTACCAAGTGATGTGAAGTCAACCAGTGTTATCCCATCTATCCATCCCCGTTTGAATTAAGTCATAGGAGGGTTTTGGAATTGCATACGTATAGTTGTAACATGCTGTAACTACCATAAACACAACAGTTCATCCACAATTCCATCCCCTTATAAAATATTAAACACACCACACCCTATGGATCCCTTTGACTGGGTCCCCCTATGTGGTTTCTCCTTCACTAAAGCATGGTTTCTAGGGGATATTCAGTACTAGTTGGAGCTGCATTTGGAGATATAATCGTAGTTATGGGGCTTATTATGGCTTATCCCAATTTATAGGGCTGAAAATCCCATGGTTGTACCATTAGTAGCCATAAAAATCACCCCAACTGCCCGAGAATGGCACGGCCCAAGCCCCCAGGACTCACCTCATTCACCTTCGGTCTCCTGGCAGACCTGGTCGTGGAACTCCTTCCGATCCTGGCGCTCTTGGTGCGGAACCTGGTCATGGATAAAACAAGAAGATGCGATAAGATGTATATGCGATTATAAAAGGGTGATAGGATGATATATGGGAACATATGGGAAGAAAATTCCGATATAGAACCAACATGAAGCAACAATATATTTGTATAATATATATATATATATATGTATTGATAATTATATATGTATATATTGATAATTACAATGTGAGGCCCCCAAGATAGCTAAGTTGGTTTATAACTCCAATAACTATGGTTTATGGTACTTATAACTAGAGTTACTCGGGCTTATAAACCAACTTATAACTGGGGGGGCTCACATTGTACATATATATATATATATATACACGCACATTGATATTTATTTGGGTGTGGACCTGAAGCCGGATTGTGTACCTTCCTTTCATGGCCATTGCAACAGAAAACTTGAGGTCAAATTGTTGGATGTCAAGATATCAGACCCCACAATGTTGCACCAACACCTTAAGTTGGGGATGGCGCTCAGCCCTATAGGGGAAAACATGCGCTTCTAACAACCGAGTTCTTTGTGAGACATCATTTCAGACATGTCGCCCGCAACATTTGAATGGCAGGATTTGCTGTAGGATTTGATGTATTTGTTCCAAAATATGTGATGAGCTGCGTCGGGCTGATCTTGGCCAATCCGGGCTCTGATGACGCAAGTGACACAGAGGAAACCTCTCATTCACTTGATGAGCCGGTCAAAGCGTTAGAGTTGCAAGGTGTCACAAGTGATTTCCACGAATGGAACCAATTTCTCAAAGAGAATGGGGTTACAGTGTCAGATCACAGCGTTTGCGATTCCTGTTTGACAAGGGAAGACGCTTTAAGCCGGATTTGGGGCCTGTTCCGAGTTTTCGCACAAACATACCTGGTGATTTATCTTGGTCATGGTCGAAAAGGTAGTGGAAACTGGGAAATGAGAGATGCTGATGTCACCTTGCTTGACATTGAGTCTGCCTGGCTTCAATTGGGGTACGTCCGGCACCTGAAAAACACTGCCACCATTGTGTGTGATTCCTGCTACAGTGGCAAGTGGCCATTGTTTGCCAGGAGCCTCCAAATTCCAGGCCTGCAAATTCAAAGTGCGGTGGACGGTGACACCTTAGCAAGGGACAGCTGTCCCACATTTTCACACATGTTTCTTCAAATGCAGGAAGGTCAGAAATTCCCTGAGCAGTTCCTTCATAGATGGAAGCCTCTTTGTTTTTCGGCTGCTGCAGATTGCACCGCTGGGGGTCCTTTGCATCTTGTTGGTGCAGAGCGGACTGCTTCATGACTTTACCTCCAGCAGCTCTACAATGGGTTCGGCGGCCAACTTGTGAACATTTCCCTTAGCCAGTCTTCGTCGCATGACGGCTCTGTGTTTCATAAGGCGATAGCAGAGGTTCAGGGTTCTCAAGTTGGCAAGATGGTAGTGGAAGCAGCGCAGCATGATCCTGTACCCTTCATCACACAGATTGAATGCAGTCTGAAGGCAAGACGATCCGGAGTCGTCTCACGCTTGCTGCTGGTCATGCTTCGACACTTAAATGTAGAGCAACTCGACATTGTTTTCGAGGAAAGCAACGAAGGTCTGGTTGATTTTTTGCTTGCCCATGGCTTCAAAACATTCTATGTACCAAACTTGTCGAGTGGCCAGATTCGTGCGGCTTGCAGGGTTTTGCGCCCAAAGCAGGTTGGCATTGCTTGGAATGAGGTGGAATTCTTTGAGGGGGCCAAGACACTCTTTGTGGAAAGCTTTCAACAGGCATACCATAGAATTCCTGAAGCTGATCTTGGGCTAGAGGGAATCAAAAAGGATGCCTGGCTGCATAAGACCATCGACAGTGAAGAGACTCTTCGGAGAGAGTGCCCTGAGCGATATCCATGGCTGATAGCATATGATCCAAGCTCTCGGCAAAAAGTTCTTGGAGTTGCAATCGTGGATTTGAAGCCTGAGGCAGCTCCACCTTGTTGCTATGTGAGGCAGATTGCTGTGTGCAAAGATGGCCAGGGTCGTGGAATAGTTAAAGCTTTGGTGAAGGCCATCCTCGACCACTGCTCCAGCAGAGGGATTTTCGAGTTCTCGGCCGTGACCAGGCAGATCAACGTCTCAAGTCTGTGTTTTATGGAGAAATTGGGTTTCCAAAAGTGTGAGTCCAAAGAGCCAGGCTATGGCGAGGAGTACATCGGACTCAAAGCGAGAATTGAGCCTGGGTCCTCAATCTCAAGCCCTAGTGCAATCGGCCCCACAGTGGAGCAGAAGCACAGAGCATGCTCAAAGTCTGCAAATGTGCCAGAACGCACCAAGGACAAGGACAACTTAAAGCTGGAATTGATGGCTTTTTTGTGGAATGCAGAGGGCAGTTACGTATCTGCCAAGAACTTGCTAGTGGTAGCTTTCCTCGAAGCCTATGCTGCTTTCTCGGAGGACGAGCTTGGTTTGCAGGTATCAAAGCGAAAATGGTTGGAGGAGACCGCTGCAAATGAGATGAACATCAAAGAGAAGGATCCCAATCGATATCAATGGCTGATTGCTTCAAGAGCTGATGAGTTGGTTGGCCTCATGGTCCTTGACATCGGATGTGATGGTATCCACCACGCCTGCCCGACTGATGCGACCATCCGACAGCTAGCAATCCTCCCAAAATTCCAACGGCAACGTTTGGGACTCGCACAGGAGTTTGGCCTACAAGTTCTGCGGCACTATCCTAGCATTTGTAGACTGAAAGCCTCTACTCGTTGCCAGAATCAAGCAGCCCAGTATTTGTTGAAGAAATTTGGTTTTCATTTGCTTCCCGAAGACAACCCAGAATTTCCTGCCAGGCACTATTTGACGTATGTTCGTGACTTGACTGTTCCAGCACAGCCCCAATCGCGCAAGTCAATGCACAACAGAAGTTCAGCGAGCGACTGCTGGAAAAGAATGCAGCACAGTGCCAAGCAGATGATTTCAACATAGTTGTACAGATTTGAACACTCTGGAAAGACTTCAGGGCATGCTGTCCCCTTTGTCCTGTGGACATCCTGTGGACAGTTGGTCTTTGAAAAAAATGGTGCCTGAGACATGGACCCCGGGGGCCGTGGATTCCTCAAGGACATGATCTTTTTTCGGTTCAGCCACAGATATCCATCCAAATGATGGAAAGTCCGACTCAATCATTAGCCACCCAAATGTGGAGAACAACGCGAATAAACAATATCCCATACCATTTGGCGTGCATTTGAAGTATATGTCCAGGCACTATTTGACATGTGTTCGTGACTTGACTGTTCCAGCACAGCCCCAATCGCGCAAGTCAATGCACAACAGAAGTTCAGCGAGCGACTGCTGGAAAAGAATGCAGCACAGTGCCAAGCAGATGATTTCAACATAGTTGTACAGATTTGAACACTCTGGCAAGACTTCAGGGCATGCTGTCCCCTTTGTCCTGTGGACATCCTGTGGACAGTTGGTCTTTGAAAAAAATGGTGCCTGAGACATGGACCCCGGGGGCCGTGGATTCCTCAAGGACATGATCTTTTTTCGGTTCAGCCACAGATATCCATCCAAATGATGGAAAGTCCGACTCAATCATTAGCCACCCAAATGTGGAGAACAACGCGAATAAACAATATCCCATACCATTTGGTGTGCATTTGAAGTATATGTCACAATGTCAAAAAAAATACTGCATTCAGTTGAATTTTAGCTGTCTATGTTCTGTGGCTGCAGTCCCTTTTTAACCAGTAGCCATCTATAGAAAGGCATGTTGTTCCTTATTTCCGCCGTTTGGTCTGACCCTCCACTTTGCAACTAAACACATTCCTGGTTAGAAATGTATCTACCTATGCTTCTGAAGCATATTTCCCAGCTCGTTATAACTTATGATTTCAAACTACATTTTCTTGGTTAGATACATATTTAATCATGATTATATATATATATATAACTTAACTACAAATTTCTAGTTAGAAATCGTTTTATAGATGGATAAACATGGCATATATATATGCATATATGGCATTACTCCTCGATGTCCAGGTTCCATTGGGCTTGACGCTGGGGACCTGGACGTTGCAGTGGCAGCCATCCTACCTGGCGCCGCTGGGGCGTGCCACTCGGTGATGTTTTACGGAAAATGACAATGAGATGCTAGTGATGCTGTAATCGATTTGGTAAAATATGTTAATCCATGTTAATCCATGTTATTTAAACTACTGGAATCTATTGGAATCTGAATTGGAATTGGTTTTGTTGTTCTTCTAGGTTTTGTGTAGTGTTAATCCACTGGAATTGGGTGTTTGTTTCTTTTTCAGGTACCAAAACCATGAGTGAAGGAAACTTAGGAACTTCAATAGCTATACCATTTGGATCCATTTGGTAATGTGACAGTTTGCTATGGAAAACCACGGCTAAAATTCACGGTGAATCATTGAATCAAATGGGCCGTTTTCCTATGGCAGATCCTGGGTTTCACCATCAAAAATGGTGGTTGGACAAACTTTAACCAGTTTGAAATGTAGATAGAATGTGATAACCAACAGAATATAAATATCATGTTACTCGTAGATATCCATATATATATATATAAATACCCATTTAAAAAATATGTTGAACTGTCACAATTTGTTGGTTTAAGCCTCAAAATTGCAAGAAAATGCTAGGGTTGAAAGTTCATGTTCATTGTCTATCTTTATGTTCAGTCAAAGTCCGTAACATCATTGAAAACTTCATGTTCATTCTTGTTGGCAAAAAGTGTGATAATTCCAGCATCTGGCCATGGTATGTTGATGTATGTTGAAAACCTGTTGGATTTTTTCACGGGCAGAAGTGGTGGGAAGTGCTTGGTTTTCACCAGGTTGAATCACCAGAATCCATGATATCCATGATCGATCCAACAGTGACCCTGGGGACGTTGCTGAAATCTGCTCCTTGTGTCGTAGGTCTGATACCGCCACCAATCTGTTGAATCACCTCGTTAAATCCCATGATTTTCATTGGTTAAATTCAACAGAACATGTTGTTTTGACACCTTGAAAAAATAATGTAATTTGTTGTGGCAGAGGGCTGACACCCTCATGGTTACTTGCAATATATGTAGCCAAGTTTCCCAGAGAGACAAAGGCGTGTTTCATGATGGGATGCAATTACATGTAGTTCCAAATTGTAGGATATTGTTTGTTGGGGGGTGTCGCCAGGATTTCCGTCATCCAATATGTTTTTTTCATTATTTGAATGTACATCTCAGCCGACATATCAGTTGAAAGTCCTATAAACAAATCTGCTCTCCAACAGCGCTCCAAGCGAGGCCGGTTTTTTTCTCGGCCTCCATGGCCTTTGCAGCCTCCTGCGCTTCATGCGGTCATATAGTGAGGATGCCGATTGAGATCACCTTGTGGCGTGCAGAGTTCATGGACGTTTGTATTGCTTGGAAGGTTTCCTAACCTTTTGATCTCGCTCAGGAAATACTTGATAGTCAGTAATTTGCATTGTTTTTGGGAATCCATGGTGCTTGGATTGGCCTATGGTTCAGCAGAATGCACGTCATGTGGACCCTGTTCCAGCACCTGTGCAAAGATTACACAGAACGCAAAACAGTTGGTAGTGGCCGCTGGTTTTTGAAGGTGGCTGGTTCCGCTGGTTTTCCCTGTTAGACCTGGTCATGCAACGAGTTTGTGAACGGGAAAGCTGGCCCTTGCTGAAATTTACAGAGCAAGAGCGACATGGTTTAAATATGTTTAAATTAATCAAAATGCTGGCATGGCTGGAGGGATATTTGGATTTCCATTGGCCAGTGGAAAGCTTCAAACCATGTATGCCATCAGGGATTGTTTATTATGTTGTTTGTTCATGTGTGTGTATTATTTCAACCACATCACGTCCTTTTCTGAAGGTGATTGTTTGTCACACCCCATTCATACCCAGAGTTGCGGCATTGTAGGTGCTTAGCCGAATGTCAGGTGTATCTACTATGACTCAAGTACAGCATCTCCGAAATCCTGTGAAGTATTCCTTTCCTTTCTAGCACAAGAATCATGCCTGCTACTTGGCTTTGTAGTCCCAATGCACCGTAAAATCATCCAGGCGGTTACCTCGCTGCAAGATCTGAATGGTTCCATGTTTCGGGGCCTTGGGATGATCCAAATGTCGCTGATTTGGACAAAGTTTCCATGGTCCAGCGGCGGTCCTCTTTCTGGCGGTGCCTTCATGAAGCTTCGACGCTGATGCCTCATATATGTCATATATGTCATGTATGTCATACGTGTCTTATGTATCTTATGTATCTTATGTATCTTATGTTGAGATTAACCACATGTCTCATCCGGTGATTGTTTTTTCTTTTTTTGGATACCATGGAGGATGACAGACTGCCCAGGAAGCTTTCAAGCGATGCCAGTCAGACAGTAGCGAAAGAAGGGAAGAAGGGCCTACAATGTGGGATGCCATAGTTAACGAAGTCGGTTTATATTTGGGTTTATGGTAGTTATAATGTGTTACAGGGGGCGCTGTTCTCGAAAAATAGCAAGTTTCCCTTTTTTAGTTTGTGAAGCCAAAGGTTGGGTTCCGCAAGACATACTTAGACTAAAACACATAGATGGCACACAATACTCACTGACTGATGGGGGTTTAGCCATCTAGCCAAAGCGTTTTCTTGTATCAGACCAAACAATTTCAGGTCAGGAGCAGACGGCGCAACTCAAAAATCGATGCCATCTACTCTCACTGTGGAGTATCACTATAGTTAGATGGGATGGTATACGAACTTATACCTCGGGGGCCGCCCATGAAGGGTGTATAAATCACGTGGAATCAAGGATTCGTCATTTGGGGATACCTTGTGGGATATTTCCCAAATTCCAAGCTGGTTGAAGAATGTACCGTTTGTTCATATTATTGGAGCACTTGCGATTACTGGACATTTTTACAGGTATGGTTGAACCCCCCAACCAGCAATTGTTTGCATTTGACAATTCAGGTGCTTGGGGCTTTATTTCATGTTTGTAGTGAGACATTTCATTGACGACTGAAAGAGTGAATCGGCCACAGTGGTAGAGTCTAGCCCATTGATGAGTTTCTATACACAGATTTCATTTTTCCAAGCAGATTTGGAGATGAAGCAGGACTTGAACATATCTGGTGGAAGCTGCTATGGTCACAAGGAGCGAAGGGAGGCAGCCTGTCAGAGAATCCCATCCCTGGCGAAAAAATAAATACTCACAAACATCCACAAACAGATTGTGCATAGATCCAATACATTCCAATAACAAATCAGGGTTTGTTCGGGTGGCATTGCATGTAATATTGGCTGGAAGGGTTTTAAAATTAATGGTGTAGCTGTATGTGGCTCAGAAAGTGAGCCCTCATTTATGCATTCAATGTTCCAAGTTGTAAGTGGATAGACTCTTGAAAGTAAGAACACCCGAACAAGGCCTGAAACTATTGATCACAGATTTAAAGGTTTTAGTGTTTTTGTTGGGTGAACACAATGACAAGTGGCGTCCATTTGGACACGCCCCAGCCGTTAGACCTTGGTTGTCTCTGTGAAAGCCTGCCAGCCAACAATTGAAATGTTCCACGATTGGAACTTGGCTCCAGCAATCTCTCATGGTACCCGTTGGTATTTCAACGTAATAACAAAAAACACAACATGTTTACTGTAATAGGTGAATCATCAATTGCATAATGGCCCATGTTCATCAAGTTTCCGAAGTTAACTAATTTACCAGAGGTTGATGAATACATGATTGTTCCTCAGTCAATGTTATCACAACATTTTGAACATGTTGATTTTCTTAGAAGTGCTGTCTACCATGGTTTCAGGATTGTCAATGTCATGACAATGAAGCGTCATTTCATACTCTGATAGTCTCTTATATTACATTGCTTTCAAGAAACTTGGCGAATTCAGCACAGTAGGCTGACTAAGCGGACGTAAGTTTCAGAGGACTTGTCACTGAGTTTTCCTCGTAGATTCCCATTTCACACATGCTAAGAACAGAGTAGACATGTTCATTTTTTCTAAACGATGTCAGAGTTTTCGATCCCACCCACACCATCCCACCTTGAATTTTGCGTTGCATCTCGTGTCCCACAACCAACATGGAGCCGCTGTTGCCAGTGGAGCGTGATGTTGTGCGCCAGGCACAACCTGGGCTCCTGGGCTCCTGAATGACATGTTTGTTGATTTACAATCCCATCCAACTAGACTTATGAGATATTATGATATATTATAGCGCTAAAGTCTATTTACAACTGAATTTTGCACCAACTTAGCTAACCAACTGGGGCTCCGTTTCTGAACCTTTGATAACCTTTGATCATCCCAGGCCGCCTTAAACCCAAAGGTGTGTCCCATGGTGATGAATGGGGGTATCCGGTATCGCATGGTATCGCCATTTCCAGACACACCGATTGCCGATTTGAGGAATTTACGTGGAATTCATATGAGTAACCGACAAAATTATTGTAATAGTATAATACTAATTTAGTCTTTGCTTCGCCTTGGCCTTTCCGAGGTTGCACAACACCTTCATGACCGATAGTGGACGACCCTATACCGATACCCCATTTCTGATACCTCCGGGAATACTGAAATCCTCACAACCGATAGGGGGCGACCCTAATTTGTGCATGACATTAAATTTAACATATGATTTTGTCCGCTATTCATACAATTATCGAGAATGCATTTATAATAATTATATATTATATTATATTTAATTGTATAATTATATATTGATTTCAGATATTAATAATAGTGATAGTACTGTATATATATATATACATATGTTTTTTGTTCATTGCCTCCCTAGCAATCCAAGCACCGGATTTTTGTTGCCGGGACCGCTTAGCAAAGCGCGAGAGGTGAGTAGCAATGAGAAGTTCCGCAGTCGGCAGCGCGGCTCCTTCATGGCAGTCATGGATCCTTGGAACCCGCCCATGCGAATCAAGACACCGGTGGCCCGGCTGATCACCGTGGTGTGTTCCTTTGCAAAAAAAACGTTTGTAAACATTGAATGATGGTGGAAAATACCAGATGATGGTTATTGAAATGATGGTTATAGCATGTGTTTTTTGGTTCATATACCAACCAGTGTCATGGGAATTCCACCAACAGATTCGAACCCATTTGATTTTGCATTCTGGAACATGTGCCTTCGCTTCAGATTCAGGAGAAGAGCAGCGCCAATCTGTCTTGGTTTGATTTGTTTCTTGGATATGAGTATTGAGCATGTGCCCGGGTTGGGCATGGGGGCTGGGCTTTATGTGGCTGGAACACTTTGATGCCGTCAACCAGAACACAGAAGTGGCATCAAGTTTGGACGTCAGGCATTTTTTCGGAGGTTTGATGTTTGATGGAAACGATTGTAGTAACCTCTGGATGTGTTCTTGTTGAATGATTTGTTTAGCTTCCACAATATGTTGATATTGCCAATGTGATTCTTCAATATCACCAAACCTCCGGATGTCCGTGTTTGGTTTGGTCCAGGAAGTTATGGTTGTCGGCGCTTTCTGCAGCAATACCTCTCTTCTTGCAACTTGGCGAACGATTTGCCAAGCAACTTGGGTAGGCCAACATTGGTGAACATCCCAATCGGATTTTCTAGTTGTGTATGTGTGTGTGTACTTTTTGGTGGCATCCGTATACTGGTAACCATCATTTCTTGCAAACAAGCGGCCGGTTGGTATAATAGTTGCGCATGATTGCCAGGTAGGGCACCCATAAACCAGCAGATTTGGTCATTGTTAATATACTAGTTGTATCTATTTGATTTAATTTGTCTACAATTATTTGAAAAATACATATAAAAATAGTCCTTTACATATTTGATGGGCTATAATTTATTTTCATGTCGATAGCTATTGTAGAGTTTTAATAATGGTTCATCAATAAAGCAACTAATGTAGGCATTGTTAAGTACAATTGAGACTGTCTATAATTCTAACTGAAACAGGCTATAATGCGAGTAATTTGGTCATTGTTTTTGCCACTCTCAGATTTTCATCAAACTATTGTCCTATGAAATCACCATTAAATCACCATTAAACCACCATTAAACCACCATTAAACCACCATAAAATCTCATCATAAGCCTTACCGCTTCGCCATGAATGGCACAGGTTGAGCTACTCGTCATGTGTCTCCTACGCTCATCTCATCGTCTCTGGTGCAGCGGCCTATCCCATCCGTGCGGCGTGGAGACCTGGGACCCCTGGGGATACCTGGTTGTGAGAAGCTCGGGGATGTCATGCGAACGGTATACATTACATGGGACATATGATGGGACAACATGATTTTTAATGATGGAACCTGTTGGGTGAATTATAGAAACTATATCTACCGCACCAAACTCTAGAGTATGCTGTTGAAGTTTTATGATGGCGTTTGTTTATTGAATTCATATCGTGTCCATGCTAAGCTAGAAAGGCCAACGCCAGCCATGATGTCTCGATTCAGGTGGTCATCATGTCCATGCACCTCTTTAGTTCCGGGCTCACAGGCTGGATTGCCCAAAGGAAGGCAAGAGGTGGGGCCCCCAAACTATCGCTAAGACTGAGGTTTATGGATGTTTATGGAAATTATAAGTATATATATATATATACATATTATAATATAATTTGATTTATTATAATATAACATATGTATACAAATATATAAATGCACTCAGTGGGATGTGCAATTACACCACCCAACATCACTGGGGGGCCCACCTTTGGTCATGTCCTACAGCTCATGATTTCTTTGCCAAGAATATGCTCCAGAGGTCCTTATATTAACTTAGATCTCACGATATTTCCCAATTTCGTAGGGGGACACTTTTACACCAACTTGGTTGGAAACTGGTGGTTCAAAGCCCCGGTACAGCAAGCCGTGAAACAAGACACAGGCCATGGCGGCCATGGCGTCAGGTTTACGTGACCTGGACGATTTGTTGCCCCCGGATCAGCAAATCCAAGATGATTGCCATGATCAGCCATGTGTACCAATCCAATATCCTTACAGAGGTGCATGTCATCTGATATGTCTATGATTCTATGATATAAATTCAGTTTTCCATTGGTTATTCACGGGGACTCACTGGTATTTCCATTGGTTTCTCCATAGGTTGCTATGGTTTGGGTGGTTTTGGCCCATCTAGATCCACTTAGTTCAGTGATTTGTGTCTTTCAAGTCGTGGCCAGGGCTGATCTTACCTCTTCGCAGTCCGGAGACGCAGGGAATGCAGTTCTTTTCTAATACCAAGTTATAGCAGGGAATGGAAGCTAAGGGGGCTATAACATGGGGTAAAGTATTGTAAAGCTCTCTGACATGTGACATGAATGAGGCTCAAACAGTATTCACATCCACCTGTGATTCAAGTTACCCATGCTTTTGATGGATCCGCTCACTATTCGTTTCTCAATGATTTCTGCAGTGTGTCCGATGGGTTCTAATCCCATCTGAATTATTCCTCAATTATTCTCAATAATTAACACCTGTTAAGATCACGATTTTCCCCATTGATATATATATATATATTTATTTATTTATTTATCTTGTATATATATATATATATATATATTTATTTGATCCTCAAGACCCCAGGGCGCCTCGGTTGTTGTATCTCCGGCACGCGGAAGGTACATGTCCTATGATCATCCCATCAGCGGACATTTCGGTGACAATCTTCTACCAGAAGATTGTGGCTTGACAAACGCTGTTTTAGCATATATCAATAATAATTATGATACTGTATATATTATATATATATATAGAATCTTAGAATCAGAGAATCGTTTGCAAACATGTTGTCTCGTTGGGCATGTTTCTCTATCATGTTTTACCCATGCAATTTGGATGAAACAATGCACCCTTTTGGTAATCACACATGCATGGCTTGCTGGAGATTTCTCCATTTAGTAGTTTGACAATTTCTCATTTAAATGCAATTTGTTCAAGAGGATTTCCCGGCTAGCCATGTTTGATTACCAGGGTAGCGAAAGAAAACAACACGAAACCTGGTTGTTCAGACGGAGATGGATCCATACCTGCTCTACCATACATTTACATGTGGGGAGCATTAACCCCTATGTACCTTCTAATTCTTGGTGTCTACCTGGGGTACACAGTGGTAGACATGCCGCTGGAGGTCACAGATATCGTGGCTGCAGCTGAAGAAGAGGGTCTCATTTCTCCGGAGGCAGTTGGAGTTGGACATTGGAGATTTGGGGATCCATAGCTATTTGGTACTTGGTGATACCAAATACATCCAAATACATCCAAATACCATCGGTCATCACTACACAATTCACCGGAATTCGCGGAGTGATAAGTTTAACATGGCCATCTAGAATCTAGTAACTTAGTAGATATTCTAGTTTGATATATGTTGATATATGTTGTTTTTACAGTAAATGCATGTCCGATGGATTCAGAAAGGGCTTGTTGGCTAGGAAGAATGAGCCCAACGGAAAGCCTCGGGGAGATGATACTGGTCTTGCATTATACCCCAGTTATATAGGGCTTAAATGTTACCTGGGCTATATATAGTTTATATATGGGTTGTATATAGAGCTCGCATATATATATAATTATACATATATATATATAAATAATTATACATATATATATTTACATATATGATAGTTAAGATTCATTTGATGACTCGATGACCAGATCACATGTCGTATCCTCAAAGGATTGGTGGCAATTTGTTGACCGCCTTCCAGATGGTGGCAGCCACAGTGATGCTGGCGCTGCCATTCAATACGTTGCTGATGAGTTTGGTCTTCTACTTGGTGGGTAAGTGGCCTGGCGAAGGGCGCGGTCCTTTAAGGTGTGTGTTCCATGCCGAGGTCTCATCAATGGGATTCAATGGGGGTTCTGCTCTTGTGCGATGAGTTGATCATGCTGTTTGATAGGAAGAACACATGTCAGTTTCGGGTGTTAGGGTAGATTAGGGTAGTGTCCTGGAAACAAACCAAAGCCACAATAGGTTGTTCTTTGTATTTTGCTTAGCCCTTTTGACTTCCAGCTTCATTTGCCCCATTGTTTTTTTTCCCTTTTGCGACCCTGCCTCCAGAAAATAATGATCCAACCGCAAAGAAGCTGACCCATTGGTTACTGCTTTGCTGGATCTGTTCTTTCAAACTGGACATTGTCGCTGTGAACATCTGGGTGTTGCACTCTCGACCCAAGGCAACAAATGACCGTGGTGGTGTCCTATTTGCCCTACCCAGTGGTGGCAGGTTTCCTAGGCTCCATAGGCGGGTTAGCCAAGGGGGGCCAGCGGTGTATCGGAAGGAACATCCTTAGGTTTACCCTCTGACAGTGTGCTCTGAAACATCACCATGTTAGATAGACAATATACATATATATATATATATATATATTGTAAATGCGCAATAAACTATCTCATTCAAACGAACCATCTAAACATCCATCTAATTAATGTGGTAAACCCAACAATAAGCCACCACCCTAATCACCGTAAATGGGTTTGATGAACCATCCCAAATAGTAGGTGTATTATTAGGTTTCCCACGTTAAACCATATAGCCAAAAAATAATTTCGCTCCCCTCTGACCCCGATCGTTGTGTCAGGTCTGGCCATTTTCTTGGGATCCTTCGCAGTGCTGGAAGAAGGACCGGAACGATTGAATGGTTGCCACGGTAGATAGTCCACGACGTCCACGAGATGATGTAAAGATATGTGAGGTTAAGATATGTTTTTTCAATAAATTTCAATATAGATATATGATGTAGATAGGGAGATATGTTATATCCGGGATACTTATATAGTAACAGTTGGGCATTCTACTTTGCCATCACTCGTGCTGGGAAGTCTCCGTGGCCTAGTCATGGAGGTTTAGTTACTAGTCAGTTCGCAGGGAAAATCATCAAACTAAATATGGGGAAATATGGAATTGTGATGGTTTAATTGTGAGAAAATATGGTTTAATTCTGGGAAAATATGGAAAATGGAGTTTTTTGAACAATGGAAGTACTTATCACAAGAAAAATAACACAAAAAGGCGGTATAAAGTAATGTGACAATTCTCAAAGTAGATAGTGGATGATCGTGGATTGTCCAGCAACCATGGAGCGACAACTAGTGACACCAGAGGCTACTTCTTGATGATCACCGTGGGCTTGTATGGCAGGACATCACAATCTTCAGCTACTTGTCATCCAGTGAGGGTATATATTCAAGATCGTATAACAAAAGATCATACAGGGCACACACAGTAGCTGTCCGTCCAGTGTTTAAAATCTCTATTGTTCAATATCTGTCATATATATATACATACATAATAGATATTTGTGTTTATTCATGTATTTGACTGTTTTTGTCAACGTCAATAGTCTATCTATCCATTTATCTAACCATGTCTATCCCGTGTTTACCGTGTTTTCCTTAAGGGTCATCCTTGAGAGACTCCGCAGGTCTGCAAGGCTTTGGCGGCATCCTGAAGGCCAGATGGGAATGTGGACCATTCATATGGCTAAGTTGACTTTTTGCTAACTACCGTTTATGTGGGAAAGAACTATAGTTACTATAGTTAATGGGTGTTATAAATTATAAACCAACTTGGCTAACTATGGGCCCTCACAATGTATACGTTTGTCTAACCAAACCGCTGCTTCGTCATTATTATTGTTCCTATTAAACTATTCAGATGGAATTGCGTACTGTTTTCTGACAGATCACCCATATATTTATATGATATATATATATATACACAGTATATATATATATTATAGTATAGTATACCGGTGGATTGGTTTAAGGTACATTTTCAGGAAACCCCTTACCTTTCATTGGGAAAACCATGCTTTCGACGCTTTTCCCAGCAATCCAAAATAAAAATGAGGTATTTCCAACAGTATCTTGGCTAATCAGAAACCATCCCCAATAGAGTTTGGCAAAGCGCAGCTTTCCCAGGCTGCCAACGACCGGCCGTACGAATTGATGAGTGCGGCAGGCACCGGGTTCGTGATGCCGAGAGCTGGATGAAGCCAATGAAGCCAATGATTAACTGATGATTAAGTGGTTGGTGGTTTGGAACATGGCTTTTAATATTTTTTTCCATTTCATATATGGGATATTATGGGATATTATGGGATATATATATATATATATGGGATGTCATCCTTCCCATTGGCTAATATTGTTCAGAGGGGTTGAAGCCACCAACCAGAAAGTAAACGTGAATAATTTCCACGAGTCCAGTTATCAAAGAGGGATGCCATTTCAAATCATTTGCCCAGCGGTAACCAACATGAAAAGTCACCAAGGCACTAACGGGTTGGGGTGGAGACCTCTGTAGGCATCCCAAGAATGAAACTGATTCGATCGGAACATCCTCACAAGATGCGATTTGTTTGCACCCATGTTTTTCTGGAACATATCACAACCGTTCACAACTGTTCAATACAAAGAGAACGAAGTTGTGCAAAAAACATCAAGGGCTCCATGGGATTCATGGCGATTCATGGTCAGGTATGGCGATTGGCTCCATCATGCTGAAATATGTGGGCTTACCTGCGCGTGCCACGCGGCCGGTTTCAGCCACCATGCTTTAGCATACTTTAGTTCAAACAGAGCAAAGGTCTTTGGCCACAAGGTGGTATCCTAAGCAAATCAACATATGATAGGGACACAGGGACACAGGGGTCCACGCACATGATCACTGTCGTTCATTCGTTTTGTGATGTTATTTCCGAACATGCATCAATTTGTCCACACCAATTGTGATGATAAGGTTGATGATATATACAATTGTGATGATTACCTTGTGCCATTTTCATGTCAAGGATTGATGACTTCATTTCTTAATAATGAGAATATGATGATGGTGGTGTTTCCCTGTCTCGTGACTACATATATTGAGATCGGTGATGAGGCTGATGGTGATGTCAAGGTGGTCATGTGGCCGTCAAAATGATACAAAATCACAGACTTGTGGGGCGGAATATCTAACTCGAAGACCCCAAAAAAATAGGGTTACCCCCTGGTAATTTAACGTAGCTATTGAAAATGGTCATAGAAATAGTGAGGTTTCCCATTAAAAATGGTGATTTTCCATAGTTTTTTGTATGTTTACCAGAGGGTAAAACATGTTAAAAGCCATAGATTTTCCCCGAGATTTTCCCAACGGATTCACCCAGGTCCTGGCCGTCACTCCGACGCTGGTGACCCTTGCGCCGCTGCCCAGTTCGCACGGCGTTTTCTGACGGCGTTTTTCGCAGCGCCCGTGCTGGAAAATGATGAGATCAACGATGATAAGATATGATAAGCCAAAATTGAAATCCATATTGAAATTTAGAGCTACCCAGTTTTTCAGATGCAAACAGATTATGCATATCCAACTTTTGGGATTTCCGATACGCTTCACCGCTGTAAAGAACACGTGGGTTGACCAGCTTCGCTTTTCGCAGAGGTCCTGTTCTGGACGGTTGTCATGATGTATGGAGCATCCTTGGAAGAATGGCGGGAGGATTGCATCGCAGCTGCCAATTGCCACACTTGCGAAGCACATTGACGATGGATAGCTTTGGTTTTAGTAGGAACACTGAGACACATGGGTTGCAGCACACATGCTGAAGTATCAGTCAGTGTATGTAAGGGTGTACTTGGCCATGCTGCTGCGAGTTCGTGATTATTTTGCCTGCTGCTGCAGGTTGATGCCGGATGATCCTGACATGTCAGAAGTTTAAACAAAAATTGTGTGGTCGTTGGGGGCTGGGTTGAAAAATCTTGGTTCCCAACCTGTTGCCAACTGGAAATCTGGTTCCACGGTGTTCCACGACTGGTTGTCCCTGCACTGCTTTGAAGGCGGGCTGGCTTTTTCCAATGGCGGACTTTGAACCTTTCTGGTCACTCTGGTCGGCGCGGAGCCTCAGGACTATATGGGGGCGACGCAATGGTAGAGGTGGGTTCCCCAATTACATCAGCTACAGGCCCGAATCCCCCAATTGTTGGTGGTTTACATGGCCTAAAGCTCTTGGTGATTCTCCATTTATGGTTTGTGATCAAATCCAATGTTTCCATTAGGTTGCCCAGAAAGATGTGTTTGGGCTGAAGTGCTTTTGGTTCACCGTGCTTCATCCAGCCGGCTGCTCAGCCACGGCAACTAAGGAGCAAAGAATTTCCCGCGTGGCCTGGACACCGTGTGGGATGAGGTGGTGAGATAGGTTACCCTGTAGGGAATGTTCCCAAGATCGACAAATAGTAAGGGTCCTTACAGAGATTAGACACTCATGCATAGTAAGCCCCAAGAAGATAGAAAAGTATTTTATCAAGACTTTATCGGGATTTTACTTTTCCATCTTTTTGGGGGCTGCTATATACTGGTAGGGGTTTTAAGCATCAAACCTGCAATCAAGCCTGTAAAAGAGGGAGCTCGATTCCGATAAAATGTCCAATCGCAACAGAATGATCTCACAGATTCCAAACCGATATGAAAAGACCTTATCATCAACCAAAAAACAACAATCAATCATGAATCATGACCGGAAAAAAGAACCATATCATCATCATCATCATCATCATCATCATCAGTTCTAAAAACAGACGTATTTAAGAAACCAATATCGAATCATCAATCCAACTCTCGACGTCCAGTGTTTTTCTGCAGGAGATTGCTACCGCCACGGCTCGCCACCTTCCTTGGCTCCCCATCTCAATCATCGGGTTGTGGGCTGTGGGGCGATTGGGCGATTGAGATTGAGATCCTTTGGTCTAACATAGCCATGGTAATTTCTCATTGCAACCGTTGAATTACGGGGGGGGGGGTCATGTTTTCGTACCTGAGCCACATGCCCTCCTTTCTCACATGATTTAGAGCCCTATAACATAACAGAACTGTCTCAGTGGAGCACTTCAAACCTAGCGGAGGCCACCAATACCCAACAACATCACTTCTAATTTACTATAGCAAAGCAGCCTTGCTGCATGTCTTCAGAATCTTGCTAGGATGTACTGCAACTTGAACTACAGTCACTCTTTTTTTATTCATAAAACGTCATCCAATCAATCCAATCCACAGGTTACGGGTTCCACAGCTCGGCTGTTGCATAGTTTTGCTTTAGTTGGCCCCGTGTCGACTTAATGATTTACCATGATTGACCTATTAAACAGAGTGAATCTCCATAGAAAATTATATATCGGGGGTAATGTCCCAAAGACATGGTCTCGTCTCATAAGATCCATGAAGATCCCAGATAGTCAGGTGGTTTTCTGGACCATGACACCACTCACGACCCTTAAGTTCTCCCAGGGGGATCCCTTGATGTCTCGCCATAAGTTTTGTTTATTCAGAGGCTGATCAACCCTGACCAGGCAAGAGATCTATCCAAGATATAGTTTCACCTTCAGGTGTTTATTTTCTGTGACAGGCGTGAGCATATGGTAGCATTTGATTTATCCCAAATATTTATATCTAAACATGGCAACAGACAATCGTTATTTCCAATGACTCAGTCAACATTGATTAGTTATGATAAGGATTTGCTCCGATTCACGCCCATGTGATAGTTGTATTGTCAAAGCTGTTTACCTTCCTGCTTATCTCCTGTCATGCGTAGCAACCTAACATTTGACGTATGTACTTAGTTATTACTTCAATATCTGACCTATTGGCCTATGGCCCACAATACTTCTGTAAGACATGTTCTTTCTCAATTGAGGACACCAAAACTCCGCCAAAGTGAATTCCACAATGGTCATCAATAGTCTATTTCCTATGGCAAAACCAGTGGTTGCTGGCCCGTTCCCATTGTTTGTACCTACGAGCCTTTTCGGTTTGTCCCTAGATGGTTAACCTCTCCCATTTTTATGGTCGGCGCTCCTTTCCCAGGTCTGGGTTTTGTGCTGGTCTTGTCCCTCACGTTGCGAATTGCAGGGATTGAGGTGAAGCCCCATGGGTTGAAGTTTACCATGTTTCAGTGGAGCTATGGTGGCTGCTCTCTGATGGGGCCCCGGGTGGAAGCTATGTCAGCTATGTCCATCCCGCAAAAGGCACTTGACACAAAAATATCCCAGAACGTCAATTTACTTTCTAGCAAATGCAATTGGAAAAACAAGAAAAAGGGTGCATATTACTGCCTGTTGCATAAATGAAAGAATCTAGGACACCAGTGAGACAACTGGAGTTCCAAAGTGCGGCGCTCATATCCATACTGTTTGTTTTGATAGATTGTTGACAACTTCAACATACTATACTCAACGAGTTAATGGTTTGCATGTTAGACACATGTAGAAGTTGCAAGCAAACATAGTAATTAAATGTATACTTGCTCAGGTATACACGTACAAACACAGTAGTGTCATTGTGCATCTATAGATATGTAGAAGATACCAGTGTATCTTCATATTTGTGAATTTTCAAATACGGATCATAGATCATATAAGTAATATAAGATCATATAAGTAATATAATTATAAGTAATATCTAATAGTAATTAATATCCACTATTAACCATTCATCATCAACCACTATATTCACCAGATTCACCATAGATATAACGCCAGGGCTCCACCGGGTCAGCCATCAATGTGGACGACGAGGTGCGGAGTTGGAAGACGTGGGATGGTCGGTCCATTTTAAGATGTAACGAGTGGGGATACCAGTGGGGTAACATCGTTTGACATGATATCATTCGATATCATTTGATATCATGACTAACATGATTCAAGATGTCAGATCAAAAAAATGATCCAACCATTCAAATATATTCAAATCCATCCAACCATGGAAATTCAAGACGAGATTTTCATCTGAATTTCAATGTTAAAACAGACATCAGATTGGAGTTTACCAACAGACATGTGGACATGGGGATTTCAGCATTTTCAACATGAGGATGCTCCCATTCTGTCCTGAAACTTGGGGTCAATCAAACGTGGCTGGAAAATCATCTATAAATGTAGGTTTATAGCTGGGAATAATTCTTGGGTGCTTCTCAATTGCAACGTTAAAAAAAAATGCTGGAGGGTCTCTCTTTCCTGGAGAGTCTACCAACGTTTGGGACCCGAAAGTGAGCTCCCCCCTATGTTGGCTGGTCAGCCCTTATTGTTGTGGTTGTTGGTGGTTAAGATTCTCTCGAATATATACCAATGGAATCATCATCCCTTAATTGTCTCTATCATTCCACTATTTATTACGTACAATATATATATATATATACATATATATATATATATACATATATATATATACATATATATATATACATATATATATATACAGACATCATGAAACATCCATAAACATCCATAAATATCCATAGATATCCATCCCCAAAGATCCCATACGCATCATTTCATCCGACGAAAACAGGTCAAGTGGACGGGTCTTGCCTCATTTGCCGCGGGCGCCTGCGGCACGGTGCGCCCGGGAATGTCCCGGGTTTCGGGTGTCCGGCCACGGCTTTGGTGATTTCAAACAGGAATGGTTCCAATTTCCAGTTTAATGAGGAAAAGAAGGGATGAAAACAAAAAAAAAACTCCATATCTAAAGACAAACCTAATGTGTTTTGGTGTTTTCTAGTGGAGTGTTTAGACATCGCATCTTTTGATGTTCCCCTTTCTGTGATCGCCAATTTTACTCATTCTTTACACCAAGGTCAGGATGGGATAGATCAGGAAACATTCAGGACACATCAGTTAAGGATGTTGATAGAAAAATGATGCGGCTTGAACAAATTCAAGTCAATATGTTTAACTTTCAATCATGCGCCATGCTGAAGGAAGGTTGCTTGTACAGAGGGCTGTGGGTGGCAACTACATGATTTCTACAATGAGAAAGAGTCAGCATCCCAACATAGTATGTTCTATTCATCGCATTCACCAATGTTTTGGGGATTGTTTCTTCACTGTATCACAGAAGTACATATCATGTGTACACATACATATATTATATTATATTATCAAATCATATCAGATGTATGACTACGTCTCCTTATACATTGATAAATGACATAACATGTCTAGAGGTCCTAGCACTTGTCAGCCCAGTCGCTTCAACTGCCTTGTCAACAACTGCATAGTTAGCCTCCGGTGTCATCCAACGTGGCTGATTGGGAAATCTTCGATTAAACAAATGGAGGTCTCAATAGGAAAATCGAAAATCATATATATATATATACATGTAGGACGTTCGATTGCCATGTTTCATCGGAGGGTAAAACCAATCAATATCATTCGACACAGAGAAGAGGTCATGCCATGTCAGCCACCATGACATTTCTTCCCGGCAGGTCATTGGCTCTCACTCACCTGGTTTGACCACCTTCAACGTAGCGACTTGGCGGGTGGTATGTGGGCATCGAATTCGGCGCGCCAAGTATCACAAATCACAGGATCGTGTAGGATGGTTACATGTGTGAATCATTGTGAGTGTGATTTTGTTTAGTGGTTTTGCCACAAAACATGTCAAATATGCCAAGAGCTTGCGACCATCAGGCCTGTGACAGACCCGACTCATCAGGTCTTTCAATATGTTTCACAGTGGTGGCTGGGAAGGAGACACTAACAGGTGAACTTTCCATGCATAGGCACCCAATGTCCAAGGATAAAACACACACACTACACTATGTGATCATGTCAAATAGAATCAAATAGATATCTATAAAGAAGTATTATGTAATTACACATCTACTATTTACGTGTGCTATCCTGTACCACCATGCGCACAATGTAAAATATGCACTATATATATATGTATATATAATTTTATATACATATGCAATTATTTACAAATATTACTAATAATATTACCGAGATACATATATATATATATATTATGTTTTATAAATGTAAATGCAGAGGATTGGAACATCAACGCTAGCTCACTAGCCACCCAGGAAGCTGGCACCACTACTGCGCAGGCAGCTGCAAGGAAACTCAGCTGTGCCGGCTGCGGAGACTGGAGAATTTGCCTGAGATGACTAGCTGTCCCTGGGTGTCCCTGATCTATTCTTGCGGATCCACGCACACACACACACACGCACACACACGGACGTTTCTGTTTTCAAAAACTCTGAGTTTCAGTGGTTTCAAAATGTTCAAACTGTGAAAAACATGTCCACGAAACACGTGGAATGAGCCAAGCAGCATATAGGCTTTCATCAAAGAATCTGGATTAGACACCCAACAAGCCAGGGGATGTGAGCAACCATGCCCTGATTCGAGAAGCGTCCATTGGGTGCAACGTGGTTTACTGTACCAGATAAAGATTGAAACAAGATTGAAACCACCAAGACGATAAGTACAACCTACTCAAATGCTGATAGAATCTGATAGATTACTTTTCTATATTTTCCTATTTTTTTTTTTGTGGTTGCTGAAGTTGAAACCACCAGTTTGGCAATTCCCCCCCGCCGCCACTGGTTTGGAATTGCCAAAAAATGGCGATGGTTCGAGGTGCTGACGGGTGTGCTTCAACTGCTGCTCTGGTTGAGTGGAGCGCCTTGAAAGCAGTGCAGAAAGTTGGCAGAAAGCCCCATCTATATCGGCTTGCAACAGCTCAGAAACCATATTATTTGAGTATATTTACATTTGTTGTTCCTGCAAGCGATAGACAGACACCTTTGCATTTCGGAGTCCAGAAGAGGTGTTCTTCCCTCTTTTGAAAAGACAGCATCAAAATCTACGAGTTGTCTTGGCAAGTATATATATATATATTACGTGCATGCGTTGTGGACACCAAGCTTTTGCTTGAAAAGAGACCTTTTTCCCCACCTGCCAGGTGAGGGTCTCTAGATATTTACAAAGGTTCAACTCCTTCTTCCTCCCCTCCTTCACCTTCATCACCTTCTCCTCCACCTCCTCCACCTCCTCCTACCAGTTCCGGATGCAGGGGAGGGCGCCTGGACCCGAACCGCATCGCGAGTTGAGGATGCCGTGGAGGGCGCCTGCACATAAACGCAGAGAGAAGGCCAGATACAATGTTAGAATAGATGCCAGATAGAGTGCCAGAACCTATGTCAGATAGAATGCCAGAATGAATGCCTGAAAAGATGTCAGATAGAATGCCAGAACATATATCAGATAGAATGCCAGAACATATATCAGATAGAATGCCAGAATGAATGCCTGAAAAGATGTCAGATAGAATGCCAGAACATATGTCAGATAGAATGCCAGAACATATATCAGATAGAATGCCAGGGCTTTTATCAGCCATATCAAATAATTCCTGAAAAGATGCCGGATAGAATGCCAGATCCTAGTAGAATGTCAGAATAGATGCCAGATAGAATGCCAGAACGGATGCCTGGAAAGATGCCAGATAGAATGCTAGAAAGAATGTCAGATAGAATGTCAATGTATATGCCATTAATATACTTCCAGATGGTATGTCAGAGACTATGTTAGAATAGTGTGTCGGATGTGAAGTGTCCGCTGAGTTCCCCGTGATGAACATGTTTCCTCGGCGTGGGAGCCCATCAAAGCGCAGCACAGGGTGGTTTCCGATTGTCGCACCACGGTTGAAAAATCACTGTTTCGTCACATGGCTTGAGAAATCGCCCATGTATAGTTATTTTCTCAGCTATAAACCTGCATGTTTAGAGGATGTTTCCATTGTAACCTCCATTTATCGAAGGATTTTTCCATTCAAACCTTCATTTATATATATATATATATATTATACATTATTTTCCGGTTATAATCTCCAAATTTCCGGACGATTTTCCCATTATAATCGGTAAAAAAAGGGGATTCTCCCAGCTAGAAACCTCCATGGATAGTTTGGGGATTTCCCAGGTAAAGCAAGCGTTCGGATCTTATGCCATCTCTTAAAGGATGACTGTAGAGATCTAGGTTTCCTAAAACGGGTGGGTAACCCAAAATGGATGGTTTATAATGGAAAAACTTACTAAAATGGATATGATTAAAAGCTTCATTATGTCTAGCCGTCTAGCCATGTTTGCCACGGAATCGGAGTCCACTTGTTGGCCCAACCTCCCACCATAGCTGACGAGAACTCGCCATGACCATGACAGGTTTTTGCTTTCTGGCATTCTGATGAACCTGGGTTTGGTGATGCTGCAGGAGCTTATTGCTGTGCTCACAGCTTAGAGCAGCGTTCAAAACCTCTGCTAGGTGAGGATTAATTATGGGAGATTCGTGGGGATTATCTTCCATGAACTGGGAATCCCATTCTTAGCCAACCAGTATAATTCAAGTCGCTTCGCGACGAGTACTGCCCCCCGTACCTAATAGGACAGAGAGGAAAGAAGCATGCCACAAGCCGACTGGGGTCAAACTTGGCCGTCCTTGGCCTAAGTTGGGCCGAACACGAGCCAACCTGGGCCGAGCTTGCGCCGAGCTCGGGCCAGCTTGAGCCCAACTGCTGGGGTCCAACGTGGCAGTTGGGCCCAAGACAGGCCTGGGCAAAGCGGCCTCCGACGAACCCCCATCAAAGCCAAAAAACGTTGGAAGTAGCGGTAAAAATTAAAATCTTCAGTGTATCGCATTGAGTCCGGGTTGGGCCCATCTTGGGCTCGGACTTGTCTGAAAGGGTCCCAACTTGGGCGCAAGTTGCGCATGTAGGATCCAATGTGAGCCCAAGTTGGAGCCAAACGGGAAGCCAAGTGGGTCCAAGTTGTGCCGAAGTTGGGGCCTTGTTGGCCAAAGGTGACATTTCAAGTGGACCCCATGTTGCGGCCATGTCGGATCGAAACGGAGAATTTGGACGATGTTGCCGACCTCGCCGGGGCGAAGATGGCCCCCAGCTGAAGCTGCATTAGTGGAACAGATCTGTTCGTATCCCTCGCTGCTAGACTACCATTCCTCAGCACCTGCAGTGCGGGCACACACACACACATAATCCCTTCCTCCTAATACTAAACCCCCCCCCCTAATACAAAACACGGCAGGTAGTTTTTAGTATTAGGGGGGTATTTATTATTAGGGAACCAAATCGAAGTCATGTTAATTAATTAATTAAATTTCCTTATATAACGCAATTAAAATATTGCCAAAAATGGCAGTTCGAAGCTTACCCCTAATACTAAATTAAAACCCTTAATACTAAAAACTATTTTTTCCGATCTCAAAATCAATTAAATTTCCTTATATAACGCAATTAAAATATTGCCAAAAATGGCAGTTCGAAGCTTACCCCTAATACTAAATTAAAACCCTTAATACTAAAAACTATTTTTTCCGATCTCAAAATCAATTAAATTTCCTTATATAACGCAATTAAAATATTGCCAAAAATGGCAGTTCGAAGCTTACCCCTAATACTAAATTAAAACCCTTAATACTAAAAACTATTTTTTCCGATCTCAAAATCAATTAAATTTCCTTATATAACGCAATTAAAATATTGCCAAAAATGGCAGTTCGAAGCTTACCCCTAATACTAAATTAAAACCCTTAATACTAAAAACTATTTTTTCCGATCTCAAAATCAATTAAATTTCCTTATATAACGCAATTAAAATATTGCCAAAAATGGCAGTTCGAAGCTTACCCCTAATACTAAATTAAAACCCTTAATACTAAAAACTATTTTTTCCGATCTCAAAATCAATTAAATTTCCTTATATAACGCAATTAAAATATTGCCAAAAATGGCAGTTCGAAGCTTACCCCTAATTGCTAGAGTAGCCAGGCAGCTTGGAGTGAGGGATTGGGACTAGGCCCCCCTAATACTAAACACCCCGGGGTGAACTAGTTTTTAGTATTAGGGGGAGAACCCACAAATGGTAGGTTGATTTTTAAATTGTTTTTTAAAGGGGATCAATTAAAAGTCAAATTGGCCAAACTGAAATTTTCGGAAATTGGAGATGGATGCCTGTTTTTAGTATTAGGGGGACGTTTAGTATTAGGAGGAAGGGATTAATATGTATATATAATTATATATATATACGTATATATATATTTATTTATTTATTTATTTAGTTATTTATTTATTTATTTATATTATATTATATTATATTATATTATATTATATGTGTGTACATGTTTTTACTTTTCAATTTTTTTGATTCGTGCATTTATTTTTGAATTATTTATCTCATGGAAAAACATAGCTCGGGTCTTGAACACTGCTCAAATCCAGCTAGGTCAGCTATATAAGTGATTTGAATTTCTGCACGAAGGAGTGGATGTGGACTGCGCGACACAAGGTGGGCCGCGAAAATGATGGTGAGTGAATGCAAGGGATGTCATCAAAATGTGCAATGTTTAGTTTGGGAAATCATGCCAAATTGTTTAAACCTGATGTATTTCATTGTATTTTTTGACTTGGGAGTTATCATGTTGTTGGCACAGCAGATGGGAGTTGTTCCATGGGGTGTGGAAAATTTCACAACTGCACGAGAAAAAATTAGTGTAGAACAATGCCGTGGGCGTAAAGTACCCAGCCTCTGAAAATTGAAGGATTAAACCGAGACTGTCAAGCCTTAGAGTCACTTTAGAACCATAAAAATTGGGTCAACCGTGCAGGATTTTCATTTTTGGCTCATGTTTTTCAATTTATCAGCTGTGTTATATGTGCTTATCATTTTGATTCCACACTCCTCATCAGAGTCTTCCTGGATAGTTGGTTGGCCCCATTGGACAATCCATTCACCAAGAGAAAACATGCGTGAAGCCGTCCCATAACATGTGGATGGACAAAACTGAATAATGTCATTGTGATGATCAGTGGATTGGTTTCAGAGTAACAGGATCTGGGTAACAGGAAACCTTAGTTCATATTAAGGGTTTCTTGAGGTTTCCTATAATTTTTCCTCGAAATTTGAGAGATGGGAAGTGATGAGGTTGGCATTCTCGGTCTCTTGGTCATCTATGCTCAGGCACGGTGCCCAAAAATGCGGGCCACCAAAATATGGTGCCACCAATAAACAAATCCAATCCATTTTACAAGGATTTTTACTTTCGGAAAGGTATTTACTATTGGGGTTCTGGGGGGAAAGGATTAAGTACTAAGTCGTGTGGTAAGGAGGTTGAATCATTTGATTGGTAACATTCCCCATCAACACCACAGAAGGGGTACTTGACATTGGAGAGCTGGCTCATCTTGGGCATGTCTAGGTCAGATCTAAAGGGGTTGCCTGATAGCTCCCAAATGGATTGAGTAGCTAAACGGAAGCAATGCTAAATATGTTGTTTTTTTTTTAAAAGAGGTGAGAGCCCGGTATCATCCACAATTCCATGAAAGGTCGATTCAGTAGGGCTGAAAGCAATCAATTGTTGGTTGCACTCCGGCATTGTGGGACATAAAAATAGGTGCAAGTTGGGTCTCTTGGAGTTCCTGGTCATTTCCCAGATGTACATCCCCATCAACATCATCGACCTATCCGGCGAAAATGACCCGAAGGTCCATTTCTTGACCAAGAGACCCAAACAATTCATCCATGTATCCTATATAAATTATAACAATATGTAACATACATATATATATACATATATATATATATATGTACATAGACACATTTAGTGGATTGGTTTTCTTAGGAAAGTCTTCACCAGAAACCAGTTTGTTTACCGAGAAGAGATCGGTGTGACACCAGTGGATCCAACGATCCAACGTGCGTTCCTTGGCATCCACTGCAACTTGTGATAGGTGGCTGTTTCAAAAAGTTCGGATTAGACCAACCAAGATTGGGATATGCAAGTACCAATATGATATAGTCTGCCCAAAAAGGATCGAAAGTCGTGTTTGATGTTCGATGATATTTCCTTCATATTTGACTATCATTTCCCACGTTTTGTTATTTTTTGGTGGGTGTAGTCACCGCTGCAGGTGGCCAGTTCGATGATGTACGGCTTGCTGCCCAGTGTGCTGGTCGGTAAGCCCCAGCCACTAGCGTTACCCATTTTGAAAGGTACAAGTCTAGGTATTCATATATATATATATTGTACAGCATAAAACATATATTTATATAATTTTATATATGTATACTACACATGTATTTATAATTATATATACATAATTAAATAAATATATATATATATAATTAAATAAATATATATATATCTATTTATAATTATTTATTTAAAATTATATATTTAATTTATTTATAATATATAATGATAATCTATAATTATATAATATAATATAATATATATATAATTATATATAATTACATTTAATTATATAAATATATATATTCATAATTAAAAATATTTTTATTTAATTATACATAATCATTTTTAATTATATATAATTACATATACACGATTTGCTTATGACAGATGTGATGATTCATGTTTGTAGAAATCACTGCAGGTCGGAGTAGCGGTGGCGCTACTGACGGCGCAGGTGGGACACCTTGGCAGGACATATTTTTCGGTAATAAGGTAACCCAACGACAAACCATCCCCAATGACTTGCAAGAAATCCGACATTGGTGGTTTCTCAATTGGTTGGTGGTTTTAAACAACATATTTTCCGGTATGTTTTAATTTATTGACACAGTGTGTCTTCATGCTTGGGAAAGCAAGGATGCGTCCTTTCAACATGAGACAATCGAACCGTCAAAATCTTGGGTTTGATTTAGTTTTCTCATTCACCAAGAAGTGGTTGGTGGTTAAAAGATTTGTAACTGGCTTGTGGTTTCAAATATGTTCGTCAACCACAGTTGAGAAGACCAGTCCCAATGACAAATATGTTTCAGATGGTTTATGCAATGCCACCAGCCGGGAAATGAATCACCAAACTGCCTGATACGCATTATTTCTTTGGGGGTGTCTTGACAATGTGTTGTTCGTTAAATCCCCAATGATATCATAATATTCTTTGCCAAAGGGACATACCTAAAATATCATAATATATCCATGTCGACAAAGAAAACAGCAATTAAGAAGTGTCCCCCATGTTTTGTACCGTATTATATATTGGATCTTAAACTACCTAGTCAATGGATGTCAAACATTACCAACAAATGGGTATATGAGGACCTATAGGTTATATGTACTATAATTTGCATCACCAACATGTCCATCGAATATGGATATTTAGTTATCTGTAATCAAATGTATATCCACATGGCTAGTCACTATATGAATATTTAGTTAAAGAATATTTAATCAGTATATTCAAACCTGATATTAGGTACATGGCTATAGTCATATCCTTGTATTTAAACCAGTATCATAGTAATCAAACCATTCTCTAGATATTATAGTAATTAAAACATACTACTTCTAAATATCATGATCTAAATATCGTAGTAGTGAAACAAGAGTACTCAATCCTAGCCATTTTGGTCATCTCACAAAAATCGCCCGCTGCGCCGCAGGCTCAGTTGATGCGACTACACGTTTTGAAGCGGGATCCCAGTGGAAGGGATTGTGGGATCACTGTGGTGGACTCAAGTGATTTTATAGTGGTTTATTGGGTTTTTTATGATATTTTTATGGGATTGTTATGGAATTTTTATGTGATTTTAATGGAATTTTAATGGGTTTTTTATGGGATTTTTATGGTATGTTTATGGGATTTTTATATATTTTTATGGGACTTTTATGTGTTTTTATTTTTTTGTATTTTCATTGGATTTTTATGGTATTTTTGTATGGGATTTTTATGGTACGTTTATGGGATTTTTATGGTAATTTTATTGGATTTTTATGTGATTTTTATTGTTTTTTTTGGGGGATTTTTATGGGATTACGGTGGTTTCATGGGATTTTCTCTGAGTTGTTGGGCACAAGATGGCATATGTGGCTGCCTTCCTGAGATTTACTTCGTCATTTAGTCATGTTTACTCACACTTTGTCACGTTGAAGGAGTTGGTGACCAAGAATCTTGAGTAAATACCATAGATGTTTGCATATTCTTGGGGAAGGCTGTGTTATCAACGACCCTACTGCTATCCTTATGATGTTTTGTTAGCCGGATCAAAATTTGACAGGATGACCCTGAAAAGTCCAGGTGTCTGCTTTTCGTGGATTTTTTCTTCACATCATCCTAGTATACGTATGAGTTTAAATGTCGAATGATCCTGAATCACATAACTATTCTGAATAGCTACAGCTAAGTCATGTAGAAATGGGCCGATTTCCATAGCGTTTTCATTACCAGAGCGGATCATCATTCCTATATGATAGCTTATGAACCAGTCCCTGAAAATGCCCAGGTATCACGTGTCCCGACTCTCGGTCCGCACCAATCTGCAGCGCAGCCAGAGAGAGTCAGGGGAACCCAAACAGTTTGGAGATCGTCATGCCACCATGCAAAATCGGGGTTAATATGCAGGTTTCCTTAAATGGGGGTACCCCAAAATGGATGGTTTATAAGAAACTGACTGCAATGGATGATTTTGGGTACCCCAATTTTAGGAAACCTCCATATACCCGTCATTTTGTTGGATTCCCAATACTTCTGGGATGATGTTTTGAGCATGGGACATATATGATATATATATATATACATATACATATGTACATATAGACATGTATACATATATATATATATACATACATATATATATATACATATACATATATACATATATTCATGTATTCATATATTATCACATATTCATATATTCAAATATTCATATTTTCATATATTCATATATTCATATATTCATATATTTATATATTCATATATTCATATATTCATATCCACGACTGGTGGATGGTGTGTGTGTGAATGCTCTCAGTATTTTTGGAGCTCCTGCTAAAGCGTCAGTCTTGACAAAGTTTTTGGGAATGCCTAAATGCATCAAAAGGAATTTTACCATCTTTGATTCAAGCCACTACAGTCATGCCTCCACATCTAAGTAGTCAAACCCATACTCCAAAAAGGCTTTGAAAGTGATTCAACCTGAAATTGGCTCTGTTTGGGTTGCACGGATTCAATTTCAAGGATGTATAAGGACATGGTGCCGAAGTTCACCAGCCCTGCCACATGTGTCCCAGTTTCAGACTGGCTCAAACAGCTACAGAGACCTTCCGTTTGTATCTATAAACATGGGTAAAGGCATTCAAAGTATGGGGTAACATAAGTAACATTGCCATTTTTATAGGTACTTGGAGGGTCAAGATGGACGCGTTTTTAGAATAAGTACAAGAATCATGATTCAACGATGTCCTTAGCGTTTTTGTTGCCAACAGTCTAGAGCACCCGATTTTCCATGGAATTTATAAGGGTCCCCAATGATGGTACCTTCCCATAATCTTCCCATACTATTGGGGTTGCTTATGGGAGTAGTATGGGGGGTCCCATCGTCGGGTTGGATGGTTGGCCAATGGACAGGAGGAAGAACCATCGAAAGCAGTGCTGATTTGATGCCCTGTACTTGGATTGACATGGATTGAGATGGATGATTTAAGATATCCTCTGGTAATCAAACATGGTTTGCTGGAAAAAAACAATAATTAGGTTACAGTAGATGATTTTCCCAGCTATAAAGTGTCATTGAGTTTAGGGACTTTGCAGCTAGTCATGGGTAACCAATGTTATGTATCCCATTGCCATGAATATCCCATTCTTCCGGTGATTTTTTCTTGTTTGAGGCGCGCCTTGTTGAACCAGCATGGGAACTTCATTGAATGCCTGGGTTTGGAAGGCTTCCTCGCGGCGACCTGAGTGGAACTGGATGGATCAGCAGAGATCCAGTGACTCACATTTTTGTATAGCCCTTTTGTTGGTTTCTTCGGCCGAATTTTGCAATTTCAACTTTGCATAGGCATAGATTTCATAATGGCTCACGATTATAGTATATACGGGCAAAAGTTGATGGTGATATGCTTGAAATGTGGTCAAAAGATGTCTGAAATATGGATACCTAGACCCTCCGTTTGTAACCCGCATTTAAAAAATGTAAAACAATTCGAAATCATGTTGTGCAATGTATACCCATTCTTATGGGTATTTGGAGGTCTAGGCATGTCGAGCAAAAGATGATTTGGGAATGACAAATCATGCACATTCCCTTAAAAACAAGTGTCTTAAGATATCTTCGTTGCAGTGTGGCGATGTGCACTGTCAACATCAGAGACAGGTGTTGCAAAATGGAAATCGGGAGTCACAAATTTGGCATATCCTGGCTGTATCTCGGGGTTCCTTGCGTTGTTGTTTGATGTCGATTGAATCTCATTGGGAAAGGCACATTGGATCAAATTGGTGATTTCCAACGTCTTGCTTATGTGTTGCTTGGTAATACATGTGTATGTACACGTGTAATTGTGTACATAGCCAGTCCTACCTGGAAAATAAGGTTCACAATGCCAATGACTTTCCTTTTCTTCAGGTCCCTTCTTGTTCAATCGGTCCCGCTCTCAATATTTAGGTAAATCTTCCCAGCCAAGGCTGAAGGACCTATCATCAAGTTGTCCAACTATGCTTCTTGACCGCAAACTTGATGCCAAGGAAAAGAAGGCTAAAGATTTCTTGGCTCTTTCGGTAAATATGCTTGGTTACACATCTGACATGTATTCAAAGATGAAACGGATGATTTTGTGCATCCATGGTTAACAGTTTAGCTCAGTCGCCTAGACGCTGGGAATAGCCCTGAGCCAACTGCTTGGGGTTTGTTGTGGCAAGTATGGCTATGGATCAGGTTGGGTAGGTTAGAGGTTTTGTTCCCGCTACCATGTGTACATAATTTTATATTTAGATACCTATTCTACCTATCTATATATTCTATTGTTCGTAAAGGTGGATACCATACAACAAGTCGCGTTTACTAACTATTAAAAATAACAAAATTTGAGGAGTTTCATGATTTGGGTATGGGTCAAAATGGCTTGGAAAGCTTAAATTATGGCCATCCAATCATCGGCAACATTCCTTGACATGAAAGGGGGCTCCAGATTCAAATTGTCGCCATATTCTGATCTACCTATCTATATCTAAATATACAGAACCAGATAGTATACATATTATATGTTTATAATTTATATACATGATATGTATATATATATATGTAATTATATGTATATATATATCAGTAAATCGCTGGGGAATGAGCAGGATGTCTGCAAGAACTCTGAGAACAGAAACGAGACTTTTCGCCTGATGTTCAAATCCTTGGAAGCAATGCCACGTTGATCCCCTTTGTGGCAGGCATACCTGGATCTACCTGGACAATGTTGCAAACTTCTAGATCTTTGCTTCGGTTTTTATGAGGTCACATAGACCTTGAAAGATGGAAGTTGGATGAATTTGGATTGATCAGTGTTCCGCAATCCGGCATTGACAAGGTTAGACACTACGTCGAAAACAACAAGTGGCGCGCTGAGAATGTGCTGATTGAACCTGTGACACCCAGCTTATGATTTTGCAAACAAGAAAAATGCAGGATCAACTTTGATAGCCTATATATATATATATTTATACATACTTGTACTCTACATATATATATATATATGTGTGTATTATATAATATATATTTATAGACTTTGCGAAATCTACCCAGGGTTCCTCCCCCAGACTTGGAACCCTGACTTGTCACCACTGCAAACTCAGAGCTTACGATGGAAAGGCTCTGAAAACCTGAGTCGCAATGTCCCGAGAAAGCGGACAGCGGACATTGGAACAGATCGAAACAGTACACGTCCTGTTGGAAAAGCACAAGTAGTGCCCTCTGGTAATTTAACACTTTGCAATGGAAAGTCACCCTTGCTAGTAGGAAAACCATCTAAAGCCTGGGCCATGTTCCATATTTAATTAGCAATGTTAAAATTACCGTAGAGTAGGAGTTGAGTCAACTACTTTGATGATATTTGATCTTCGTTGAAATCATTGTTTCATATATCGAGGATGTTGCGGTTCATCATCTTCGACCTTCAAGCTTGTCAGGGTTGAGCGGAGCTCAGACTGAACACTGAGAAGCCTCGATCAACTCTGAATTTGGGGATGCTCTCTGGTAGATACGGAAAGCCGTCAATAAGAACATGATATATGGTCGGTGCCAGAATTATAGAACGGAAGTTGAGGAGTACGAAGGTACCGTTATTTACCGTACCCTGTTGTTCCATAATTATGTTTTCCTCGGAAGGTATGAAAAAAAATCTTAACTTACTCCTATTTTTTTCGTCGTTCTATAATTCTGGTTTGTTCTATAATTGTGTTTTCCCCATGTTTCCCACATTTACCAGTTTCGTTCTATAATTATCTTTTCCGTTCTATAATTAATTTTGCGTAAACCGTTCTATAATTCTGGTTTCTGTGTCACTTTTTTCCGAGATACATAAATTGATGCAAGTATATGTCAGCAACCTCCAAGGTGCCAGAAATTATAGAACAGACAAATTAATTATAGAACAGGATCCGAATCCGCGCGGAATCGGGATCCGGAGGAGTACGAAGGTACGGTATTTTACCGTACTTTTGTACTCCTAATTTCGTTCTATAATTTTGGCACCACCTGTATATATATATATACATATATATACAAATGGTGGATGGTCCATATCTATCTGCAAATTGATTTAGTGGAGAATACCCATCTGACAACTTCCTTTCGGAATAGAGCTCTCCCAGTTCAACAACGAGCAAACAGCAGCTGGAGAGGGAAGCCAGGACCTCACCAGATCTCATTGGATGTCACCTCTTGATACCTCTTGGATTTCTTCCACGTTTGGTTCCCAATGTTTCAACAAGGAACTGGAACTCCTTCATCAAAACCGGAAGGCTTACTGATGCTTACTGAGTCACTTCAGGGGTCCCTTTGCCTTGCTGAGGATTCTCCTGATTATCCTAGACCTAGACCCTCCGTTAGTAGCCATAAAAATTGATATGTCATCGTGATTTATCAATGTTTATTCCATATGTTCGATAACTTTTACCAATCGTTACCCATCTTTACCCATTGTACTTGGAGCGTGCAGTTAAATGGGTCCGTCCCCGAGATCGAGGCAACGTCTCCGCCTACGCACTACTGGCGAAGTTGGACAAGGCGGTGACTCATCATTTTGTGACATGGTTGATATGGTTGGTTAATAAGTTGACATAGTACCCCCCAAACAAAGATAGAGAAAGGTAGAACATGACTGGATGTTTAATCACATTCATATTTTTTTGAGGGGTGACAATACTAGAAGACAGTGGCAAAGAAAAAATCTTGGACTTGCCATGGCCAATCTGCATAGGGCAGCCTGTGTAGCTTGTCCAAGAACTGTGAAGATGGTGTTGTCGAAGATTTGTTGACCGTTCATGATGTGTTAATTGGGTTTTATTCGGAATATTCGGAATATTGTTATGGGCGTTCTGCTAATACGATTGGATATACATATATATATATACATATATGTATATACATATATATATATATACATATATATACATATATATATACATATATATATATACATATATATATACATATATATAAGTAGCAGCAATATATTACATTTGTTGTGTAACCAACAAAAGGGAGATTGAACCAAAAAGTCTTTGGGGATAGCATGGTATGTACTTAGATACCACGGGTTACAATTATTTGACCAACGATATGATAATTTGGCTGTGGAACTGTATTCAATCATCACAAGAACAAATGTTTGTGGATTGCCATCACAAGAACATTTACTATGACACCATCATAGTTTCCTTGGATATACCTCCAGTAGGTCCCAATCATGATTTCCAGTAACAATTTCTCAACAAGACCAAAACAAATGCATAAAAACCATTAAAAACCTCATTAAAACATGTCTTTTCCATGGCTGTCCCCAGGTTTTTTGCGCAAAAACCATGGCTCCGAGTCAGCCGGTGTTGAACAACAGGTCCTGCAGAACGAAGGGATCGAGGCGCTCTACAGTTTGGAGACTCAGCGCCGAGCCTTGGGATCCCCCCAATTCATTGGGTGCCCGTATAGCATAGATTATCAGAGGGTAACCAGAGGTCATCAAAGAGGGTATAGTCGGTATAGTAGCTATTTCTTGTACCCTCTAAAAAAATCATCGTAAAGTATCTATTTATTATATCACAAATAGCTATTTTTAGGTATATCATGGTATATCATCTAAAGCAACGTGATATGCACAGCTATTGTGATTCACCAATTTGTGGTAGGTAAGTCATCTAGAAATGGGCCATGTTCATCCATTTTCCACTATTGTTTAAATTTTGACATAGTATAAGTATAGTTGATGTTTTGTATATATATATATAAACATAACGTGATATAACTTGATTTAACTATAGTATTCATTGGGTTCATGGGGACTGTATTTATTTGGATGAAAAACTGGTCATGACCCCACCTCATGACGTCACTGGAAAGATGTTTTTTTGGGGGGAATCATCCCCAGTTCTGGCTGTTAGTGAATTACTATTTTGGTTGTTAGTGAGTTACTATTTGTTAGGGAATATTCCCCAAATGGCTATCTTATTTAGTGAACCATGGAAGAAAAATAAGATAAGTACAGCATCGAACTAAATGGGCCATCTAAACCATAGCTTTGCTATGTAGTTTGACACTTTCCCCATTATTTGATGGAGAGTTGTGTGCCATTTTTACTCGGTGTAGGGGTGAATCTTTTATTGGGCCAGCAAAAAATCAAGCGCTGGTCAGGCTCCGGATGCTTACAACATGAGGTTTAAGTAACATTTTGAATGTTTGAGGCTTTCAAAGATTGTTTGAGACACGTGTCACCAGAGTTGAAGGTGTGTTCAACTTGTATTCATAAGAGCTGAGCTGGTGTTTGCATGCGGTTGTCATCACCGCCAAGAATTGTAGAAGCTATCGAATCACTCGAAATAACGTGTTTAGATAGGATTATTCGGGTCTGTTGGAATATAAACATGGGTTGCATAAAAGTTGATTGTATAAAAGTGGTTTCCAAGTCTTGCACGAAATTTGTTGGTGAGTCTTTGCGGGAGCAAGCAGCTAATCTTTGGCCTGAGGCTCTAGCCAAGTGACATATGAAATGGCCACCGTTTAGCTTGGGATAAATTATTGCGGTGCTGATGTGACAATATGCATCCCCAATCTGCACTTGTACTCATTTATCTATCTATCTATCTATCTATCTATCTATCTATCTATCTATCTATCTATCTCTATATATATATAATATATTATATATATACACACATTAAGTATATCATTTGGTTTGATCCGCAATCTTAAACGATCTCAGATACGCAAAGTCAGTGTGCCACTCGCCTTCCCCTTTTTTTTTGACCCATCCGTCGGATAGCCAGCGCTTATGGTCGAGATTCGCCCTTCTATCCATGGCTGTTGGTGGTTAAACCTTATGACGCCCCGGATTTCTGATGGTGATAGCCACCAATGATGATCCCACATTAGAAACACCATTTGACTTTCATTTAAAATGATGATTTTTTGCCGGGTAAACCATGGTAACCCCACCTTTATAATGGTGGGACTTACCTTGCCAGGGGTCCCCTGGGTTCACCTTCCAGGCAGCTTGGACTGCGAGATGAGCTCCGGACTGAAGTCGTTCGGAGTTCCTGCGCAGCGCATCTTCGATACCCTCAGCAGTCGGGGAAACCTGGCGGTTTTACCCTCTGGTAATTTAACATAGCTATTGAAAATGGCCATTTATAGTGGATTTTCCCATTAAAATTGGTGATTTTCCATAGTTATGTTAGTTTACCAGAGGGTAATGTTTATTTTGTTTAATGGGATTTAACATGATTTAGCCAACAACAAATGGTGATTTACTGGAACTTAATGGGATTTGACCACAATATCATATATATATAACTTGGATCATCTTCCACGGATCGTAAGTGGTGAAACTAACCCACGGTTAGTAAGTCCCCTATATTAAAGTGGATGATTCCATTGATAGATGGATTATTGTTCCACTTTATAGCAACCCAATATTTTTCCAGGTCTCAGCATGATTGGGGAGCCTCAAAAAGGTGGTCCGATGGCATCCCAGACCCAACAACCATGGGATGCCAGTGTTTTTTTTGGTGTGTTGATATACCCCATTTAGCTAGATTTAGCCATCAGGATTATGATAAGCTATTTGTATCTATTTGTCATTTATGGCATGTTTTTAATGAATTTCTAGCCAACAAACATGTTGTGAGTCACCCTACACGAGCCAAATCACCATTGGTCCCAAGTCACTTCACTTAGATCACCCAGCCCTTGCGCCACAAGGTTCAAACAGTTCGTTCTTGCAAGCGCTGGAGCGATGTGAGGAGCAAGCTGTGCTCGCTAGCCTGTTGGTTTTCATGTGTTTGATCCCATTTTAGAGGACCATTTTGAAATGGCTACCCTCTGGTAATGAAACATGCCAATGGAAAATCCAATCCATATGAAAATCCACCATTAACAGACAGTTATAGTTATAGTTGATCTTCCCTTTTAAACCTCCTTAAATATCCATTTACAGGGGATGTTCAATTGCCATGCTTGATTACCTGGGGGTATATGCCTGCACCCGCCCAGCAATGGTCCGCTGGTGCCCAATGTGTGGTCGTCGCCGTAGCCATGCCTTTCCAACATCTGAAGTGTCGCTAGGACATGGTCATGGAAAGTCTGCTAGAGGCACGGAGATTTTGCCTTCCCTCTCAGTACATACGGCCCCAGTCGGGTCGCTTACTTGCACCGTGAATTACAGCTTCACGTTATTCACCTTGAATGGACCATCCAGTCCCCAATGGTTTCCAGTTTCCAGATGAAGTTTTTTGCGCCGAGGGGAAAGTGCCATTTCTGAAAATTCACATCAGGCTTTGCGCACTGGCAAAGGCATTTCGGCATTTCTGTGAACTTCCCACCATCATGTCAGTCTGCTATAGGTTGGAACCTCATGATCCTACAGAGAATTAGCCCTGTGTAATTACAAGATGATTGACATTTCCCCGAAATCTAAGATGGTCAGAGATCTCAGATACGACCTCGGATAAGCATTGCACGGGAAATTGCATCTGGAGCAAATGGTTAGAACATCCAGTTTCCACTTGGCCAATGTGATACTGTGGTCTTCACCGATCTGCGTTTCGGCATCATGAAATGAAAGAGTTGTACTGTATTCCGCGATCTGTGCAATAGGCACTGCAATTGGCCCTACTTTGTGCGAGGATATACGTGTACGACAGCTGCTGTTGTAGTGGAGCATTGTTCACCAGCTACCAGGTTACCACCTGTTGAACAATCACTTTATTGCTGGTGACAAACATTGTTTGTCGTTACACTGCGATGATCAATGATCAATATTTGACAGAGTTGTTCCCCTGGAATCTCATGAAAATCAATCCATTTTATATTTCAAGATAGCCATTATCAGTGTTCCCCTTCAAAAGGCCATATACATAATATATATTATGTATACATTCATTCATCTTCTGATACATTGTTTGTTTGACAATATACATACATAATCATACATACTACATATTAAAAATATATATATATATTATACATTCTAGATCAACACTATGGTTTTATGATACCCATTGCACCCATGGAGTGGGTCTTCGGCAGGGCTTTCAGCGGCAGATTTCGCCTCTCCTGGAGGTCTCTGAGACGCCGGAGCAGATGATGTCACTGGGCGGTCTATGGCGGTCTGGGGGTGAAAGCCATAGAAACCCCATCTCCAACAGCACTGGGGGATGTTTTAATCTACGGAAAATCCATGGCGAGTCACTCAATTTTTTTGAATGGGAATAGAACGGGTAGTGGGGGAGAGATTGGGATCTACCATCTCCAGTTGTGACGATGAAAATTGAGGATATGAGAGATGGGATTTTAATAGGGTTCTAATGGAAACATAATGGGGATGAACCATAGTTACAGTTATTATGGGTATACCTACGATGGGTTCACCTCCATAAGTTGGGATATAACATGATATAACCATACAATACCATACATATATAACCCACATAGCTATTGAAGCTATTGCTATATCTCCAGCTATAACCCCAACTGTACCCGTACCAGCTGAGTGGCATTTTTTCATGCCATGGAGCTTTTTCCCTTTCAACGGGCCATGCCATGCTCCACAGCTATCTCAACCTACCGCACGGTAAGATTAGTGATGTGAATGTTGATGATTTAGGCATGGATGAAGCAAGAGTATCGAATCACCTTCTCAGGTCTGTCGGAATTTAACGCGTAGTGTAGGTGCTATGACAGGGATGACTGCTGATTTGTAGTGCTTTGTCATCCCCAAAAAGATACAAAAGTAAAACCTTGGGGGAGTTTGCCCCATATGTAAAGTTAATTGAAGGTACCCAACTATAGTAACAATGCTTGCAGACCCCGTTCCGCCCAAGATCATGGGGAGTAGTGAAACTCTACATTCAATTGGGAAGAGCAACAAAGGTATTGAGGAAGGAATCTAAGTTCCCACCCCCGTTTAACTTTAAGATTCAATTGGGAAGATCAACAAGGGTATTGAGGACTATCAATTCCCGTGATGGTGATGATGGCGGTGGTGATGATGATGAAGATGATGATGATGATGTGTAAAAGAGTCGCAAAGGTCCCTATGCTGTGCGTTCCGATATATAGCATGAAGTCAATCATCGGTGTTGATGACCGACAACGTCGAGCAAATCGAGGGGTTTGGCCGGAACAATGACGGCCTGTGTGGCATCCGCAGGATTCTTCGCTTCAGTAGATGGAGGATGTTGCCCTTCTCGAATCTCTATAGTACTATAGATGTCTTTTTTTGAAGCGGTGCAGAAACAGGTGTATATATAATATATAGCTTAGCACTCGAAAAACATATCTCACAGTGAATCCTCACTGTTTTTCTTTAGCTGAGGCAGATCGAACTTCAAGACTTCCTAGGTTTGAGCCAGGTGCAGCTGTGGAATATGTGTTGCCCCGGGAAGAAAAGTAGTGGAATTTGAGCGATTTAAAGCGGAAGGTTGAGTTGACATTTGGGACTTTGGGGTTTCACTAGTCACTAGTCTGTAGTGTGTTGGTGATGCGAGAGCTGGAACGGATTGTCTCACAGAATGCCGCCATCTATTTCGATGAAACCGTCGATCTGGCTTTACTTAGTAATGTAGAGGGATGCAGGGGGGTATCTGTTATAAACAGAAAAATACAGATCGAGGTATAATATACATATTTGCTAACACAACTATAAAAGATATAATTACATATATATATATATATATTTATTTATAACTATATATGTAACAATTATTATATATATATGTTAAATGTGCACAATTAATATAGTTACTATATGTATAGAGAGGATATATATATATATATTAATGTTTGATAAATGTTCAATGTTACATGGTAACAATTCATGGTCAGTGAAGCCCAGGAGCAGGCCGTGAGGCTGGTGAAGGCGGGAAGATTTTGCTGCAAGGACGTGAACAGCCGCCTTGCTCGGCAAGGTGGGCTGGTGGATGGTGGATCCTCTGGTCATGGGAATTTTGTGTGCATTTTTTTTCCAGCGAAAATCGTGATTTTATGGGAATTGACCTGCAAAACTGATGGGATTTGGTGGTATTTTACGAGCAACAATGATGAAATAATAGTGATTTTCAATGGTTTTTTCAAGCAAAATTGATGATTTCATGTGATTTAATCGGATTTGCCATCCGGCAATTTCACATACTTGGCTATGGTTGAGACGGCCCGTTTAGTTTCAGGTTTTAAGTGTAGTATAAAAACTGGTGATGTTCCATAGCTATGTCATATTCCCAAAGGGTACCGTATGTTGTAGTCATACATATAGATATATGTTGTTTAATACATATAATTACATATATACATGTAAATATATAGCTGTACCAACATGTATGATCGTGAACTTAGAATCAGACCCGGTTGAAAGCGGCAGCTGATGCTGATCCCTAAGAACCGTGGCTCCGCGTCCAGGCATGGTGGAGCAGAATATGTACATCGCCGTGCCCAACTACAGCAAGGTGGCATACAGTATAATCGGTATGTGTATTAATGTATTTTTAAAAAAATGATAATTATATACATGATTATATGCATATGTATGTACATGTTTTTTGCACAAAATTATGTGTATATATATACATACATACTTATATATATATATATATATTGTATATATATATGTATGTATATATGTATATATATATATATATGTATATATATATATATGTATATATATATATATGTGTATATACGTAATACATGTATATATCACAAGTAGGTGTATATATATATATATCAATTATATATATACATATTGACATATCATACATATATATATATATAGTATGTGCACGTTGAGCTAAACTAAAACCACGTGAATGGTTTTTGTTTTGGAGGTTGACTATCTATATGGCAACTCACAGCCTCACAGTGGACTTGGGAAGGAAGTTTGCGCACTTTTCTCATTGGAGTGTCAGCGAAGTTTACATAGTCAAAATTCATTTAGATACCAAACTCATATGCATGTGTCATACACCGTATATACAATACATATATATATATATATATACATGTATATATATATACGTATATATATATATACACACACACCTTTCAACCCTGTACATAGTTATGTATACCTGTAGTCAGCTGTTGAATCTAAAGCAGGGCTGCAAATAGCTGAAGCCTTTCTGATTGCATGGCCCCATCGCCATAATGAACTCCCGCAGTTCGCCGGTGAGCATCGACAGGTGGTAGAGACGGTAGATGTGGGCTCCAACTGTGGAGCAGAACAGGAAGTGAGTTTCTAGATCGCAGAGCAGTGGCTGTGTTCAACGGCGATCCTGGTGATCCAACCCCTCTTGGTGTTTTGTTGTTTGGTTTCTGGGGTTCATAGCTATTTTGTTTCCTTGAAAAAGCATTTACGTCAATTTACAGGTTGTCATTGGAAGATGGATGAACATAGATATTCCTGGTTGGTGGTTTGGAACATGTTTTCTTTCCTCAATAGTTGGGATGATGATCCAATCTGACTTTCATATTTTTAAGAGGGATTGAAACCACCAACCAGTATTCCATGTTATTTCCTGTTGATTACCTTGGAACATCAAAATGAACCAACCACGGTTTTTTGATGTGGGCATTGCGCCAACCCGACAAAGGCTTGAGTCGCTTCGGAGTGTGGACACCCATGCGATGCACAGCTTGGTTTTGATGCTGAACATGTGGTTCAAATGATGGGTACTGTAAATGATGCTTTGATGCAAGATATTCAAGAAAACGCGTGATACTATAGATGTATGCTATAACTATCTACTGTACAGTAGTTCATGATATCTGTAAGAAATGTGAAAAATAACATGTCAACACGATCCACATGAGCAGTGGCAAGACAACTCTGTGGGTTGATGATTGGGTTTTTCATGATCCATGAACTGGGAATCCTGTTCTTAACCAGCCAGTACAATGATTTTGTTTGCGAACATGGCTTTGCTCTTATGAATGAATCAATGTTCACTTGTTTAACGAGTATCATGCGTTTTTTTATGCGTAGCTTTCTTCTAGACTTGTAGCTTCATGCTGTCATGCTGCTTCTTGCCCACTCGGGTACTGTTAAGCACTTGAATCTAGGTACAGAGGGTTTTCTGCGGTGTGATGCTATCCATTGCAGCAGTCAACCATGAAATACATTCTTGAATATTGTTAATGGGAAGGTAGCCCAATTGCTGGAAAGCATTAAAAGGAACAGCGTGAGACAAGAGCACTTTTTGGATGAACATGCGCAGGGACCACACGCTTAACACCCATGCAACACAACCAAAACCACTAAACGTCCAGCATGTTTGTTTGTCATTTTCACCATGTCCATCCCGAGAAGTGTCCTGTGCGTCTCATACCCCAGATCATCCATGCATGTCCTTACATTACCACCACCCAACTCCTCAAACACTCCATCGATGTCGCTAAAAGACAAACAGCATGGATTGTATCAGTGCACGCTGTAGCCATATTCTATACACTCAACCTGGAAATTGCAGATTCATGTCCTTTCTCTCGACATAAGGATCATAAGGGGATCCCAAAAATTGCCATCGAACGAATGAGAAAAAATGTGACCAACCATGGGGTATTGGGGTACCAGGTTTTGCTTTGAAATGTCCATCCAATGTGCTAGAACCAATAATAAACCATCCTCAATATTACCATAAGTGGTTGATAAACATACTTTTCCAAATGGTATGTCTATTTTTGGGTTACCACAAATCTCCATGAATTCCCATGATGCGATACATGAATGCGCCGCATAATCCCAGGTATCATCAGACAGATTACATCCTGTTAACGGGATGAAGAATGATCATTTCTGGCAATCCCCATGTCATCATTTATGTTCATGAATGTTACATGTAATATTTCATTTATATAACATTAATAAATCATCAATATGGGGATCATTTATTAATCCCCACCAATGTTATATTCATTATCACAAGACAACTCACACTATGCCCCTGGACGGGTCGCCCCGGAGTCTACGGGTCGCTCGACTTAGTTCGTTTGCTGCATGGAGAGCGTACTCTATGATGAGTTGGGGGACCCGGGGGGTTGGAAGAAACGGTGATGAAATATGTGAAACTCATGGGATAACTTGCAGGATAACAGGCAAACATGGCTTTGAAGCACTATACCATTCGGTAAGTTAACAGTTTGCCATAGAAAAATAACACAAAAATGGTTCATTTTGTTGATAGGTAAATTAAAAACAAATATATATATATATATCTGGGCTGTTTTCCCTAGAGCAAATAATCAGAGGGTACGTAACAATCAAAAATGGGGGATGGTCAGAACTTGTTTGTTGATGATCCATCGGTTTTCTATTTATATGTCCCACGCAAAAGGAAATTCCGTTAAAAATCATCTTCATGTCAGAAGTTCCTGTTGAACATGGCAATTCTTCATTGGCATTTTCTCTCAGAGGGGTGTGTCTGAAAATAGAGGATTTAAATTGTCATCAAAGGCGAACAGTCTTATTTTATTCATTGAATGTTGTGTTTTTTTGGGTTTCCCCTACATTTTCAGATATTTTCAGAGAACCATCCAATTCATCCATCAAATTTTTGGTGGTTTTCCCATGGTTTTCCCTACATTTTCAGATAACCATTGGAGAGTCCGTGAATCACCAAGGCCTGCAAGGGCCACATGTCGAGTGCTCATTCCCTCTCAGCTGCTCATGTTGAGCAAGGCGGCCGCGCGACAACTCGTAGGGAACCTGAGACTGCGGGAGGGGTTTTGTGGATGGTCACCAGTGTCAGCAACAAGTGGTATACCTATACCTGGTTGGTGGTTTGGAACATATTTTTGCCATTCAGTTGGGATTTTCATCATCCCAACTGACGAACTCAATCATTTTTCAGAGGGGTAGGTATACCACCAACCAGTATAGTATATCCTCTGGTACTAAAAAACGTGGCAATGGAAAATATGTGGAAATCCATGGAAAATCCTCGAACGAAATGGAGGTTTCAATGAAAATCGTCTATTGCGCTGTTGGACTACCGGAGGGTAGGTATAATCCTGTTTTGGATAGATAGAATATGTAAGTGTCATGAAGTTTCTAGCACATTTAACTCTTAGTTGTTGTTTGTTTGATATGTATATATATATATATTTTATCTTATCCAGGATTTCTACTCTATATGTATAGAGTAAACCAAATAGAATTCAAACCAAAACACTATAACATACTTTTCAGGTTCCAGGCCAATAGTTGTAGGTTTTTCAAGCCCTTTTGCCATGGGTATCCGTTTATCAATACAGGAACGGCCCCCCAAAGGGTAGGTTTCTCTAGGTTTGCAAATAGGCTAAGAAACACATATTTACATGGTGGTCGTATAAATGATAATGTAAATAGTTGTATATATATATATACAGATATATGATATTAGGGTAAAATATAGTATACTATGCTATAATATATTATATAATATTTTCTTATAGTATATTTCTTTATACTGTACGATATTATTTTACTTTACATTACATTACATAATATTATATTATTAATACGTTATTATGTTGTTTTTTTTATGTTGTATTGTTTGTATTATCTTATTTGTTATGATATTGTATTGTATTGTGTAGTTTTTTACATGTTGTTTTAACTATATATATATTGTATTATATTGCATTATACGATTTTTCATTATACTATATGTGTCATTGTTATACATATAATATATTATTATATTTATATATATTTACTTTTTATATAAAAAGCATTTAATATACTATAAGATAATATAATTGTAACCAGTACTGCCCTCTTTGTGTGTGGGCATTTTGGGCCGTAGAAACTATACAGGAACTATATGGGATTTCAGAGAAATTATATTCGGGTTGCCAGGAACTATCGGAAAAACATTACAGTTAGCTCAACGCGAAAAAACCGCTGAGACCGTCTCAGACCGTCTCAAACCATGTCCAAACTGCAAGAAAAAACCCTTCGAGACCGTCTCAGACCGTCTCAAACCATGTCCAAATTGCAACAGGAACCATCAAACAGCATGTGCATACATACCGTACAAGTGCAGTTTTTGTTTTGCAGTCATCGCAATACAGTCTCAGCAGATTTCAAAATAGTTCCTGGATAGTCTCAGCTGATTTCATTTTAGTTTCTGGGTGTCCCAAATTTTACGTCACAAACTGGCCAATAATGAGGGCAGTGGCAGTTACAAAATATACTGTAATATAATTTTCAACATAATATGATACAATGTAATGTAGTGTGATATAATATATATATATATAGATATGTTATGATATGTTGATATGTACATATCTGAGTTTCATTGGAATCTTAACCAACAAACACACCATCGTTTCATTGGGGCGTCCGTTTGCGCGCGGACGTGGAGTGCGTACGGACGTCAGTTATGGCCATTGTGGGAAATTATATGGAACATCCATAACTGGCCATGAGGATTATCATTTAAAATCTGGATTATCATGATTAGTTGGGGATAATCCAGGTTTTAAAATGTTTTAAATGAGGGCACCTTTATTTTCAGACCGGTGTGTGATCATAAACCAGTGATATTTGTTTTCCATCGACCTTGAACCTTGCTTTCCGACCCTGAGGTCGACTCAGATCCAGCCTTAGGGAATCGCCAGAGCCTTAGATTTTTTGCCTCACTGGATCTTGATAGCAATCCCAGATCCATCATGACTCCCAGTTTGCACGTTTGGTCACTAGGTAAGCATTTGGGTGTGTTTGATGGAATATACCGTATACCCTCAAAATGGCAAGTTGTCAAGTTGACCAGCAAAACATTGGGGCAAAACATTGTTGAGCAAAAAAGCAGCTAGATGGATGTAGATGGATGTAGTTTTCTCATATTTTCTGGATTTTTTGGATGACATTTCGGACCAGACCAGATATGTCGATGGTGCTTTGGGGATGATCTACCCCCAGCATTTTTGTCGCCCAGGTTTGAGTCGCGTGGTGGCGCAACAGTGCCTGAGCGTTTTGATCGTGCAAGGGAAATCAAGCAACTGGATTTGTGGATGTTTGTAGGATATGATATGGATTTATCAAAGGAAGTTGGGAAGCAATTTCCGAGTTACGAATGACTTTTTACTTGGTGCAATTGACTATGATGAAGGGTGGTAGATCCTGTAACAATACATAATGTACCAATACATCACAATGTACCAATACATAACAAAAGAATAAGAAGCTATGAAATTGACCTTGAGGAAGTGATGATGAAGGGGAGTGGTGGCGAAGGGAAGTGGTGAGGAAGGGAAGTGGTGAAGAAGGGAAGTGGTGACGAAGGGAAGCGGTGAAGAAGGGAAGTGATGATGAAGGGGAGTGGTGACGAAGGGAAGTGGTGACGAAGGGAAGTGGTGACGATGGGAAGTGGTGACGAAGGGAAGTGGTGGTGACGAAGGGAAGTGGTGACGATGGGAAGTGGTGAGGAAGGGAAGTAGTGAGGAAGGGAAGCGGTGACGAAGGGAGGTGGTGACGATGGGAAGTGGTGACGATGGGAAGTGGGGAGGAAGGGAAGTGGTGAGTTGGGGAGGAAGCCGGAGCACGAAACCTTGTGTTTTTCCGTGTAAAGTGGCTGCAGCCGGCGATGAAAGGTACCTCGTGTGTGCGGCGGTTGCGGCTGGGGTCGGTTTATCGTTTTTTTTGCCGCAGTGTAACGGTGGCTTGAAGCTGCTTTGGGTGTGGTTGTGTGTGCGTAGTTATAGTGTGTTTTGGAATCTGTGCTTGCAGATCGCATTGGAATGGCTGCATGATGTTGCAAGGGCTCTGTTTTGGGGAGGAAGCCGGAGCACGAATCCTTGCGTTTTTCCGTGTAAAGTGGCTGCAGCCGGCGATGAAAGGTACCTCGTCTGTGCGGCGGTTGCGGCTGCGGTCGGTTTGTCGTTTTTTTTTTGCCGCAGTGTAACGGTGGCTTGAAGCTGCTTTGGGTGTGGTTGTGTGTGCATAGTTATAGGGTGTTTTGGAATCTGTGCTTGCAGATCGCATTGGAATGGCTGCATGATGTTGCAAGGGCTCTGTTTTGGGGAGGAAGCCGGAGCACGAATCTTTGCGTTTTTCCGTGTAAAGTGGCTGCAGCCGGCGATGAAAGGTACCTCGTCTGTGCGGCGGTTGCGGCTGCGGTCGGTTTGTCGTTTTTTTTTGCCGCAGTGTAACGGTGGCTTGAAGCTGCTTTGGGTGTGGTTGTGTGTGCGTAGTTATAGGGTGTTTTGGAATCTGTGCTTACAGATCGCATTGGAGTGGCTGCGTCAAGGTTGCTTGGTGCAGCGGCTGCATGCGTAATACTATTGTCTTTTGCAGCTGAAGATCGTAAATCGTATTGGAATGGCTGCATCAAGGCTGCGAAAGTGATTTGTCAGCAGATTTTCCCAATTTTGGCGCTAATAATTTTCCTTTTAAAATTCCTTTTAAAAAGTGCACCAAAATCGTCTTTTTTTCGCTTTGGCGTCGAGATCCGGTTTTGGAGCTGCAATTTCCGACGCCATTGCATGTAGTTCTATTGTGTTTTGCAACTCAGAGACTGCAGATCGCATTGTAGTGGCTGCGTCAAGGTTGCTTGGTGCAGCGGCTGCATGCGTAATACTATTGTCTTTTGCAGCTGAAGATCGTAAATCGTATTGGAATGGCTGCATCAAGGCTGCGAAAGTGATTTGTCAGCAGATTTTCCCAATTTTGACGCTAATAATTTTCCTTTTAAAATTCCTTTTAAAAAGTGCACCAAAATCGTCTTTTTTTCGCTTTGGCGTCGAGATCCGGTTTTGGAGCTGCAATTTCCGACGCCATTGCAGCTTGGGTCCGCAATGTCATTGCGGATAGTGAGAACTTCTTGCCTGATTTGCTTCGTGAAGTGCCATGACGGACAACCAGGCTTCCAACGTGATAAGCTCTCCAGCCTTTCGTGCCAGTGCGGGCCGAAAAGCTGCCAGAAGCCTAGACGACCAAGTGTAGCGCAGAGAAAAAAGCAGCTGTCGAGCTTGGACTGCGTGAATCTCCTTGACAGGTAACAACTACACCATGTTCACACTTGCCGTTGCGATTTGATGCAATGCATCAACGCTTGGCATTAATGACTTCAATATTGTAAATATTTTCTGGTCTACGCCTTTTGGCATGTAGAAGAACCGACATGAGTTACGCTCAACCTTGCTGACGTGCAGAAGCGCCGAGAAGAGCTCAGATGAGATGAAGTGTGGAGTGTGAAGAGTGCAGTGTGAAGTGTGGGGCGTGAAGAGTGCAGCGTGAAGTGTGAAGTGTGGAGTGTGAAGAAGAGCAATGAGAAGTGAGAAGTGTGGACTGTGAAGTGTGAAGTGTGGACTGTGAAGTGTGAAGTGTGGAGTGTGAAGTGTGGATTGGGGAGAGTGCAGTGTGAAGTGAGAAGTGTGAAGTGTTGATTGCGAAGGGTGCAGTGTGAAGTGTGAAGACTGTCAAGTGTGAAGTGTGACGTGGAGCTTCAAATGTGACATGTGCAACACGACACCAGTTTCGCAGAGTGCACGCACGCACGGGCTTGGCTGGCGCACGGCGCATGCAAGTTCTATAGATGAGAAAGGTCTCATATATATCTTTAAGGCAACTTCCGCCCCGCCTCGTGCGGGTACTACTGGTAATGGGATATAAGTATAACTAACCATGAATAGCGTGCAATATGAGAACTGGTGCGCCATTGGCTTTATGATAGGCTTTATGATTGGGTTTATGCATTACGCATCTCTTAAGAGGGAAATGGCAATCGGGTTTACTACAGGATATATACAAAACCAAAAACATTCCCAAGTTTGAAAGAAATTGGGTGTAAATGACCAGATTCATGCCATAGATGTTCCTCCCCAAAGCCGTCGTAAAGAATCCAGCGATTAGCTGATTAATGCTGATTAGCACTACAGTTGCAAAACTTAACAGCATTTTTTCCACTAAGAGAAAAACATCCAGTTGAAATGGGGTTAGCACTGGCACTATCCCTAACATTCCTTTTCAGGTGTTTGCGTCAAAGCGACGCTTTGCGGCAAGCCTTGCAACTCAGCGAGGGGGGCGGATGGAAAGGCCAGACGTCGATGGGATTTCAAGATATTTTGGGGATTTTCCATGGATTTCCTTCATATAAGCCATATCACATGCCATTTGATAAGGATTTAAACCAAGATTGGGCTGAAAAAAGATGCAGACTGGAGATGGAATTTCTTCGCTGTGGGATATATTGCATTTACGGCCACTGAAGAGTAGGGAACATGATTATCAATCATCAAATCTAAGACTTCCTATTTTCAGACAAAGCTAAAGAAGATTTGAGAAACCGACATAAGAGTTTCCATGATCAAGAGTTGGATTGTATACCCAGTCCTAGCATGGGAATAATGAATCCATTTTCATAGGGATTTATGTACCCATGATGTTTGAATTCCATTGGATTCAACATCTTAGATGGATGACCACAAACCACTAAAAGCCTCTGGTTATTTAACATTATCATGGTTTACCTATCATGCTAATGGGGATTCTCCAGTTCGCAGACGGTTAAATTCTTAGAGGGTACCATTTTGGGTACCATGTAACTTGACCAAAAACATGCTGGAAACTCCAACACCAGCGCAGGCGGTCACTTTGATCTACACACGGCGAGTGTGTGCATGAAGATGATTGACAATGAAAAGGTGGGCGAATCAGGAGCAACACATCATAAGCCCGGTGAACCGCCAGGGCGCACCAAGGGAAGTATGTGACATTACTATACATTTACTATGACATACGATGACTATAAGATACTATAAGTAAACATAAGTTGTAACACTTATTTCAAACCCCTGGTGCTGTTTGTTGGTTTTTCTTTGCGGGTCATTAAACCAAGCGACCTGTTGGAATTGGGGAGCATCATCCATGAGCTGGGAATCCCTTGTTTTTTAAACATTACTGGGGGTTATATACTACCATGGTACCATAGGACGGTAGAAAACCGTATGAAAACAATTATTTTGGGGATGCGAGGGCTTCTCAGCAATGTCAATGACCAATTTCATATCCCGGCATATATGTTGCATAAAGGCAGTACAGACCAGCTATATTTAATAGTGACATCAGGTAGGTTGACGTGCGGAGTACACTACCTTCCTGTACCAGATAGAATTGGACAGTTGGGTTAAAGATATACTGTAGCTGGGAATTGCATACCAAATGGGAAAAAAAAGTGGTCAAATAAAGTGCCTGGTGAGAATGCTAGAACTCCCATGAGGAATCCGAGAAGACACCTAGTGCTTCTATGGTCAGGACTGAGAGGACCCCTTTGTTTGGGTACCTTGTCACATCATGGTGCAAGCACATTACAGACACACCTACATACAGAATATACTAGTTGTATCTAGTTGTATAATTATCTAGTATAATATTGCATTATGTATATAGTTAGGTTTGTATATACATGATCATATCATATGTATATCACATATATATATATATGTAGAATTACACCATATAGGTCACTATAACATATATATATACATACAATTATGATATATCATATATAACATATATAACATATATCACATATATATCATAGATAATGTATTTATATAACGTACAGCTGCCAGGGCACGGCTTGTGGCAGCGAGTCCCAGCAGGTCGCGCAGCATTTCAGTCCGGGAGCCACGGATGTTTGATTCTGCACGGTGGAAATGGATTTGTTTTGGGGGTTCATGGGGAGTTTACGGACATTTTGGAGATTTTATGGAGGTTTATCAGATTTAATGGGGATTTAATGGGATTTAATGGGAATTTGATGGATTTTATTGGAGTTAATGGTGATTTAATGGGATTTAATAGGGGATTAAATGGTGCTTTGATGGCTTTCCTGGATTTTTATAGACCTACTGGGTTAAATACAAATAGTCGACTGGGATTTAACAGGTTAACCACTAGTATGTGAACAATCAGGAATATAATGGGAAAAAACACAATAATGGTATGATATTTGGATGTGTCTGAAAATTGGGAATACCCCCAGTTATATTCATGTAAATGGCAACGCATGAGAAACCGTGTCTTCTGGGCACCATATTTTCAGACATACCCAAGTGGCACAACAAATGAAAATCACTGAGCATTTGATATACCATGGATATAGAATGGGATATATGGGGATACGTTGCGGGATAGTTATATAATAATAGTTATTATATATATATATATATATATACACACACGATATATAAACAACGATCTTAGGTGTGTGTCTGAAAATGGGGTATACCTCCCTGCTATGGCAATTTGAATCGGAGAAATTATGACAAACCAATGGATTTAGGGGTGACTAATTGTGCATGACAGCTGGGAAGCAAATGCGTTGTATGCAGCCTTGAGTAGAAATTATGAACAGGAAGGGACAAAAAGATCGTTCTTGTGGTTGTGGTTTGGGACAAGATCCTGATTTTGTGAGTTCATTTCATTATTTGATACTTGTAGCGGATGAGACTATTTGATTGGTTTATTTGACACGGATAAATGTCAGCAGTATGTCTCTCAGACAGCTCATTCGTTCGCACAGCTGTAGTTCAGGAGCCAGTAGGCATACGTACTTGCAAATGGTTTAATGCTACCTGTTGTACAGTACCTATCCAACAGAGGAAAGCTGTTGGATCGTTTTATTCAGTAGGAAGCGACATGGTTTCCTGTAGAAGTTTGCTTGAATCAACTGAGTGAAACACATTATCATGTATAGATGATATTCCCCTACCATTCTAGATTGTAGATGCTGTTTTATGGGTGATTTCCCATTGCCATGTTTGATAACAAGAGGCTATTCATTAGATTCCCAAAGCCTGAACCTCTGGAACCTCCTGATATTTTGGGCTGAAAGCCCAGGCACATGTGTATACCGGGCACTAAATACAGTGTGTAATATGTATATAGAAAAGATATATATATATATGTGTAGGATATATAATAGCATAATATTATATAATATGTTTATTTCAAATATCATAAATACAATACATATCATATCCCTTATATCCTCAAATTCTGGTTGGTTATACCCATCTATTGCTTCGATATCGCCACGTCCCGCCACGTCAGGCACCTTGAGGTCCCCCACTGTGATACGACGAAAGAGGTGGAGCCAAGCAGGGAAAAAATCAAAAGAACGAAGCACAAAACGTGGAAAAAGCATGTTGAATGTGAAAAATCCATGGAAATGCAGAAAAATATATGCTGAAATTGAAGTCTTGGATACCTGGGCAATGTTCAAATTTTGCAATGAACATGATTGAACTCTGATTTGAATGATCGCACAGTGATTTGAAACATGAGTTGAGAAGTTAGTTTTAAGTAACCCCAAAAAGATAGACACCTATTTTCAGGATGGTAGTTCGATGAGTTGTTTTGCCGAGTTTCCCAAAGTTTCTATCTTTTTTTGGGGGTCGCAACAGGGCGCCGGTGTGCTCTTTTTCCCGCAAGGCCTTTGTCGCCAAAGGGGAAGGTCTATCGTGCCAGTACCATTGAGCCACCCAGCTGTGATTGGTCAAGGACATGTTGGAAAAAACATAGAGATAATATTTTCCAGCCCAAAAAATTATCCTAGACCCTTCAAGTACCCAAAAAACGGGTATGTTGCATTGTTTTATTCCAGAGAAAAAGGGTTGCTTTCATATGTTTTTATAGGTATTTTCCACGGTCTAGTTTTTTGTTGGAACACTGTTTTTTTTTCAAGATCTTGGGTTTCTGTGCGGTTGGGATGGTCGAAACTTTTGAGTCCAAGCTTGTTTTTTGACTTTTTGATTTGGGAAGGTCCAAAATTGGGTGGGACCGAGACACGCCAGACATCCACAGACTCCCCCGGCTCGGGCTAAGGAATTGGTCTATGAATTGGCCATCTCGCCGTGTTTTGCTGTGGTGGTGTAAGGCCACAACATCATTTTTTTGAGGGAAACAGAATTCTCCAGAAAGCATGGTGTGCTGTTTTTTAGATTTTCACGATATTCAATCTAAAGGCTTATCCCCCTAAGTAACTAGTTTATGATCTTGGTTCATGAGTCCGCGAACCCAGGAATAATTGGCTTACAGGCTTGTAACTGCCAATCAGATGATTGGTACCAGTACAACACATCCCCGATACGTTTAATAAACACCCCCATTCTCCCATGAAAAACCATGGTGTTTGATAAATAGAATGTGAATCGGGAATGGGATTAAAGCATATTAAAACATATATTAAAACGATGTTTTCTTGGTAATACAGTAATCCATTTTGTGGGTGGTTAAATCGTCATGTTCGGCTGCAGGCTACTGGGCCATGGGCCGTTTAAAAATGTTGGAGCAACTCCAATGGGCTCATGGGACTCAAGATACAGGCCATTTACTGATATGATTTGGCATCATAAATCTTATTAAAAAAATACTTTACTTCGTGTGATCCCCACCATGACATTTATACATTTTCTTACTGGCAAATCTTCTGGCATTCTATCTGACATATCTTCTGACATTCTATTTGGCATTCTATCTTGCATATCTTCTGGCATATGATCTGGCATATCTTCTGGCATATCTTCTGGCATTCTATCTGGCAAATCTTCTGGCATTCTATCTGGCATATCTTCTGGCATATATCTGACATATCTTCTGGCATTCTATCTGGCATCTGGCATTCTTCTGGCATATATTCTGACATATCTTCTGGCATTCTATCTGACATATCTTCTGGCATATATTCTGACATATCTTCTGGCATATCTTCTTGCATATCTTCTGATATCTATCTGGCATATCTTCTGGCATATTTCTGGCATGGCATATCTTCTGGCATAATCTGGCATTCTATCTGGCATATCTTCTGGCTTCTTATCTGGCTTCTCTCTGGCAATATCTTCGGCCTATTATCTGGCATTCTATCTGGCATATCTTCTGGCATATCTTCTGACATTTCTTTCTGACTTCTTTCTAACTTTCTTCTGCACATTCTTTGTCGGCCATATCTTCCTACATGAGGTCCGGCAGGGAAACACTTGGCGTGGATACTCGCGGTTGAGGTCCGGCAGGGAACTGGGCGTGGATTGGTCGTGGTTGAGGTCCGGCAGGGAACACTGGGCGTGGATGGTCGTGGTTGAGGTCCGGCAGGGAACATTGGGCGTGGATGGTCGTGGTTGAGGTCCGGCAGGGAACACTGGGCGTGGATGGTCGTGGTTGAGGTCCGGCAGAGAACACTGTGGATCGCGGGTCGCAGTTGAGCAAGGACGACGAGGACGACGAGGACGACGAGGAGGACGAGGAGGAGGAGGAGGAGAAGGAGGAGGAGAAGGAGGAGAAGGAGGAGGAGGAGGAGGCAACTGACATAAAATCTAACAACCCTCACCTGGCAGGTGGGGAAAAACATACATTCATAAAACATCATCAAATGTGATACTCATATATCAATGTATGTTCACTTTATGTGTTGATTTGGCATGACCATCAGAATCACAAGATGGCTAATATCTCATACAGACCCGGCCAGGATGGAGAATCGGGAGAATCGTCAATCTGTGTGAGGTGAGGGGTGAAGCTGCAGGACTCTTCAACCCATTTTTTTTCGACTTTGTCTGCCTTGGAGTTAGTGACTTTGACAGGATTTTCTTTGCGCATTTTAGTTGATTGAAAGTGAAAGATATTTGAACTGGGCGGATCTGGAAACATCTGAAAATCAACATGGTAGAATTACGATTTGTGCAGAATTTCCTTTTGGAGACCCGGGCTTTGGACGGTTTCAGGCGATTTTTTCGCAAATTGCCTGGCTTATATGACACCCACGCTAGCACTTTACCTCCATATCTGGGCTTTGGGTTGCACCAATGGGACAGAACAAGTTTGATGTTCCAGGTCAACAAAATCAAGAAACAACCAAATTGATTCATAGATAGACACAAAAATAAAAGTTTATTGCATCAAAATATGCTGGCCTTACTGTAAAAAAACAAAGGATCATTTTTTTGTTATATTGACATATCAGTTTATTTCATATTGTTATATATATTATATATTGCTCTTTCAAATTACAATATCCTTGAAAGTCTATTGGACATGTTATTTATTTCTTTTGGTCTCACAGTAGCTAATTACTTCCATAGAAGTGGCCATAAAAGGTACATGTACTCTTGAATGCTATTGCCACCGTATTGTGGGATTTCGAACGTGTGGTTTTTCATAAGGACCCGAAAAGGTACAAGTAGAAGCCAAAAGGCACACTAAGACCCGTTAGGTATGCAGAAAATGGTGAGAATTCTTTAGAAATTGTGAGCAATCCAGAACATTGTTTTTAAAATTATTCAAGCAAAACGATGGATCAAAACGCACTCTAGTTTTTTCTTCCGAAAGACACTCGGCCACAAGATGCTCGGCATTTCGACAATTTTCTCGGTGACAAAAATAATCAATATATTTTGGGTCTGGCCCATTGTCTGTAACAGCTTTCACAAGCTAGAGCATTATTTTTGCACGGAGGGGAACACCAAAGAGCACGATCTAGAGCACGATTTTTGCACGGAGGGGAATACCAAAGAGCACGATCTAGAGCACGATTTTTGCACGGAGGGAAATACCAAAACATCATAATTTAGAGAATAATTTTTGCACGAAAAAATAGATATAAAATGAATAAATTTCTTTTGAAGAGGTTTTTATAGGAAATCCATTTTCCGATTATTATAATATAAATATATATAAATTATAGAGGTTAAATTACATCTAAAATATATTTATATGTATTTTTGGTATTTCCCTATAAATATTTTTTTTTTAGGAATTTGATTTTTTTAAAATTAATATATTAAATTTATTGTAATTAATATGTATTTAAATATATAAAATTTATTAAAATTTTATTTAATATAATAATATTTAAATATATAAAAGGTTGTTTAAATTAATAGGATTTGGAATTAATATAAAATATTGAATTTTATATATT